>CM060733.1:57177104-57618215 GCA_030704615.1 Takakia lepidozioides
ATGGCAGCCCAATTTGCTTGTGCGTTGTCCGCCATGAAACCACGGAAATTGGGAGGGGGCAATCCCACCTTGGCCATCTATTCGTTTATTCCCTGCCAAAGAAGCATCTCCGATTGTGTGTCCTCTCCTTTCATCTCACAAATAGCAATTGTCATTAGCATCCTGCAGTGGGTGTCGTAGACATGTGCACCCATTGTCACCCACTAGTGATTTGTAATTCGCTTGATATGGTCGAACATGACCCAACTGTTTGACAAGTCCCCACTCGTCATCCTGTCAACCAGTTCGACGCCGCTGCCAGGTCCACACGTGGACATTTTGAATACGAAACAACGATATGCCTCAGTCCCTTGTCCTGGAAACCGACTTCCATGAATGTAGTCATATCCACATCGTCGCTTCACCTCCAGAATGGAGTGCATATCCGAGCCACGCCCAATTTTCTGTTTGCATGACACAATGTGGTTTTGGACATTCGGTGAACAGACGTGGGACACCTACTCCAGCAATGCCTCCATTTCCTTTGTCATCGAGAGGAACTCTGTCGGAGCCGTCTTTCGACATAATTCTGGCCAACGCCATCTTATGGGCGGCTTGGAGCTGTATCTGTTTGGGTTTGGCACCCGGTCTCAACTTAACCTCCTCCTGAACGAGCTGCTCTGCCTCGTGGGCAGCCTCCCGCGAGTTCCCCCTCGCCAATTTGTGACAATGGGATCCAACGTGTATGCAAGCTCGGGTGAGGTCAGGGAAACGGTGCAACACATAGAACTGCTTGGCATTACAAACAGACATGCAGTGTGATGGTTCTTTGCAATGCGCACACTTAAATGTGGAGTTCGGAACCTTCTCCTGAGCTCGAAATGGTTGATGAGATGTGCCTGTCCAATCGGTCTCGTTCCTGTGACCTCTGGATTTAAAGTGGAAGCAAGTTGGGAGAAACACCGCAACGCGCCCGCACAAACAACGTAGCGCACCCGCACACCATCGAGCATCTTCATGCTGGTGGTTTTGGTAACGCACCAAGGATGACCGTCATGTTTTCTATCCATATCTGTCAACATTCCGGACGCCCTCGAGTAGTCCGCCCGAGGAGGGAACTCAAAGAAGATATTACCGTCGACGTCGGCGGTAAGGCATGTAACCGATTTAATTGCGAACTTGCTGTAGTCCAGCCCGGCCAACTCCGACCGGTGTCCCTCTAGGTGAAGCCCTCGCAGAATTTCAAGAATAGATCGAACTGCGGTGCTCGTGCTGGGAATATGACTCCCTCCTCCACTGACGTCCATTGAGGACTTGCCTGATCTCCAGGACGACCTCGGAACTTCCATGACCTCGTCTGAGTCGGACAGGTTGTGAACAACCCGGTTCTCGCTCGTCTTCATGGATGGGTTCGGCTCTGGATTTACTTCGTTACGGACTTCTCTCTTTGAGGTAGCCACTCTCTGATTCACGGATTGTTTCGTGGAAGGCGCCAGGATAGAAGGTGCATTTGGCGGGCAAATGAAGTCCCCAATAGCCCTGTATATGACGCTGTCCGATGGTGGAACTCGCCATTCCCTGCCATCACCGAAATCATCGTGGAGCACAACAATACTCTCGACAACAAGGCCGTTTGAGTCCTTCCTTTCCTCCTCCAAAAAAACCGACCCCGGTTTCAGGTGGTATCGAACGCACAAATATTTCTCCATCACCCGGCAGATGTCCCCTCTGCACGGAAATGAAGCTCTATGCTCGTGAGGAGGGCAGTACACTGTAGCGCTCGGGTTTTCCGCCATGGGAGATGTGCGCACAAGATTGCCAGGATGGCGTGCGGGGAAGCTCCCTGGTAGAAGGGGGATGCAACGATGGGAAGGAATACGGTGCCGATTTGTCCGAGCGACGAAGCCTGATCCAAATCCAGGGAGCCAACTATCTCAAAAATCCACAGTCAGAGTGTTAATGAACCTTGTCTCCAGAATGCGGCCCCTGGTCTTTGCGCAATAACTGCCAACGGTATGCAGTCAGAAAGTGGGGGGCTGTCCGGATGATGTCGGCTGAAGGGGAGAAGCCGGCACCGTGCCGTCACATTACTACCCCCGAATGGAAATTCGGCACCCAATATCCAACAGGGGCCGCACGGATGAAGTCGTCTGGGGCAGAGATGCCGACACCTGTCCGACAGAGAACATCCCCCGGATGGAAATTCAGCGCCGAATTTCCATTCGGATCCCCCCAAAGGAAGTCCTGTCGAAGGGTCAGGCCGAAAACTGGCCGACATAAAAACCTCCGCGGATGGAAAAACGGCGCCGAATTTCCATCCGAGGCCTTTCGGATGCAGTCGGCTCGAGGGAAAGGCCGCCATCTGGCCCTCACATTACAACCCCCGGACGAAAATTCGGCACCGAATATACAACAGGGGAAGCCCGGATGAAGTCGCCTCGGGCGCAGAGGCCGGCGCGTGTGCGACAGAGAACATCCCCTGGATGGAGATTCGGCGCCGAATTTCCATCCGGGCCCCCCAAAGGAAGTCGTGTCGGGGGGTCAGGCCGAAAACTGGCCGGCATAAAAACCTCCGCGGATGGAAAAACGGCGCCGAATTTCCATCCGAGGCCTTTCGGATGCAGTCGACTCGGGGGAAAGGCCGCCATCTGGCCCTCACATTACAACCCCCGGACGAAAATTCGGCACCGAATATACAACAGGGGAAGCCCGGATGAAGTCGCCTCGGGCGCAGAGGCCGGGGCGTGTGCGACAGAGAACATCCCTTGGATGGAGATTCGGCGCCGAATTTCCATCCGGGCCCCCCCAAAGGAAGTCGTGTCGGGGGGTCAGGCCGAAAACTGGCCGACATAAAAACCTCCCCAGATGGAAAAATGGCGCCGAATTTCCATCCGGGGCCGTTCCAATGCAGTCAGGGAGGGGGGAGAGGCCGACACCTGGCCGTCATATTTCAACCCCCGGACGGAAATTCGGCACCGATAATATCCAACAGAGCGGCGGAGAGGCCGGCACCTCTCCGACAGAGACCATCCCCCGGATGGAAATTCGGCGCCGAATTTCCATCGGGGCCCCCTCAAAGGAAGTCGTAAAAACCTCCTAGAATGGAAAAACGGCGCCGAATTTCCGTCCGAGGCTGTTCCGATTTGCGCGCCGCAGTCAAGGATTCCAAGAAAAACGTGTCTACAAGTGCACTTCAGCCACAAAACAAACAGTTTAGTTTGTTTTTCTCCGAAAAATCAATCGGACACGCTCAGAATTACCTGCAGGAAGGTAATTCAGTGCTTCGAAATACCTGGCGAATGGAAATTCAGCGCCGAATATCCATATGCCAGCGATCCGACTTACCTGCTGGATGGAAATTCGGCGCCGGATTTCCATCCATCCGCCTCCGAATTACCTGCGTGAGGGAAATTTGGCGCGCCGCCCTACCTGCGCGGATGGAAATCCGGCGCCGGATTTCCATCCATCCGCCTCCGAATTACCTGCGTGAGGGAAATTTGGCGTGCCGCCCTACCTGCGCGGATGGAAATCCGGCGCCAGATTTCCATCCATCCGCCTCCGAATTACCTGCGTGAGGGAAATTTGGCGCGCCGCCCTACCTTGCAGGATGGAAATTCGGCGCTGAATTTCCATCCTGCTGCGCTCCGAATTACCTGCAGGATGAAAATCCGGCACCGGATTTCCATCCTGTAGCGCTCCGAATTACCTCTACGTTGGAAATTCCGGGCCGAGTTCCGTCGTTTTTCATCCGACATGGAGGGCTTCATCCGACATTTAATTGCGCAGTTGGGCAATAAATGTCCACCGCCGTCCATTTTCATTCGGGGTGGCGACACATGGCTTCCTGGAGACGTACCCTAAATCTGATGCTAATCTTGGCTTAACATGCTATTCGAGGCATGTACCCCAAAAACGGAGATCTTTTTCCATTTTGGCTGGGACTTATGCCGCCTGAAGGGCGTGGCTCTCCTGAGAGAGACCTCACATCCAGACCGCGGCGGAAGTTGAAAGCTCTGTACTACGGACGACGGCCAATCTCTCGCATGGCCAAACTGAAGCTCCAGCAGGAGATTCCAGTGTCTTGCTCACAACCCGCGTCAACTGAAGCCGAGTACTCTCAGGCAAGCCACTTCTGCTTTCGCTTTGTTCGATTTTGCTTTCGCTTTCGCTTTGTTGCCTCGCTTTGTTTTTGCATCTTCATCCTGGCTTTGCTGGATGAGTGAACCTTAGATTGTTTGCAATGCGTGTGCAAATCCGGCAGCTCTGGAGAAGGCTGCTTGTGCATGTCATTCTCAGGCAATGGCTGCATTTGTTTTCATTGTTGTTGCATGGCTCTCCATACTTCCTAAACTTGTTATGTTTTCATTTTTGTTACACGATTGTTGCTATGGTGGTTGCGATGCTGGTTTTGGCACCGATGTTGGTTCTCACGATTTTGGGAATGACAGAGTGACGACAAGCCCGACACGCTGGTGGTATCATCGACTGCTGCAACTCATCGCATGTTTGAACCGCCCACCTTGGAGCGAGAGGGAAAACTTCAACCTTTTGTTGGTGGACGGGAGGACCTGCAGCGATAGTACGACAGAATAGGCATTGGGGAGGTTGGTGCAGGCCTCATGGCAGGTGAAGGGCGTGAGGAAGTGAGAACAGCAGATCCGGCAATGGAGGTTGTTGATGCAGAAGCAGTAGGGCCCATCCAAGCAAAGAAGAAGAAGAAAGCCAAGCACGTGCAATCCCCGGCGCGAGAGCCGTCACGGGCTGCGGAGGGGGGAGTTCGCAGTGCGCGCGAGGGTGTCAGTTCGCCTACGTTTGATGGAAATGTGGCACTGCAGGGTGACTGAGAATGCCTTCATTGCCACCAACTTGTCCCATATGCTCTTCCGAGTGAAGGATGTCGGGAAGCAGGGGTGCAAGAGTTTGCCAATTCCCTCAGTGCCGACCTCCTGCGCAAGTCGGAGGCAAAGGCAGACAGAACCTGGTATAGGCTGAGCGTCGACGCCATGGTGGACTACATATTTCAGGTAAAGCTCCTGACAGTTTTGTTGAGCTAATCTGTCTCTCCTCCCCCAATAGAAGAAAAGGTCTTCACCGTGATTTCTAATCTCCTCCCCCAATAGAAGAAATTGTGTTGAGCAGGATCTCTAATCTTATGTGGCATTCTTGACAGACGAAAATACAGCAGGATTTGGCACATGCGCGGAGGTTCTACATGGAGTCAGAGGAGAAGAATCCAACCCTCCCGGCACTCGAATCGTATGTCAAAGCTGCGGAGGTGAGGGCTCGCATAAAGTACAAGTCGCGGATGGTAAAGTACGTGGCCATAGCTGATCCCGCCCTTGGTGCCAACTTTCTGGTGGAGGTGGGGAAGCACTACTCTCGCACTCTGAAGCCCACGATGACATTGGAGAAGCTCCATCGTCTAGCCACATCCTGTGTGGATGCAACAGAAAAGGTGATACATTCTTAACCAAATTGTGGTGGCAACAACTCCTTTTTGTGGTGTTTGAGGCTTACGAATATGCTGGGTGGTTGGACAGACCCAGTGGCTCCAAATCTGGAATGGTTCCCAAAGTACCAGGGACATGTGGAGCTTCCCCAAACCGGACAAACTCTCTGACCCCACATTTGACATGTGGATGAACCGCATAACATGGTGGTTTCAGGTACTTCCCCACGCTTCGTTTGGGGCTTCTACTCTAGTAGGGGGTGGATTCATTGTATTTTTTCAGGAAAGCGATCTGATGGAGAATCTCCACAGGTGACGACGAATGCGCAAGAGCAGTTGGACACACAAGCACATCAGTTCAAGATGGAGATATCTCGTTAGAGAAAATGGCGCCGAATTTCCAGTCAGGGCTCCGAAAATGGCTAAGTCCCTAGACTGGCTGGCCCGGAACTGGAAATTCGGCGCCATTTTCCAGTTCTAGGCCCTATTGTCGTTGAGGGACAACCATTTTCGGGCTAAGTCCCTAGACTGGCTGGCCCTGAACTGGAAATTCGGCGCCATTTTCCAGTTCCAGGCCCTATTGCCGTTCAGGGACTTAGCCATTTTCGGGCTAAGTCCCTAGGGTGGCTGGCCCTGAAGTGGAAATTCGGCGCCATTTTCCAGTTCTAGGCCCTATTGCCGTTCAGGGACTTAGCCATTTTCGGGCTAAGTCCCTAGACTGGCTGGCCCCGAACTGGAAATTCGGCGCCATTTTCCAGTTCCAGGCCCTATTGCCGTTCAGGGACTTAGCCATTTTCGGGCTAAGTCCCTAGGGTGGCTGGCCCTGAAGTGGAAATTCGGCGCCATTTTCCAGTTCTAGGCCCTATTGCCATTCAGGGACTGAGCCATTTTCGGGCTAAGTCCCTAGACTGGCTGGCCCCGAACTGGAAATTCGGCGCCATTTTCCAGTTCTAGGCCCTATTGCCGTTCAGGGACGTAGCCATTTTCGGGCTAAGTCCCTAGGGTGGCTGGCCCTGAAGTGGAAATTCGGCGCCATTTTCCAGCTCTAGGCCCTATTGCCGTTCAGGGACTGAGCCATTTTCGGGCTGAGTCCCTAGATTGGCTGGCCCCGAACTGGAAATTCGGCGCCATTTTCCAGTTCTAGGCCCTATTGCCGTTCAGGGACTGAGCCACAAGCGGGGAGAGAAAAGATGCACGTTATCAAGCAGGGTTGTTGACTAGTTTTATCGATAAAATTGGAGCTGATAAAATTGTCCAAGTGTGCACGGACAATGCATCTAACATGGTTAAAATGGCCGATATTTTGATGGTACGATATCCCCATCTATATTACCAAGGGTGTACTGCTCATATCTTTGATCTCTTTTTGGAGGATTGGGAAAAAGAATCATGGATGAAACAACTAGTAAAAAGAGCAAAGTCGGTTGTGACGTTCATTCGTACACATCACATCCCACTGGCATTGTTTAGAAAGCATGAACCCAAATACAGCCTTAGGAACCCGGGTGAAACCCGCTTTGCCACAAACTTTTTGATGGTGGATCGACTAGTGACTGTGAGGGCGGGTCTGGAGCAGGTGATCATTGACCCTCAATGGGATGCGTATGTGGGCACCTTACATGACTATCGTAAGTCCAAGTCGGAGGGTCCGTGCAATCATTCGCTCCGACGATTTCTGGGCGAAATGTGCAAATTTTGTGTACATGGTGGAACCGGTGTTGATTGCTTTGCAGGAGTTTGATGGAAAACAACCAATAATGGATAAAGCATGGTTGATATTGGAAAACCTTGAGAAGCACGTGCAATCCTTGAGGCGTCCTCCATTTTCTATGGACGATGATTTGGCGGCAATGACCGAGGATGCATTTTACGACTGCAAACGGATGGTTCGCACGGACTTGCATTATGCGGGGGCCTTGCTGAATCCATTCTTGCTGGACAATACGGATTTGAGAGACGATGTGGATGCCAAAGCCGGGCTTAATATAATCTTCGAAAATCTAGATTCTTGATTTATTAAATTGTTGTATGAATCATTTGATATTTGTGTGTTTTGGATGGTGTTGGTAATTTGATTTCCCGACCCTGTTATTCTTTAGCAGAACACTAAATTTATGAATATATGGAACTTGGAACTTATATATGAAGAAAGCCTATTCACGTGTAAGAACCCTTCACATTTGAAACATGGTTACCCTATTGCCGTTTATTGTGTTCACACCAATGTTGGACTGGTATATAGGGCCTGGCTTGGGTATCAAGTACGGTATCAACCATGGTATTATCTGCCCGACGGGCATTAGGGTTAATAATCCGACAATTCCAATACCTAGGTCAATACCCTACATAGGCTGGTATTGACAAAGGCAATACCCATATTATGGGCAAAAACAATGACCAACGTTTTTTTAATTACACGGGTCATCATGCAACTCGCGTCCTTGAACACGGCAGAGCGAGCTTTGTCCGAGTACCAGTGCTTCTCGGATCGCCAAAATCCTTTCCATGACATGCCGGATCCAAAAGCAATGAACATGTTGCCACATGAATGGTGAGATCTGATTGGAGCTGGAGCAAAAACGTTAGCTCCCATTGCAAAGCGTATTCTTGCTCAAGTGTGCTCTGCCTCGTCCTGTGAGCAGAACAGGAGCAGTTACTCGTTTGTTCACAACAAGATTCGCAACAGGTTGAATCCTGCCAGGGCTGACAAATTGATTTATGTCTACACGAATTGTAGGCTACTGCAAGAGAGGACAGCAAATGACACATCTGCATGGTATGAGAAGAATCTGTTGTCTGAAGAATCTGCCTCAGAGGTCCAATCTAGCAGCAATGATAACACCGACGCCGCGAGGGGTTCTGACTCCAACGGTTGGGATGGGTCCGATGATGTGGGCAATCCTCCACATGACCCATATGAATTTAATGACGATGATGTTGCAATGCATCCATCCTTCGATGACCTTGTTGTTGATGAATTGCGATATGGTGTCATCCCAATTGCGGACCCCCTTCCCCAGTGGAGCACCGATCAACAATGAAGTTGAGGTCAACTCTCTCCCACCACGAGTTCCACGGACTGCGGGAGATATGCAGGTCGAATAGTCGGATGATGACAATCGGTCATTGTCATTCTTTCACCGACATTGTGCCCCTGTGAACCGTGCTTCATCTCACGCCGCTCCATCTCATGTTTCTCTTTCTCAAGCGGGTCCATCCCATGCTGGTCCATCTAGTCTTTCTCCCCCTCATGTAATTCCTTCCATCGCTACTCCGATCTTGGGAGATGCTTCTTCTGCTGCGGGACTTCTGCAAGTCGAACCATCGAATAACGACGACCGGCCATTGTCGTTTCATCTGGCCCGACGACGTCCGCATGTGAACCGTGCTCCCTCGACCCTCGCTGGTCCATCTCATGCCCCTTCCTCTTATGTCGGCCCCTCTGATGTACGTGCGAGTAGCCTTCCTCATACGAGACCTACTTCAAGGCCACCACGAACCGAGACAAGCCCAGAAACGACAGAGAATTGTGCAACCTTTTGTTGGTGACCGACCTGTGAACAGGCGTGATACCCTAGATGGTATTCATGATATGAGTGGAAATCGACCAGAGAGACAACTGAATGTACTCCAAGAACGACTACAAGTCCAACGGCCAGTTGCCTCTGGAAACGAAAGAACAGATGGAGATCATGATTCTAGAACTGATCATGGGAACGAGGGTGAAGTGAGTGGGAACGAAGATTTTGTACTAGGCGTGAGATCATACCATCGTCGTCATGCCAAACGGAACTAGGTACAGCTATAATTTCTGTCACATGATGTGTAGTATGTTTCCATGGATATCCATGTTTTAGTTTGGGTACATGCATACGTGTACGGAAATAAAAGTGGTGGAATATGTGTACCCAAGAAAGGGTTTGGTGATCTGCCTCTCCAAACATACATACAGGTGCAAGGGGACCAACCTCCTGGTGGTCGCACCTATTTAAATAAAAAAACAATTGTGCGACCACCAGTAGCGGTCGTCGGAACTGTTGAAATAAAAGAAAAATGTTGCGACCACCCCCCTCCTGGTAGTCGCACCTATTTACTGATTTAATAGGTAGTAAGTTAGTACGTAGTAAGGGGGGTTCCCTTATATAGCCTCTCAGGGCGGTGGGACCCTTCTAGAAGCCCGCCGACCTTGGGAGCCTTCTAGAAGGCCCTGAACACATGTCAACCCTACAAGACTCCCTATTCTAAATTTAGCCAATTCCTCCTTTCTTTTTTTGGACCCCCTCATCTCATTCCTTAATACACGTGGCCTTCCTACATATGCGCCCCACTCTAATTCATGGGCCACAGTAATTCCTGGACCACTCTAGAATCAGGGCCCGAATGAAACTGCTCTACATATTATTCGTACCTATTTAACAAAAAGAAAAATGGTCCGACCACCCTCCTGCTGGTGGTCGCAGCTATTTAAAAACAGAAAATTCTGCGACCACCCCCTTGCTGGTGGTCGCCCCTAAAAAAAATGGTGCGACCACCCCCCTGCTGGTGGTCGCAGATTTTATTTTTTTTAAATGTTTTTTTAAATAAATTTGGGAAACACCTGGGAGCGACAGCTCACAAATCAGGCCCCTTAGTAGTGAGAGGAGAAAATAACCTCTTTCATTTATGCGCCAAGAGGCATAGAAATGGGGCACCACACACGAACCATACCACACCCATCAAGTAGCAAGATTTGACCCTAGAATCGTCCGGGTCGCATTCAGTGCACTTAACCAACTGAGCTACTGACTGTTGGTAGATATTAAAAAATCGGAAAATTATGCGACCACCCCCCTACGACAACCCCCCTGCTGGTGGTCGCATCTATTAAAGAAAAGGAAAATAGTGCGACCACTAGCAGGTGGTGGTCGCACCTATTTGTTTTAAACAAAATTTCTGCGACCACCCCCCTGCTGGTGGTCGCACCCATTAAAAAAAATAAAAATATCTGCGACCACCCCCCTGCTGGTGGTCGCACATAATAAAGAAAAGAAAAATTGATGCGACCACCCCCTGCTGGCGGTCGCAGCTATTACTAGCGTACGCAATCATGATGACAACGCGCGCCCCAAGTGTGGAGAGGGGGCTTATAAGGCCTTGGAGGCCATTCTCTCCATCACTTTTCTCCACACCAGGACTTGGTGGGCGATGGGATGTTGCATTCCTTCTTATTGAGTCCAAGTGGAGAGGGGTGCTATTGGTTGGGTGGGGGGTATTTTGGGCCGTTGGTTTCTACGAAATCGATGTTGAGTACCTCCCGGGAAGCCCTCCTCTGGCACCCACGTTTTTTTCATTGCACATTGCGTCATAACACTTAGAACTACGGAGGGAGTGACACGTGCCTCTAGTACTTGGGGAGGATTCATTAGGGAGTAGGATTAGGTACGATTTAGGAGGGTTGGGAGAGCATTTTTTTTAGCAAACACCTGTCGAGTAGGAGTAAGCCAGAGCCATAAATGGCGGAGGAGGAAGACAGAGGAGGTCATCCCAGGGATGACGATAATGAACCTGGACCTCCAAAAAAAAAAACCAAAATGGCCAGGCGCAAACTTCGTTGAGACATATATAATGACCCCAACATTCTTGCGGAACCAGGTTGGGAAGTTTGGAAGTTGGGGCAGCGGTGGTCATTTGGTGACTGCAGAAATTTTATGGACTGGTGTCACATAAATCGTTTGTAGCCCAGAGATAGGCATGATCCATAAACCAAACAAAATCAAGCTAGCTTGCATTCTTGCGCCAACCCGCATTTCCGCCACAGGGCAGATGAGGTACATACAACATTGTGGGGTCAACCGCTCGTCAACAACAAGGTCCCGTATTTATTTGCGGCCATGTTATAACGAACCACTTTTGCATCAGGTGGACATGAAAACAATGCATTTTGGTGTAGACATTTGGCAATGCCTTCAAAATTTGAGAGGAGATGCAAAATGAATGAAAGTGCACATCTTGCAAGACCTTATGCAAATACATTAAATGGCTTACATTACTTATGTGTATCATCAATCCAGAAGGTTCAAATTTTTTGAGGCATGTGCTCCATCCATATTATTCTCTGACAGAAACAACTAAATGGACTATCCCCTATTTTTAAGACGACGGCGTCGTTGTTGAGATCTTAAAATCCAATCAACTGCCTTATTCTTATGAGCATATGAAACGTAAATGCTCTGCATGTTTCCATTTATTTTACAACCAATCGTTGATTAATCGTCCAACTATGAACTGACACACTAGACGGCACAATTTATTTACAATCAAATCCCATGACATGTATGTTGATTTGTTCTTTGATTACTCATGTATGAGTAATGAGTACAAGTATTTGTGGCGACAATTGACTCTAAAACCAATAAATTGATTAAGACACCCATAACAAAATATTCAGTTACTTTATCACTTACTTTATATTGTATTATGAAGGCGCCGCCACAAAGTAACATGTCAATCGTACAACCATCTTCTGAGGATCCACGTGTAACCCATGTAGTCCAAAAAGCACTAACGCCAGAGTGTATAAAAAAAGTTCTGGGATGGGAATCATAGGCTTCAAGCATGGTATCCCTATATCAATGAAGTTCATGGGGCCAACTTGTCAAGACATGTCTATGTGACAAGTTGGGTGCTCAATGCGGACATTGAAAATCGTGGTTCCCTCAGGTCCATCATGGATAGAGTGAATGTGTGAGTTTCCTTTCTATTCTTCATTTACTTTCATGTTCAATGTTGTCATGTTCTTGCTCAATGGATGTATATATACACATCTTCTTTCTAATGATCATATTTTATATGTGCAGGGCAACAGAGAGGGCACATGTTACATCCAAATTTGTGCACTTGGTTTGCAAGGTCAATATGATTGGCCTTACACCTGTCTCTGAATGGAAGAATGTATTGAGGAAAGAGCAATACGACGAATGCATCAAGAAAGCAGGAAAGACTTGGTATAACCTGACAGTCCATGCAATGACAGAGATTTTGTACAAGGTAACATCATGTCTTAACCAAGTTTCATTCTTTGCATCCATAGACAAGATTCACCTCTGGTTCATGTTATGAACTGTTTTGGTTCTTTTGGTAGCATGATATCGTGGAGGCCCAACGCATGGCGGGGGAAGCTTACAAACTTGCTGAGGGACCAAAGAGTCAAGAGGGCCTTGAAGATACAATGAGACATGCTGGATTGAAAGCAAGGGAGCAACACAAGAGTCAGCTTGTGAAGTTGCTTCCTATTGCTGATCCAACCCTTGGAGAGGGGTTTCTCCAAGAACTTAAACTGCATTGGTCACGTGTAAAGGCAGGATCAGAGGAAATGACCCAAGAGAAAATGGTGAACATTGCTACCGCCCGGGTGGATCCTGAAGAAAAGGTGGAATGGCTACATATATGGAATGGAGACCAAACACTTCACGACCGTAATTTTTTTTCCACCCGGGCCTATCAGTGGGCCAACACTTGATCCTTGGCTGAATAGAAGGACTTTTTGGTGGCATTTACATATACAATCATTATCTTCTCAATGCAATTAATTCATTTTTGTTGATGACACATTAACATAGTTATTTAACTGACTGTATTTTCTGGCAGCTTCGCAAGGTTGCCTTGGCTCAATTTGCCTTGTACACCACTCAGCTTGGCCAATTTCATGTTGCCTTGGAGAAAGGAGAGAGTGAGAGTCTGGGAGACTACATGGATACATGGAAAATGACTCATTTCAATGAGTTGTTTCATAGAGAGTTCTCATTGCCAAAGGGGCCATTCAGAGGCAATGATTGGGAACAACAAACAGGTGGGGAGAAGGTGGTGAGACGGATTTTATTCAGGTACCATCTTTCCATTGCATTGTATATGGATAGTGTATACACCTTGTAAGTAAAAAATGTCTATGCTTCAAGTATTTTTCTAGTACATTGGGATATACATGTTTCTTAATGTGCTTGTTCAATTGTTGAACAGGTTGCATAAATATTTGTCTCCACAATAACTTTGAATGTGTTTGTATTTTAGGTACATGAGATTTGTGCTTGTACCGAGTGATCGACTTAAGGCTGAGCCCAAGTTTCTGATGGCCTAGAAGTTTGGTGCTCAACAAGCTTCCATGTACACACCTGCAATTGAGGAAGATTGGGGTGTGGAACACCAGGAAGGGGGGGGGTTGGTATTTGGATATGCCCAAGGGTACTATCCCCTATGCAGAAATGGGACTTCATAAGGAATGTGTTCGCAGGCAGTCAGTGAGTGATGAAGGGGGTATCTCCACTGAAGTCCCTGTTCTTGATCTGGAGCATGTAGAACAGATTGCTACACAGGCCGTTGACGCTGTAGCCCAAGTGGTCCCTGCCGTTGTGGGTGTACCAAAACGCAAATCACGAAAAAGAAAAGGTGCGGATGTCAATGCAGGTGTGGCCCCCAATGCAGGTGTGGCTTCTATTGCTGGTCCTATTGGTAGTTCTTCACATCCTTCAAATCAGTTGGTTGTAGTGTCTGCACCTGCTACTCGAGGAAACAAGCCAAAGGCAGGCGAACATCCTTACAATGCAGTGTCATTTTCTGGTGGTGCACCTAGCATGTATCGCATGAAGATCATGCCTACTCATTTCATTGATATGGTGGAGGCCTCAAGTACATCTCCTGATGCGACCTTGAAGGAGCTCATGGAGTTCTTAAAAAATGTGAGTTTCCCCCAACAAACAAACTTGAATGTAAGGAATTCTTCGATGTTTTAATATCCTCATCATCCGGCTATTGACTCCTACATTTTCTGTATGTTGTTTGCAGTTGCCAGGAACTTGGTCTAGTGTTGTGGATGGAAAAAACGTGCCTGTGGCTGTCATCGTGGACTGCCCGACAGGAATGCCTGTACAGGGCTATTTGGATGGTGTACAGGTTCCTCCCTGGAATGCTTTTGATAAACGGTATTGGGAGTATGCATTCTCCATTGCTAATGACCTGTTGGATGACAATGGATGCTTGGTGTTCTTGCAGGGCTCCGATGATTCCTTTGCATTGGAGCTCTTTTCTTACTCTAGGGGCAGCTCTATTTCCGTATTATCAAGGAAATATACTTGCATCAATACCACCCCTCTACACACTCAGACAGGAAAGGTAAAAATCATCCCTTTTCAATATCTCATTGTTTGATGTTTCATCTTCCTACTCTCATACATATTATTAAACCATCCGGGTGCACTGTTTTTGTGGAAATGACACGTCCAACATACCATGTTCTTCCACGCCCATGTAAGGAGGACTATTCAAACTGCGTGAGTCTGGCAAAGTTGTGGACCCCCTTGCAGACCCTGTTGAGTTGGATGCCATCTACAACCACATTCCAGATGTTGCACTACCCATGCAAACTCCTCAACAAGCCAAGAGGGGTGCGCGAGACCGTAGTCCCGCCTTCATGCAAGTGTTGTTGGAGACATGCTCACCTCTGGCTCCCGCATTTTGGATCTCACAGCTAGCACAGGTTTGCATTGGTCTCCATTTTGTAATTAAAATCTTCTGAGTTGATTCATGATCATTAACTGTTATCCGATATAATATCACCATTGCATGTTTTTTTCCTGCAGGTTCTACATTTATTGCTGCCCGCGAGTCTGGACGTCACGTATTTGGTCTTGAGGGGGACCAGACGTTGTATGCAACACATCTCTCTGCACTTCAAAATACTCAACCTGTTTTGGTTTCATCTGTGGTAACTCCAACCATTCAACGTCCTGTGAGTTTGTTGGAACCCCCCGCTCCTAAGGTGGCGCGCAAGCTTGGTCTTCATCTCGGCAGTACTTCCTAGTGAGTATGTCTCGCCTCCATTTCTTTTGTTGCAATCTCTATATTATTTGCAAAGCAAACCATTCCCATTTGATTTGTTAACATAAGTATACATGTATGTGTGATGCAGTATGGGATTGTGTGGACCATCTACGATAGTCTACCCCAAAGTCCTCTTTCATCGTTTTATCTACCTTCGTATGCCGAGTCCCAAGCTTTGCATTCAATACATCAACAACGTGATGTAGGTCTTTCCAATGATCTGTTGTTTGACCGAAGAGCAGCTATTGTTGGACAATCCGTGGATAGGTTGCGTAGAGTTGAGGCTTTCATGGATGTGTATGCCTCTGAATCACAGGCTTATGACACGGATGATGAAGTATCAGCTGATGATGTTATGTAGGTAATTAGAAATTACAGATACAATACATTGTCCTCATTGTCAGTCCGAATTTTTGGTTATGTTTTATGATACATGTATTTCTCTCTAGCGTAAGGTAAAACAAATGGGGCAAATGACATGGTGTTGAAATCAGATTTCATGTTATCTTCCTGTCATTTGATTTATCTATGTAATAGTTTGTACATAGATCTCTACTGCATTTCATAGATCCCTTTACCTGAATGCAAGTTCGACATGCACTTCAGCACTATCAAATTTCATCATTAGTAAGATCAACCCTTATGAGTATTGTGGCATCTTATGTACACATAGGGTGACTATCTTTATCTCATTCTAGCAACGACCGAAGGTCGGAAGCTAGTTTAGCGTAGAGCAGAAATAGGGTGCCATAGTGCCACATCATCGTCGCCACGTCATCATAGACACGTCATCCTTGCCATATCATCGTAGACACGTCATCGTCGTCGTCAATTTCTTTGAAACCTGCCCGAAATGCCCAAAAATAACCGGCAGCGTGGGGAAGTGACGATGATGGCTTGAGCGCTGACGGGTTTCACACATGGATCTCGGGTTTTTTACAGATAACAGAGACGAGGAGAAGCATCGAGGCAAGGCGAGGATGCGTGATTTCTGGAGTGCAGAGGGATTTGTGGAACAATCGAGGCAAGGCGAGGGTGTATGCATGATTTGTGGAGTGCGGAGGGATTTGTTTCACACACCGATCGCAGATGCAAATGTGGGCTCTTGGCTCCTGTTAGTACCATGATTTGGTATTCTTCCTAATGTTTACAAGGTTCTTGGGAGAGTCAGCTTGGTCTTAGCAGGCCGTGTTTCCATCTCTGCCTGCTCAGCTACACCGTGGTGGTTCTCACAGACCAATCCGACATCACCTGACTACAAACACAAGCAGCACACACAAGAGGCAGAGATAGAAATGGTCACCAATATTAGAATTTCCAGCAATGGGGGATGAAAACACATCCATCAACTCTAATTTGACCACAAGTTGGTTTTTTTTTTTGATTGATTGAGGGATATTTGAAGGACACTTGCCACGGCCATACAAGCGAGTGGATAGAGACAGGAGGGAGAGTGGTGGGATGAGAGCATTCTGGGATTATGAATTGCTTTAGTTTCTCTTCTCCATAGTCTTTCACCATCTCTGTGGCCAAAACCTTTCCGTAGGTGGAGGCAAGAGTCAGTCCAGGTTTGGGCTGGGGTGTCCTTGCAGGAGCGACACTGTGGAGTGTTTTGGTGTGGGGGAGTTGTTGTCTTGATTTTCTTGTGTTTGGATCCCCTCCACACCTGCATGCTTGACTGTGCGCCATGTTAGCTTTGTGTGGGCGTTTGTTTTCATAGGAGGTTGGTCCGGATTTGATCACCGGCCAATCCTAGAGTATGCTGTCGGTGGTGAGGCTGGGTTGATGACCAGCAGACCATAGGAGTGCTTGCGGTGGATGTAGGTGCAGGTACATGTCTACGTTAGAAACCTATTATTCCTGCTTGAACCAGTAGCCGCAACAGGTTCTCTACCCGGTTACCTTGTAGAAAGTGGGGATTAGAGACAGATTCACAACCGGTTGGGTTGTGAGTTTTCATCATGGAGGTGCCACTAGTTGCTGAGGGGAGTGCCGGTACGAGCACTAGCGATACTAGTGGGTACACAAGACGAGGTGTATGGTTTAGGCCACCTTCACCTTCAGTGTCTTCTGAGGAAGATTCAGACTCGGAGTCAGGAGGATTCTCGCCGAGGGTGCAAGTCATTTCTGTGCCATTGTTGTGGGACACGATGGAGGAGATGTATGAAGCTACCAAGGGGCCACGTAGGTACTCTAGAGCTGTGGGCACCATCGAGCTTGATGACTTCATACAAGAGTTTGACAGTTGGTGTGATTTGCAGCAAATGCGCAATCCACAACTGTTTACGCCCTTTATGGCGTGGAAGGGGCTATTCCAACACCTTGAGGGGCCGCCCATGGATGATTACCATGAATTTAGGCGGGGACATGCGGTGGAGATTGAGGAGTGGTGAGAGTATTGGTCACCTAACTATGTCTCCATTACTAGAGGCACAAGGGTAGCGGCGACACCAGCAGCTACACAAACATCTCCAACTGCAAGCACTAGTAGTGGGACAAGTGGTATAGGAGCTGGGAAATTCACTCAAGCTCCTGCTGCAACACCAGCACTTGTGCCTGCCTTTAACCCAGTTGTGGAGTTCTTCGAGGAGTTGAGGATAAACTACCAAGGGATAAGGACAGAGAAGTTGCGGAGCTTGCAAGAGTTCCAACGAAGGTCTACTGAGAGTTTGAGGGAGGCTTACACCCGCATGAGGCGCTTGATAAACGTAACCCAATGGGTTACAAAAGCTAAGGCAGTCGAGTTCTGGTATGGGATCCTGGACAAGGAGCTGAGGAGAAGGGTGCGGGATGCAACTCTCCTACAAGTGGGCCAACCCACCTTAGCAAATGTGTTTTTGCTGGCAGAGCGGATAGAGCTCAATATGGTGGAGGAGCGAGTGGTTATGGTGGGTTTTGGCAAGGAGACACAACGAAGTGGGGCTCCTAGCCAACAACAACCACTATCCCAACGTGTTCAAGGCAACAAGGGGGCTCAGGTGAAGCCCAGGGAAGGACAGAAAGGATCTCAATTGCAAAGGTCACTTCCTTCATTCTCAGGCCAACAACAGTCGGGTGTGACATGTTGGGATTGTGGAGGACCCCATGTTAAGAGAGATTGCCCGGAGAGAGGCAAAGGGCCGGCACAGGCACAACCTACACAACTACAGTGTGGGCATTGTGGCAAGTATGGGCATGATGAGGCCCATTGTTATGACTTACATCCTGAGCTACGGCCAGGCCAGTTCCAATGGAACAATGGTGGCCGAGGACGAGGCAATGTAGTCCAGAGAGGTAGAGGAGGCAGGGGTCGCGGTGGAGGTCGTAACCAAAACCAGGGAGCACAAGGTCAAGGTCATGACCAAGGCATGGTGGATAGGCTTGCCCAGCTAGAGCAACGTCTTGCTACCATGGCCACTACGCATGTTGCGCCAGCTCAAAGGCTTGAGGTTCAAGCCCCACCTGCACAACCTCCTATGCCTAGGGAAGACCAGATTGGTATGGGCTTCATGTGTGGAGCCGCACTTGCAGGACCATTGCATGTGGACTCTACAGTTGCTGTCACTCGAGCAACAACGCGTGCTCCTGAGCCAAGAGCAGATGTGGATTTTGATCTACAAAGGGGGGAAGCAAGTCGACAGACAAGGCTTCCACAGTCTTTCACATTGGCTGAGACAGTGCCAACTACGCCATCGATGGTACCCAGTCACGCAAGTGTGTCAGAGGTAGAGCCACGAGTGCCAGTGGGGAGAGTTGGTGTGGCTCGGGAAATGCTAGTGGGTGGTGTTGCAAAGCAAGGTGCTGCCAGTACATTGTTGGGGGCGGCTACGGCGGTTTGCCAAGCTCCATTATTTTCTGCAATGACCATTGCAATGCCGGGGATTCGGCCAGCTGCTGTGTTCAGACTAGCAGCTAAACTCCGTGAGAGTGGTGATGCATCGGCACTATCCGCGGAGATAGCAAATAAGGTGCAGTCTATGGATGCTTTGGATTCGAGGGTGAAGTCAGCCACAGCTGCGCCATGGCAAGCGGCAACTGCAAGGTTGCAAAAATTGCCAGCTAGACCAGCCATTGAGCGCAGCATGGTGACTCCTGGGGTAGTTCTGGTGGACAATCAGGATGGAGTGTTTCAATAGGGTGGCCCAACCGGGAGGAGGTATAGGCCACTGCGGGTCTTGTTGGACTTAGGAGCACAGCCATTGATGTTGGGGAGAGCAGCAATTGCAGGCTTGGGCCTTACAGAGGCGGACTTGGAGCCTTGCCCTTTCCAAATTCAAACATCTTTGGGTGGTTCAGAGAAGGCGCGAGGGATCACACACCATGAGCTCTTCATTTGATTGCAGCCGGATCATCCTACAGATGGCTTAGTCATGAGAGCTGAAGCCATTGTTACAGACGCGATGTCCTATGATGAGCTTGTTGGTGGGGCTGTGTTATACCCAATGGGATTTACTCTGGACTTTTGGGAGGAAAGGGCGTCCTATAGGCCGGAGTGGCAGTCAGGGGATGGCCGACGTGCACTGCTCCCAGTGCGGTTTATTGGGAATGTAGCGGTGGATCATAGGAACATGATGTCCACATTGGCTGCATTCTCAGGGGTGGTGGCTTGGGGTGGTGGCTCTTGGAGGGCAATAGCCATGTAGATGATAGACCACCATTTGACGAGGACAAGCAATTGGCATACAAGGCTGAGTTGCTTCCTCATGTGCCTGTGCATATTCCACTGTGGGGTACGGTTGGGAATTTGCAGCGAGTAGCAGGCGAGAGTGTGCACCAAACATGGCAGGAGGCCTTTCCATTGACGAGTGAGGGGGATTAAGTGCAATCACCTGGACCTCCTCAATTAGCTCATTTGGACACAATGCCCATTACCTGACAACCATCTGACTCAGGGATTTGTTTGCTAGACCTGTTTAGAGGCATGAGCACTGGGCTTGCAGGAGTGTTGCAAGCAGGAATCAAAGTACTTGGATGAGATTGCTCGACGTGTTTCCATGCGCCATGTTGCCTTGCTCACACATCAGTATCCTGAGTTGTTGCATATCTCAGCAATTCAAGGGTACCAAAAGGCCTTGCCAGCAGACATTACCTTGCTGGGGGCGGATGATTTGGACCGGCATGGTGCCATTGACTTGGTGATAGCTAGATGGCCTTGCCAAGGACACTCTCCCGCAGGTCATGGGAATGGCTTACATGATGCACGATCGCATTTGTTTTGGGAGATGTTGAGAGTGTTGTGTGACTTGCAGGTGAGGCAAATGCAACCTCCAGCTTACATCCTAGAGAATGTTCCTCTCATGGGGGATTCTCGGGCCAGGGTTATGGCCAGTGTGCATCAGATCCGGTCATGGATTGGACCAGCTGTATTGTTCGATGCAGCTGCAGTGGGTTTACGAGCACATAGGCCTAGGTTGTGGTGGACCAATCTTGCACCACCAGAGTTGCTCAAGAGAGCCTATGATTCCATTCAACGGCCACCCAACCTCACGGTTGAGGGCATTTTGGACCAAGGGAGGCAACCACAAAGAGTGCGACATGATGATCGTCCACCTTTGGCGGTGGTCAATCGAGTGGGGCAACCACATGCGGCCTTGCCTACACTCATGAGCTTTCCCTCGTCTCATGCTTTTCGAGACAATGGTCCTGGGTTGATTTGGGATAGTGTGCTACAGCATTGGGGGAGCCCAATGCGGATGAGCGAGAGCGGGCAATGGGATTTGCCACGGGCATCACGACGCCAGGTGTTGGGTCAGGCAATGGATCTCAATTGCTTGACATGGGTCATTGACTTGTGTATGGCTGAGCAACGGAGATTGCAAGCATTGGTGGCTACTTCCGCACTCCCATTCGATATTGCACCCTCTCTGCCAACCGGGACGGTGGAGGCAGTGAGTGGGGGCGAGCACATGATCATGGGATGCAAACACCCATGGAAGATGTGGGATGAGATGCGCAAAGAAAGAGTCATTGGATCTCTCAAGCAGCAGTATGAGGAGTGGGGAGAGCCATACACTGAGGATCAATTGGAGGCCAAGGTGGCTAAGGTTTTTGAAGAGGTTGAGAATGTTTCTTCCCAAAAGGATGTTCTCAAGGTGGCTATGGCGGAGCAAGTGGAGGCTACGCCACGGTCAGGGTGGGTGGATAAAGCCCAAGAGGTTGATATCTAGCAACCAAAGGATGCGTCTCCTACTTCCAAGCCTGGTGTACCCAAGGTTGCAGTCACTGAGGACAACTGGGAACCAGATGTTGGACCTACAGTCACCGGAGGAGAGAGGCGGAAGATCCAGCAATTTCTAAGGGCTTATAGAAATTGCTTTGCCTTCGGTTTGAAGGATTTGGGGAGTTTGAAGGGCTAGGAGATTCGTATTGATTTGGCAAGTGACACGCCAATTAATCGAAGGCCCTACAGCACTACAACAAAAAGCGGCTTTTATGTCTCTGTGTTATGACTGCAAATGCAGTCATGGAAGCCATTTACGACTTCCTGACTCTGAAGACGTAAAGACCTAGTCAGTTGTGACATGGCAGATATGACTCTCCAGGCTGGCTGTGACGTGGCGCCTGAGCAGCTGTGGGGGTAGTCATACACGCTGGCTTTACTGAATGACTGAACGGACAATGTAATCCATGTCAGCGGCTGTGCAAGAGTGGCACGTGCTCGATACATGAAATGATACGTGGCAGAGTGTTTGCTCTCCATGACTGCCAACTATGACTACGGGAGTGCTAATCCGATTGCAACACGTGGCGCATTGTAATTTTTACACGTGGTCCCTCAGCAGATTGACATGTGTCATGATTGGTGTTTTCTGGGTGTATTGCTATTTTTTTTACATATTTGTATTTCTGCCACATGGTGTAGTACTATTGGAGGGTGAAAATATATGTAGTCATTATTATGACTATGATAGTAGTCATGTACATGTCTATTACAACAATGAAATATAATATATAATACAAAGAGAACAAGGCAGCAAGACATAACTGCAACAAGTTGAGCAAAACCAAGAGATTGTATACATTCTCTATTTACCAATCTATTTATCATTATCATTTTGGTCGTGATCTAAAAATACACAAAATAGTCACATGTTCTCATGTGAATTATATTGTCTAACTATAACACTTTGAAAAGTGTTCACCCATAATCTTCTAACTACTCATGCTATTCCATCAATCTGCAACCTATCAAAAACTAAAGCTTGCATGGCTTTCAGAATTACTACAACAACGACATCTATTTGTTTTCCAAGTTCTTGCATAAGATGCACCAACCAACATTGCATTGTGAGACACTCACTCGCTATACTCCAAAGCGTCCAGGGAAGGTCACTGAGCAACCTGCCAAGGCGGAAATAATTAAGAGAATTGTCTAATACCATATATGAAAAACCAATGCCAGTGTTATTTATGGTAACTTCTATCCCATGGACTCGTAAACAAACCAAAGCAAAAAGGTTGGTGTGTGTTGGCAAAGTCGTCAGATACTTCACAAAGAAACATGCACTAAAAATGAGAGCCAGGAGGATAGGAAGGTCACTCACGTTTATACAAAGACGTCTTGCCCATTGCCCAACACCCTGCGTCACCCACACTCTATCTCTACTCCTTCAGCTATCCATGCCTCTGCACAAAATCAAGCATTCAACCTTGCCTTGCTACTAACAACTGACAATGACAGCCTACATTTGTTCTAGGAAACACCCAACTCAGCGTAGCACACTAGTTCCTATGTTGAATTGCGTCTGCTACTCTTTGAAATGTAGCAGGCATTCACCTTTCTGCCCCGGTTGACCCATCAGTGACAAGGCTCAGATAAGTATTCATTCCACAACTTCTCCTCATCTCTGTTACCTGTTTTTTGACACTTTCCTGTTGTCACATTGGCAGTATCATGTCAAAGTCACTCCAAACTAGATTCACTCAACCAGCTAACTTGTAGAATTGAACATGTAAATTTAGGGCCGATTCTGATAAAGAGGGAAAAACAGGGTGAAATGTGTTGAAGAAGATGCCTTCATTAGCAGTGCCTGATTGGTCCGGACTTGTGCCGTTGCTGCCAGTTGACCATCTACCCATGCAGGTTTCTTGTAGCTATTGATCCACAGGGAATCACAGGTAATCTTGTGCTTGAAATCTGACCCTCTTGGACCCACACAAATCCCTACTCCTTCAGCTATCCATGCCTCTGCACAAATCATGCATATATCCTCACCTTGCTGCTAGCAGCTGACAATGACAGCCTAAAATTGTCAAAGCAAACACTAGCAGGGAAAACAGGGTGAAATATGTTGAAGAATGTACCTTCACCCCTTTCCCCATCATTTGCTTTCAGGTGTCCAAAGCCCCATCTTGCGCTCCTGCTCTGTACACCCTGCAAGCATCGCATTCCACGACACCACATCTGGTTCAGCCATAGTGTTGAACACTCCCTTAGCATCCTCAACGCTCCCACATTTAGCATACATGGCCACCAGAGCAATGTTCAGGATGACATCTGGTACAATTGCAGATTTGATGATGTTACCAGGGATCTCTTTGCCCTTTTCTAGGGCTGCCAGACGCATTGTAAACGCACACAAACGTTATGTCAACGGCCTTCACCCCTTCCCCCATCATTTGCTCAAAGGTTGGAGCCTCCATCCCGCACCCCAGCTGTGCATACCCTGCAAGCATCGCACTCCACAACACCACATCTCGTTCAGCCACAGTGTTGAACACTCCCTTGGCATCCTCAATGCACCCACATTTGGCATACATGTCCACCAGGGCAGGGGCAGTGTTCAGAAGGACATGTGGTAATTTGACAGGCATTCGCCTCCTGACTTGGCTGTTCCCAACCCATCCTGCCATTGGGAAGAGATTCCACAGAAACTGATAGTTGTCTATTTGACCCTATAACTATGTATCTCTTGCTTTCTTACAGCTTGTACTGTGACACGCGTACTGTGACAGCAATCTATCAACCAACAAAATGACTAGGAATATAAATTGGACGCTGCCATACAATAACACAAACCCTACGGAGCTGACGGAGAAGCTTAGATTGTACTCATAAGACGTTGTTTGCCGTAGCCTTGTGGCCATTGACCCCGCGCCCAGTTTGAGCAGGAACAAAAGGAACAGAACCTACCTCCGTCAGGGGCTGACGTTGGTAGTAAGACTTACCATCATATAAGGAATTAATCCGGGTTTTCCAGATATCCTCTAGAAAACCCTTCACACAAGCATCAATCTGCTGTGTGTGATTTGCCCAAAAACTAGGCCTCAGGAGGGCCTAGGCTTTTGGCTCAGCCTCGAGACTTTCAAAGTTGGTAAACAGGGGTACAGGCACAATTCCCTTGATAGAATTGAAGAGAGCGTCTCTTTGGTGAGAGAACCCCGGACAGCGTATCAGAAAATGAATATTGTCTTCAGATTGCCCACACAACGGACAATTGCACTCTCCCTTTCCTCTCTGCTTCTGTTTGCTGTTCAAAGGTAGGCTTCCTGCCCTGAGTTTCAATTTCAGTCTAGTGCCGAGAGTGGGTAGACCCTTGAGGTCATCCAAGATGTCCACCCCCATGTCACTGACTGGAAACAAGTTCAGGGAAGTTCTCTGCCTAACTTCATTTTCATCAGACAATCTCATGGCAACAAACATGGCTTCAGACACTACAGCCTCTAAGGAGATTGGTTGGAGTCTCCCCTATGCCTGCAAAGTCATCTGCAAACATAAGGGCTGGTATGGTGGTATCACCCACCCTTAACCCAAATCCTTCACTTTCCACATCCTCGAGGAGTTGATTGATGAAAACATTGAAGAGCAGAGGGGAGAGAGTACATCCTTGAGCTACACCTTGGTCTATGTCAAAGAAGTTGGACTTCTGTCCGTTAACAGTGACACAACTTTTGGTGTGAGCATTCAAGTTGTGGACAACTCTCCACATCTTTCCCTTGATCCCACAAGACCAGAGGCGGAACCATAGGCCATCTCTCCACACTATGTCATAAGCCTTTTTGACATCCAGGAAAAAAACATAAGTGGGTTTCCCTTCTTTTTTCCTTCCCTGAATAATCTGGCTTAGAGTGAAGATATGATCCACACAGCCCTTGTTTCGCCGAAAGCCAGCTTGGCCTTCGTGGAAACAACCTCTAGACTCGAGATCAACCTCGAGACGAGTACTTATAACTCTGCAGAATGTCTTGCCAACAGCATTGAGGAGCGTGATGCCACGGTAGTTCCCCGGTTCTTCTCTGTCACCCTTCTTGTATAGACTGACAATGACCCCTGTCGCCAGCGAAAGGGGATCATTTCAGTCTTCCAGATAAGGTTAAAGAGGAGAACTAGGGCCTCTATCATGGGATCGCCACCGTGCTTGATAAGCTCGTTGACAATACCATCAGGTCCACCAGCTTTATATCCATTTAAATGTTCAATTGCTTCCACAATCTCAGAAGAACTAATGGGAGCGTTATAAGCCATTGAAATATACTCCAGTTCATCAGGGCTGTTTTGAATCATAGGAACAATTTTTCCAACTGTGTCCCTCCATTCAGCAGAAGACCCCTCACTGTTAGACCTAGAAGTTCTGCCAAGGATACTATAGTGATTTTCAAAGGTTTTGACAATGTCAACCGATGAAGTCACCACTGCACCTTTAGTAGTCTTCAGCGCTTGTACTTGCTGACCGTTTTTAGGCTTGTACAAACGTTGAAGGGCCAACCAGAATTTCTTGTCATTACCACCATGGTGGTTTGAGTTTATTTCACTGTATAACTTATCCCAGTATAATTTCTTCCGAGACCTAACAAGCTGATTGATATCTTTCCGGAGCTGATAGTACCTCGCCCACAATTCTCTGTTGGTTTTCAAATTGCAGCACTCTTTATAGAGGGCTCGTCTCTCAGCTATCTTGAGTTTGATCTCATTGGTCCACCAATTAACAGCTCTACCACAGACAATTAGTTTCCTCCCAATGATCTTGTCAGCCACGGAGGAGACGAAACTCTCCCAAGAGTCCACTGCTCTTTCGACTTCATTTCTTGCGTTGTCAGAGCGAGACTGAAGTTCTTGGAGCGATTGGACAAAATGAGAGAGAGCCTCTTGCAAGGCCTGGACGTACTCAGCCTTGACCTCCTCATTATGGAATTTTTCTATGCGCCACTTCCGAATCGAACGTTTCACAGATCTGTTGGTGTTGGGAAAACACCTTTTGATCTCAGTCCAAACCAGGAAGTGGTCAGAGGTACCAATATCAGTTCTATCGATCAACACATTGGCACACTGGGGAAACAAATTTTTGTCCATTATGATATAGTCCACAATGGAACGTTCCCCAGTTTGGGATTTCTCACGAGTCCACTGCACTTGGTCACCTCTTGTCCTGTTATTCAAGGTCAAAAGCTGAAGCTCTTCCAGACAGTTAATTAACCATCTGCCATTAGAATTCAGCTCGTCCTCACCAAAAGGCCCAATGATATCGTCCTGATGGAGCCCTTTGCCCACCCGGGCATTGAAGTCACCCAATAGCACTACCTGACCTTTGGCAAGGAACGAAGCACAGTCCAGCTTTACATCTTCGAAGGCTTTGTCTGCGTCAGCACTAAGGGTCCCCTCTGTGGGCATGTAAACACAACCCACAAAGAGGTCCTTCGTACTCATGCCGCCCTTCAGATTCAGTTTTAGCCAGATACTATGTTCGTACCTCAAACCCTTGTTGATAATTTCACAATTATCAAACAAGAGAACACGAACAAAGAATCCAACCCCTTTATGACCGCGTTTGGCAGAGGCTGCCTTGAGAGTACACATCCTACCTGCCCATTTATAACCATTGACATCTCCAACCAGTTTATCCGAAGTTTCCCATGTTTCTTGCCCAGCACAGATATGAATATCATTAGTCCGAAGGACTTGTCCAACTTCGAGTTGTTTCCTTTGGTTAGTAAGCCCTGAGAAGTTGAAAGTGGCCAGCCGCAAGCCAGCCCTTTGCATGTGAATTGTTTGTCGTCTAGGAGAAGCTTAGAAAGGAAATCTAAGGGGATATACAAGATGTCGTGCATCAAAGAAAGTAGGCTACGAAGACAGACATGACGGCGTTCAACCAAGGAAAAGCCACACCTTGCGATTGCGGTTGTCCCACCATCGTGAAGGATCTTTAAGAAACTAATGCCAGCTCTGCTCCGTGCTGTAAAATCAGGGCTGAGCGGGTAGAGATTGAAACACGGCCTGCTAAGACGAAGCTGACTCCCATGCATGTTTGCCCTCACTCCCGCTCGCTCACTCTAAGTCCCAACCATCTCTCTCTCTCCCTCCCAATTGCTCTAAGTCTGTTCACCCTACCGTGATGGGCAACTTTTTAAGATTTTAAACCTTTTTATAAACCCTAAAAGCCCCTTTTTGATTTTTTTTCTTTTTTTTCTTTTCTTAAAGGAAACCACGGGCCCTTGAGGAGGGGGAAAATTTCACCCGCCTTCATTTATGGGCCATAAGACCTACAGGATGATCAACGCCCAGACATACCGTCATGAACAATCCCACATACAGGATAAGGGCAGCGGGTTTGAATCCCAAACCACCAGGGCGACACACTGTGCCACTTATTCTATCATGTGTTTTTCTTTAAATCTTTTTGCATTTTGTTTTTGTTTTTTTTAATTCATTCTAGTGGTCAGAGTCTCCGTTTTTTCAAAATATAAATACTCATATATTATATATATAACCAGAAAAGCATGTGTTGACACGTGCAGTCATGTAGTGATTCATCTATGTGATGATCTGGCAGAATGCATTAGAATGAGAGTCATGAAGTCATATGTCTGTCTAGCAATATGTACACGTCATTCCAGTGTAGCCATGACCGTGACTAGTAGTCATATCTGCCATGCCAATATTCGTGGTCAAACATGTTTGACCTGTGTTGCGCAGAGTCCGGAGCCATGCAGTCGCATATACGCCTTCCCCAGACTTGCATTATGACTTCAAAAGCATTTTACGACTGCAAATGGCATTTCTGCCACAAATCTGCCATGACTACGCACCCATGGGAGTCATAAAAGCCGCAATCTGTTGTAGTGCAGGTATAGTGATATGGAGAGGTCTTTGATCCAGTCACGGACTATGGAGTTGTTTGAAGCTGGATTGGTGGAGTTGTCAGGCGGGGAGTATGCCTCGGCAACGGTGATGTCAGCTAAGAAGGATATCTATGGCAATTGGACAGAAAGGAGGATGTGTGGGGACTACCGTCCTGTGAACCGTCAGACTAAGTCCGATAGATATGCCATGCCAACTCCAGAGGAGATCTTTGATGCCATTGGGCATGCAAAGATATTTAGCACATTGGACTTGCGATCCGGTTACCACCAGTTGTCAATCAAAGAGGCTGACAAACAAAAGACGGCATTTTGGGGATTGACCAACATGGGAAGGATTGCTTGTACCAATGGCGGTTCCTACCGTTTGGGTTGAAGAATGCTCCTGCAGAGTTTCAGAGGGTCATGGATAGGATTCTTGCGGGGCTAGACTTCGCCCAGTGCTACATTGATGGCATCATCATCTTTAGTGCTACGATTGAGGAGCACGAGAGACACCTTCAGGTGGTGTTTGAGCGCTTGAGAGCGCATGGGTTGAAATTGCACCCTGGGAAGTGCAAGTTCTTCCACAACCAGATTGAGTATCTGGGCCATATGATATATCCTGGAGGATTGGGTGTTCAAAAGACGAAGGTGGAGGCCATTGCACGCATTCCACGCCCCATCGATGTTAGCAGAGTTCGTGCTTTCATGGGGTTGGCAAACTACTATCGACGGTTTGTCAAGGGATTTAGCAGCATTGCAAAGGCTCTTACCAAGTTGACCAAAGTGGGTCAGGAGTGGCAGTGGGAGGAGGAGCAGGAGGAAGCCTTTGAGGAACTCAAGGCTCGATTGACTTCTGCGCCTATTCTGAGGCGGCCTATTCGGGGGCGGTCTTTCCAGCTACATACGGATTGGAGTATGCTGGGGATTGGAGTAGTGCTCACACAGGTGGATGATGAGGGAAGAGAGTTCGTAGTGGCATATGCTAGCCGCTCGAACAATGATGCCGAGGCGAAGTATAGTTCCTATGAAGGGGAGTGTCTAGCTGCAGTATGGGTAGTGACACATGATGCTACCTCTATGACAATCTCTTCACCCTTGTCACGGATCACCAACCATTGAAGTGGTTGATGGAGTCAGACAAGCTTACAGGGAAGCTTGCACGGTGGGCACTTATGCTTCAAGAGTACGACTTCCAGGTGGTGCATCGAGCCGGAATAGTCAACCGGGATGCGGATGGATTGAATCGCAATCCATGCACAAGTGAGCTTGATGATACAGGAGCTCGTTGGCATGGTGAGACAGACGAGGAGATGGTGCTAGGATGGCATGCATCTGCCTTTTTATGCATTCTAGCAATGAGAGCTCAAGCTGGTCCATCCCATGCGATTGGTCATAGAGATAGTGTGCATGATGATCCAGAGATCAGTGAGGATCTTGGTGGTGTTAAGGATGTACATGAAGATGTAGCAGTGTTGGCCTACCTTTGTATTAGAGAGATAACAGCCAGTGTGACTGCTAAGGAGAGAGATCGGATCCTACAACGAGCCAAGAGGTTCAAGTGGGAGGGGACTTACCTACTCCGAGTATGGGAGGATGGACGAGTGAGGATTGTGCCTCATCCAACACAACGAGAGCGATTGGTACGCCATGCCCATGAGGAGTTGGGACATTTTGGGGTGCGACGTACTCATAGTTTGCTGCAAGGACAGTATTGGTGGCGAGGCATGCACACGGATGTACAACAGTTAGTGGCAAGGTGCATGGTGTGTGATAGAGTGCGGGCTTCTTTCAATGCACCTACTCCGCAATTGCATCTTTTATCCATTATGGGTTTAGGCTATCGTTGGAGTCTTGACTTTGCAAGCCCATTGTCACTAACGATTCGCCATAATAAGTATGTGCTGGTGATGGTGGAACATTTCTCCAAATGGATTGAACTGGTGGCATTGCCTGACAAGGAAAGTGAGGGGGCTACGTATGCATTCTGAGATCGAGTGCATAGCCAATTTGGTACTCCAGCCGAGGTACTCACAGACCAGGGGAGAGAGTTCTTGGGGGAGTTTCAGGTTTTGTGTGAGCAAGCCTTGATAGATCACCGCACTACTTCTCGGGATCATCTCGAGGCTGATGGCTTGGCCGAGATGGTTGTGCAAACAGTCAAGCGAGGCTTGTGCAAGTATGGCTTGCAGAAGGGACACTTGGGAGATTGGGACCTTTAGCTACCTTGGTTGGCCATGAGTTACAGGTTTAACAAGCAAACATCACTTACCTCGTTCTCGCCTTATTTCTTTCTCTTTGGCCGAGAGCCAGATTTGCCTGCATCTATTCGCAGGGAGACTGCAGTGGTCCTCAACCTTGATGATCCGGATATGTGGACACAAGCATGTGCCCAACGGGCAGAGTTGTTTAAGAGAGTCATGCCTATGGCTTTTGAGAACCTTGCTATTGCCCAGCACCGAGACACATTGAGGTACGTCACTATACGTGGAGGGGGATATCGGCCAAGTGTTCGGCGTTTCCATCCTGGGGACTATGTGTATCTGCAGCAGACAACGCCTACGACCTTGGATGTCACAACAGGTCGTGTGATTCTAAGGGTCCGGGAGGTGTTGCCTTCAGGAGTGTTGATTCTGGAGGGTCGAGATGCATGGTATGGAAGGACCATGTGCGCAATTGTGCGCCATGTCACCTTCCACATGTGGATGGGAGGATAGATCCCAACCTTGCAGTGGTACCTGCAGGGTTGCGTTGCATGTATGTGGGTATGCTGGTGGTGCCGCGACCATGTTGGTGTGTGACAAATGCTCAAGGGGGTGGCACATGGGATGCTTGACACCGCCACTTGAGGAGGTTCCTAGTGGGGAATGGTTGTGTCCACGATGCCTTAGACAGAGGTAGTGGGGCATGACAGTGGCGAGGTTGACAAGTGATCCAAGGTCTAGCTAACAGGAGTTCGATGCCATGGACAACCAATTGAAGCCATGGATTGCAGGAATGCGAGTAACGATGGGGCTACTTTTGCACCCGGCCTCTTGATCTATTTGCCTTCAAATACTGGACTTGGGCGATTGATGACCACGCGATGATCTTATTGGGATGGATACTTGTCAGCTATCCGGTGTTAGAGGGACCTAATCACCAGCTAGGGGGGCGATTGTGGTATAGCTTTCTAGGATTGTGTGTTTAGATTGTGTGGTGGACAACGATGTATGTTGTGGCACGATGCTTAGGTGCACGACAGCTGTCATGGTTTTAGTCATGGTTATCTAGAATCACCTATTTCTAGTTAACTAGGACATTTTAGATATTTATATTTATATTTATATTTTGTGTGTTGGGACTTCATTGGGTCTCACATGCCAAGTGAGGTGTCGAGCCTCACTTGGGACATGGGGATAGGTTTTCCCCTTGTGAGGATGGAGGAGGCTCATCTTCTTGTAGTTGAGCCTCCATGAGCTTCTCTCACCTCCATAGCTCTAAGTATTGAGAGGGAGTGTGTTGAGGGCTTTGTAGGGTGGATTCCCTTAGCAATGGTGCCCTTGGCTTGACTTAGTTTATGTGATAGAGTGGATTTCACTTGGAAGGACTAGGGCTTGTTCTTAGTGTGATTGCTTCATGCTTTGAGAGTTTTCATTGTCTTCCATTTCTCTCATTTCTCATTTTTTATCTATTGTGGTATAGTTTTATAGGATTGTGCGTTTAGATTGTGTGGTGGACAGTGATGTATGTTATGGCACGATGCTTAGGTGCACGACACGATTCATATTCACTCAAGGTATGTGAACGAATCAAGTGCACAGGTATGTACTTCCACTCAGCATTTAGACTACTTCAATGCAGATTACAACACCCACGTAACAGTTCTACACTGGCACACTGTAGTGTGCCATACCCAACTCCAAATGAGCCTACATATGATCTTGAAGAAATTTCGCACAACCCCAATGATTTCATTTCAGGTATACATATTCTGCATACACTACAGCTGAACTTGAATTGAATTCAAAGCGCTTTTGAATTCATTAGCATCATTGATACCTATTCCAAAACCGTTTTCTTTTGTCTACCACATGTCTTGTACATTAAGGTATAACATCCTAAAACCACCAACTTAAGCTATCTATGCTATTTCTGGTACTGCTATGAATAAAAACATATTTTCCCCTCATAGGAAGATAGTTTTCACGAGGAATGCATATTTTTTCATATTTTTATTCCAAGTATAGAAATTACTATTTATTTATTTTTATTTTTATTTTTTTGGAAAGTGAAAAGTACTTCAGGATCCCACTTTGGTATATAGGTTCTCCCATTTCCACACTATGTAGTACTAATTTCTGCACATGATGCTACCAAAAACCACCAACATGTGTTCCCATGCATTGGGGCTTGCCCCATCCAAACATATGTTGGAAGTTGCTTGAAACACTGAACCGTCATTTGTGTAATCTAATTCTGCTCTTTGATCCCAAAAAGTTGGAAAGTTGGTGGTTCCAGGGGAAGTCTCCAGTGTGGTTTTGGGGTATGTGGTGGTTTAATGTCATTCTACCTTACATATGATTTTGAATTTTTTATGTGTATGTTGCAGATCCGGTTATTGGGGTTGAACCTTCATTTTCTTCTGGCCTCCGTATAAACTATGCTAAAAATAATATGTCATATGTATTCTTTGATGTTTAAAATCCAGTTAATTCCTTGTAAATGCCCTTCAAGTGTAGCAGATGTCTTTGTAGATGCCCTTCAAGATATTTTGATTGCCTCTTTGAATAGTTTGCCTTGTCTACAAATATTTCTATTTATTTACCAAGCGCCTACATTTGGATATCTAAAATCTCCAAGTATTTATATAGTGTGACTTGTCGAGAAATTAGCATTGAGCAATGTAAATATCCTAAAGGGTGTACTTTTTGATGTTGAAGTTACACCCCACCAAATCTGCCAAGATTTTGAGCTCTAAATACGGTGCATACATTTTTTATAAATGAATGATCAAATGGTTTGATGTGGATCAGATTTAACATGTCACTGCCTCAATGGGTTAACTATTACTTTGTGCGGTTGGATATTGAATTTAGACTCTGTATTGTATGTTGTACAGCATGGAGTTGAAAAATCAAGAAATTCCTGCATTTATCCAGAAACCACCTTGGAATCCAAAGGGTTGAAGTCATGGTTGTGGTGGTACTGCCTCGCGGGTGAGCCACCTCAAGTGCTGAAGACTATCATGTCCTAAAACAATTGTACTTCATAGTGGAACAAATGTATTTGAGTTACATTGTCGCTCCTGTACTTTTCAATGTTGTTGTCTTTTTGAAACCCTTGAACAGGCAAAGTTACATGTTACCAAATTTGAGAACACAGGTGTCAGTGTGAAACAAGATGTGAAGGAAATACTGGCCCACACAGCAGCCCTGCCTACAGAACCACAATGAAACCTGATTGTAAGGTAAGGTAACTATATCTAAAAGCGTCCTTTTACCAAACTACAAATCTAAACTAAACGGTTTTCAAAATTTCCAGGGCCAATTATGTATGAGTGCTGTGATGCTGTGGAGTTTGGGGATGTTTAAAGCTGAGACTCTAGGAGTATGTGCGGAGAGGGCAGCCTAGAGATACATGGCTCTACATGGCTCATATTACGACTTGCAACACCTAGAGAAACTAATTTTTATCACCTTCGTCTCCGGCTTGGCTACCGCTTTCTTTCCTCATCCCTTCTTGAATCTGTTTAACAACGTTCACTCCCCGAGGATTATGGAGTCGAGGAAGATGTGAAAAGCGGACCTGATTCACCTCAGCATTGGCACTTTCCACCTGATTTACAGAGACAGGATCCACATTCACTTCTTCCATGGACCTTGATACATGAGCTCCCCTTGGATCGTGAATGTGCTGTGGCAGGTGAGCAAACCTTGGCCCAGTGTTATCATCCTGAAATGTGTTGCCGTGATCATCTGGTACTGAGCCAGACTCTTCTGTCTCCCTTTGATTATGGGGTTCAGGCAGATGCACAGGATTCGAGGTTCTCGCTCCTTGATGAGAAAGCCCTACACCTCTGGGATTGCGTAGTCGCATCGGGAGGTGCATAAAGGTTGGTTTAGCATGCGCATCATCAGCTCCTACTCCGTCGTTCATAAGCTGCACACAGGCATGAGAAGATGTTAAATTACAAGAACGAAATATCTATTGAAATTGTTAGACTTGCTTCAATAGCGTGCAGACATGACGAAGTTGAGCAAAACATCGTGTGATTGCGCGACAAATGCTAGATACATCACAAGATAAGTACATAGGATAAGTACATAGGATAAGTAGAGTCACCATATGAGAAACCAACAAGCATGCTTCATGAATCCCTAGAATTCACAATGGAATTTCACTTTATGTCAGTTACGATCATTCCAAATTCTGTCAAGCTATTTCTCTCCTAACATGCACATATTTTGCATGCCATGATAGTGTTGGATTTGTTCCAATCGAACTCCATAACATGGAAAATGGATTATTTGAGAGAGAAAACATGGACATACGCACATTTTCTGTTTCTTAACAAAAATGATTGATAATAAAAACTCACCAGCGCTACCATTAATGCAAAACACAGAGCAACCGTGACTTTGTTCTTAATATTCATCTGCCAACAAGTCGTGAACACCTTTGGTCAGTACTACCGGGATGTCTGTATCGAATAAGGAGAAACCTACTGTAAGCACACTGGTTGTGCACATGTTTTTATTTAGTTAGAAACTCCTATCCTCGATCGGAATAAGTAGACGTCACCGAATTTTACTTTTCTGCTGACGTTGTCACATGTACAAGAAGCGGCCTCAGATCTTACGAAATGACAAACTGTCGTGATTCCTTAGCTCGTGGCCCTTGTCGGTGACGATCATCACACAGGGTCCACTATATTACACAGTTTCTGGGTTTGAAGATCATTACAGAGGAGGTATTCAATAACACTCGAGCAAAATGGCAACTAATCAAGAGCAGAATCAAACTAGCATAACAGGTGAACCTCAGTTTCCACACCGCCATTACACCTTCTCTGCTGTTAAGACACGAAACTTCCATGGTATAGATAGCAACGCCATTCAAGAAAACGATATCTACCTCAAACTTAAAAGGTTCGACATACATGGCTAGATTCATCGACCGGTTTCTAATTCCATGCCTCATCACGTCGTGACATCGAACCCCCTAGTATGCCGAATGAGCGTATAGCTTACTACTTTTGAACAAATAAATAGAAGAAATGTCCTCATTGCTTCTATGCCCTCAAATCCTGTAATGATCTTAAAGAAATGACTTGAAAATCCTTCTGGCTTGTAGACACAGACTCTGCATATATCGTGGCAACGTCAATGAAGTTGCCTCAAACCCTAAGTTACGTGAGCAGATTGCCAGAAACAAATATCCGCAGAAGATGAGGCGTTTGGATAACGCTAACTTAAGCCTAGATTAGAAGTACAACAGAAATTGCATGAAAGTGTGAAAGATCACTGACGTGTCCAACATTTGGCACTGGTGCATTTTCGTCGGACGCCATACCTGCAAGCTCCGCGAGGCAGTAAACTCTGCAGCTGACACAATGCACAAATTGAACGTCTTAGCACCAGATTCAATCATCCAACCTTAACATACCAGAAATTGACTGAAAACGTAAGGAGCAGCGCTCGCAAGTGCGCTCAGACTAACAATCTTGCACCGAAGTACACAATATGTTCAAGAAAAAGACGCCGCTTCTGAAAGGGACTAAAAGCCAGCAGTACTCACTCAATCGCTGAAAACCTTTCCAATTACGAATCAGAGAAATGATACTATTCCTCATAAATCCTAAACGATGTCTACAACGTAGCACAAGAAGGCGGAGCGTCAACCATAAAACCGCTCCTCAACAGATAACCTTCAAATAGACACAACAGCCAAAACTAAGAAGCCAGAAACGGCCTCAGCATACAATAAACCAAGCTCGACGCAAAAGGGAATTGGAACTACGCCTCCCGAGCAACTATCATACTCCATAAACATCAAAATTATTGCACCTCAGCGCAACCTCACCTTAGAACCGAAAATGGCACTACTCCTCATAAATGCTAACTAATCTCAAACACGAAGCACAAGAAGGCGGAGTGTCAATCATAAAACGATCCTAAAATAGAAAACCTTCTAATAGAAGCTCAAAACTCACACCAGCCGGAAACGGCCGCAACAGACAACCAACCAAGCTCGAAGCTAAAGAGAAGGAAATAACATAATTCCCTAGCCTAAATGCAAACTATCACACTCCAGAACAACATCAAAATTATTGCAACTGAGTAGAAAACCTCAGCGGACGAACGTCCTCACCTTATAACCAAAATGATTGCCGATGCGCCGCTGCAAAGTTTACCAAAAGAATCACCTCACACAAACATGATCTCAATGTCCGAGAGCTCAACACGCCGCTGCGAAGCCGCCGTCCTTCAGTGAAGAACTTACAAGAAGAGCGTCGGAGGTTTTGCAAGCTCTGTGTGCTTGAGCGCGCTCTGCAACAACACAGCTTCCCAACGCAGCCTTCTTGTGATACCTCGCCTGAGTATCATCCGTGTATCACATGAGTATCACCAGGGTATAGCATCAATATCGCCTGAGTATGCCCTAGGTATCGATCAAAAAGTAAACATGGAAAACTCCCCGGGAGAAGCTTGAGCGTGCTCTGCGATTTTGTGATGCCTCGCCTGAGTATCATCCGGGTATCACATCGGTATCACTTGAGTATTGCACTAGTATCGCACGGATATGACTTAGGTGTCGGTAGAAAAGTGGACATGGGAAACTCCAGGCTGCGAGAAGCGTCGTTGAGCGTGCTGTGCAAGCTGACTGACAAGAATTTATGGCAATCAGAGCGGACTGCACTTTCATGCGCTCTGAAACTTCCTCTCGCGTAGATTTCCAGTGAAATTGAGTTTCGAGAAATGTAGATTTCAGAAAAGCGGCATTGCAGTTCTCGGCTACAGCCTTCCGTGTGGCATGCTGTACTACAGGAAAGATGGATGAATGAGCCCCTCGTGAATGAGCTAATATGATACTTAGATGATAGTTCTATGAATATAGTTTTAGAATTAGTTCTGGAATGGGGGAACTATTTTACAGCAATGCAAAGGTAATACAGTGCCACTCAGTTTTACAACTTCTGCATCCACTGAACTGCTAGCCAACTTCTGCCAACTTCTGCCATCTTTCGACTTCGTTCTGTGTTCACAATCCATTGCTGACACATCATAATCCTTGTTATGGTTGTTCATAATGAACACAATTGTCTTTTTATCAATTAAAGCTGGCATTACAGTACTCACAAATTGATCGAGTGTAGACAAAATGTTTATAGTTTGCTTACAATGTTCTTCCCGGTGGCCAGGTGAAGACAAATTGCTTCAGGACTTCACAATTATTCATAGATGAAATGCTAATTCGGTCATCTCTCATTAGGGAAAAACCAGTAAATATGACCTGGAAATTTGATCAGATTGTATTTGCTGGTGCTGTAAAGGGTTAAGCATGTGCATTCATACTGTAGTGCAAGATCAGCTTCATGCTTGTTGTCGTAGTTATTCCTGCACTAACAGGAACACGAGTAATGTCATAATTTGGTTCAATACAAGGTAAGAAAAACCATGGTTCCTGGGAGGCATAAACAGACACAAATGCTGTTCGAAGCTAAGGTAAGATGGAATGTCACCAACCTGATTGAGAAAATGTGCATGGAACCCCTGAGGCACCCGCCGAGGCAGCTCTACCACTGCCACTGGCTCTGGTGTTCACCTGCCCATGTACGCCATATTGATCCGGAGAAACTCTACAGGTAAGTTGAAGAGTTGTCTATGCTTGACATCACCGGTTACCAAGTTCAATCGATACTCGTATCTGCAACTCAATTAGAGAATTTGTCAGTTGCCTTGAAGCCTGTCCTATCAGTCGATTCGATTCATATCCAGGTCCTCAATACGATCCTATCAAAGCGAATTAATTAAGTTGGAGGAGTGTAGTAAGAATGCCCTCCTTGGTTACAACTTGGTAGATCAATCGTGGAGCCCTTAATCTCCACGCAAACGAGAACATCTCCCCTTCAGGACATTTAAATTTTATCAATGGATCCGTTTCCGCATGTATGCATGGAACGAGACCTTTGGTGTTGCCATGGTGATGCCATAGTCGGCTAATTCCGTATGACTGATTTGATTTATACCAGTATGATCATGCATATATTTATGTATCCTTTGATTTATCATGCTCTGAAAGGACACATTTTCTCACAACAGCAAGCGAATTTTAAAGCTGTGTACCTTACAATGGAAGAAGCTTCAATTTGAGTCAAAAGGAAAAAAAATGACAAAATAAATGTTGTGTGCTGACCTGTAATAGGGTCTATCTTTGGGTGGGCTGTGAATGAGTGTGGCAATTTTTTCTCGAAGTCTTCCAGACCCACTGTTTGCAGGTCCCCGTCTTCCAATACCCTTATGACATCTGCAAAAACCATGCACCTCAACACTATCACTAACGAGGACAATGGATCATATATTTTACTCTTTTTGTCCTTTAACTGAAGTTAAAAGGACCATGCTTTGCAAAGGCTGTGCACAACAAGGGCGCAGAATGGAGGCTTTGGAGACCTATGAGCAAATGACGGGGGAAGGGGTGAAGCCTGACCACATAACATTTGTGTGCGTGTGCAAGCCTGGCAGCCCTGGAAAAGGGCAAAGAGGTCCATGGTTGCATCGTCAAAGCTGGAAATGTACCAAATGTAATTCTGAACAATACCCATGTCGAGAGCTCAAGGGCGGGTACACCAAACTCACTCCAAACAGCCATGTAGCTGTTCTAGGGCACGCTGACATGCTCTCTTTCACCACCAAGAGCTGAATGGATGATATTTTAGCAGGGTTGAAGGTGTCTTCCCACCCGACAGATGCGTACCCCAAGGTATGCGATCATTCAAGCTCAAAGGCATGAAGCATCGCATTCCACGACACCACATCTCAGTCAGCCATAGTGTTGAACACTTCGGCCTCCGCATCCTCAGGTCAGTTGAATCGCATGCCTAATACCAGATACCCTAGGAAGATTAAGATTGGAAGCAAGACCATCCTGATGTTCTTTGTGCTTCTGACATAGCCTTAGACACTTCAGACTCCAACTCAGCTTCATCTAGCAGGGTCAGTTCTTCCTGCCTAATATTCAGGTACTTGAAAATCTCCTCTCCCCTTTTCCACCAGGACACGATATGAAATTAGGCACAAAACTTCCATGAACTTGTTTCCAGTCTGTGATATGGGTAAGGACCTTAAGGATGACCTTAAGGGCCTACCTACCCTCGGCACTAGACTAATTGTAACTCGGGATAGGGAGGCCACCTTTGAACAATAAATAGATGCAGAGAAGAAAGGGAGGTTGCCAATGCCTGATTCACAGGCTGCCTGAAGACAATATCCATCTTCTGATACACTGTCTGGGGTATTCTAATCAGAGAGCGACCCTCATCAGGTGAACATAGTCCCTGCACCTCTGTTCACCAACTTCCAAAATCTCAAGGGCCCTGGCCCTGTTGGGGTCTAACTTGGGCAGATCACACACAGCAGATTGATGCTTGTATGAAGCACTGTTTTAGCTGCTTGAACCGCTTTTTGTGTATGTGCATCTCAGTTACAACTGGAGGAGAACTCAACACCAAGGTATGTGAGCACAGGGATGTCTTTTTGGCCCACATCCATTGGAGATCCCCTCCTCCCTCCCCACAATTATTACCAACATTGGCTTCTAGGCTCCACAGGTTACAGTACCTCTGCGCACAATCAACCAACTCCTGAAGATTGGATGGCGTATCCCTAGGCTCCCCAAAGTCATCCACATACATTGAAGGCTGGTATGCTGCCATCACCCACCTTGAACCCAAATCCCTCAATTTCCTCGTCTTCAAGGAGCTGGTTTATGATAACATTGAAGAGCATTGAGGAGAGGGTACAACCTTGAGCTACACCTTGATCAATGTCAAAGAAATTAGACTTCTGGCCATCAACAACTTTTTGAAAGTGCTGAAGGAGCTTGGCAAGGAAAGGCTACCATGTATGCCACACTTCCTTCAAGGCTCTTGTTTGACCAGTCTTCTAAGTAGGGTGAGAAAAGTTCATTGGCATTTCTATCCCATACTATTCGCTTGGGCTCCAGATAGAGCCAAGAGTGACTGCTAGGACTTTAGTTTGCAGTTACACTAGCACTCCACAATAAGACGGTCACAGTGGGAAATTGCCAAAGTTTAGATATCCTTGGAGTTTCTAGCAACAAGGTGAAGAGTTGAGCATATAACAGCACTGGCACGAGATCTCAAAATCTCCCTCAAAATAACAGGCTTGACAAACTGTGGCTTTCTCCATGTAGACCATGAAAGAGTTTGTCACAGAGGCCATTTTACTGACTCTGGCATGTATGGACTGGATTGTACCTCCACTTGAGTTCAGCTACAATTTATGCTGTTCTTCATGAGCTGCAATAGCACCACTTAGTATTCGTATCGTACGTGGTCCCTCCTAAGCTATCAACCATTTGGCCCAAGGTTTTTCCATGCTGTTTGCAAGATGCTTAGGAGTTCAGGGTCGGGGCTTGGTTTTTGGCTGTGGTGATAATACAGCTGCTCAGCTGCACCCTGCAGTTTTCAGAGAGAAACCTGAGATCACCAGATGTCAGACCTACGCGGCACACAACAAAAGATGTGTTCAAACATGGGCTGTGGAGGAAGATGAGCCGGACTTGCATTGAGCCTGGTCTCGGCAGCCTTGTCCTCCACAAGCCTTGTCCTCACAAGGTTTATCTCCCTCTTGAAGCGCAAGAAGCTTCTTGTTGTGATAGACAAGAGCCGTGTTGGCTGGCAATGACATCAAATCCTTGTACAATGTTTCAATTATGAAAGCCATGATTACCAAAACATTAGGTTACTTGAAGAACAACACCTTATTGTAGCCTGCTTATACCTCCTGGGTTGACGAGGATCATTTCAAACTTCATCAAATTTGAAATGAACTGCCTACAAAACTAGTTTATATACTATATTGATCAGCATTAGCTTCCCAAAAAAATAAAGGAATACTGTACCGCTGGCTGAATCATGTAAGGCCCCCTCGGAAGGAGTATGCAGGACACCTAAGATCCTCCGAAGCACCTGAAGTGCAACGCAGTAAATTCCCTTCATGCCTTTCATGTCCCCACCTGCACCAACGACCCCAAACGACAATAAGTACTTGATATTCAATTGCCAGCCGGGTAATGTCATCTATTTGGCTCTAAGAATCACTAGCACTGGCCCAGCGTATAATTTATATGAAAACAGAGTGTTACAATACCTTCATGAATTTGGGTGCTCCGTAACGCTCCTCTTGTTGGAACCGAGATGTTTGAACATAACACGCCACATAGGTGGCCTTGCCATTCTTCATTTGCAATCCATGGATCATTCTGCAGAGGAAGAACCAACAATATTAACATTGATCACTAATTGAGCCATTTTGCAGTGGCTTCCAACATGTTTGCAGTATTTACAAAGCCAAATCGTCATATATAAGAACTTGGCTGTAGATTGATACACGTCTCCATCAAACCTGCAAATAGTACATGAACACTAGTGAATGTCATTGATATTCTCATCAACATAGCTGCTCGAATTAATGGTTCCTGCTGAACCATGCAAATCCCACATCACATGTGCTAGCAAAGAATTGTAAATATTACCAGTGATATCCACCGAGCGGCATGTATCTTGGGTTCGGACCCACTCGCATAAATTCGCCATTCATGCACTCCTATCACAACACAAGGCATAATCAGCGGCTCTTAAGATCAGCCATACAAATATCGCATTCTCCACAAAAACTTGTTGCATCCACATAAAAACCCCGGCCCGCTAGAAATTACATACAAAAATTACATACAGGGATGGTGCCGGTGATATGGAGGTCTGTTGTCGGGGCCATCTCTGGCACAGGCTCGAAATTATTAGCCCTGCAAAAGTAGTTCATCCGCTTTTCGGCAGCCACTCTGTCATGAGCATTCGGGTCGGAGGTGAATATCATCGTTTCAAGATGATCACACAATGAAACTGCCCAGTAGGGCGCAGCAGCTGCTGCACACTGAATCATTCGAAATCTAGCACCCGAATTGGGTCGACTCCGCGAGACGTTAGTGGCTGTAGCGAACTCGGAATACAAAGTTTGTTGCAACAGGCGAGTCAGGTGACGTGTGGGTGTCCATGAGCCAGTTGCGAGATGAAGCTGCCCAAAATGATCCCCTGCTCTAAGGCGGCCATAGCTGTTCCAATGACAGGAGTGGAGGTTCGATTATCACTTTGAACTGAGCCCCAGCCAAGACCAGCTTCGACTGACTAAGTTAGTCTTACTGTTCACCTGTTTAAATTATCAAATAGAAGAACATCAGGCTGGTGATCTCAGGCCCAGCGAGCCTGTTCCATCATACACTAAAAACATTTGGGGTCTGCACTGACTGGGCATCAGTAATTTGCACAAAGGACTCGGACATTTTGTCCGAAGCCCATCCAGGAATTTGCCTTGGAAGTCCTCGATGAGTTTCCCACGAAGATTCACTCAATGAATGTCAGCCCTAAGTTTGCTTATGTCACGCATGACTACACAGAATCACAGATAATGTGACGAACTTTTGCAAGACTTACGTGCCAGTAAAGGTTACCGCTTGTGTCCAAGAAAAAATATTACTAATTAAAAATATAAAAAGATACCACAAGACTACTGTGTGAGATAGAGAAACATTTCTCTTCGGTTTGATATCTGACACCAGACTTACACGTTATATTTTATCACGTATACAATGCATTTTAGAGTCAAAGCCTATGCTTCAGGAGTTAGCCACACTCATGTTATATGCTTCGAGATTGAATCACACCGTTTATTTGTTGTATTTGGGTAACTAGAGAGAGGAGGGAGGGCTGCGCCAGCCGAGATGGTAGTGCAAAACGAAGGCGACGTGCACGGGTCCGGGCAGCAAGCTAGCGGATGGACCCGCAACCAAGAAACATAGATTAAACACATCACGAGGCTCGATGAGCCTCGTATCATATATGTTGAACTGATACAGTCCCTCTATTCATGATACTCCATGACCTCATGGGAAATACCGAAATGTCTGTCATCTTGTGGACAGCCGGACATCCTCATCGACTAGCCCTCAAGAACAGAGCATCAACAGAGGTGGGGCCTGGGTTAAAGATGTTCACCTCCAAATCACCCTGTGTTGTTTTCCCCAGCTCTCGACCATGCCCACACCCTCCTCCAAGTCGATTCAAAGGAACAAAATGAAACCTCCACAGCAGCTAGGGAGGCAGTAACTTCCAGAATGACTCACTTCAAATTCTCGAAACAAGAATCCAAAGCATCGCTGGCCTGGAATGAGTACTCCAGGTATAATTTTATTTGCGTGAGCAAGCCTTCTTCCTGATCTAGATGTAACAGTGCACAACGATTTCAGTTCTTCACTTGTGAACTTAAAACACGCATATAGAATACATATACCAGGCCTACCATCTCACAGATGATGAGAGATCTATCAAAGAGATTGTAACCTATTTATGCATCAAAGTATCACTTACAGCTGCAGATCTTTCAGCTCTGCAGCATCTGCAGCGGCATTAACACATTGAGTGCAGATTGGACCCCATTTCGGAACCATTGTGGACGGATGACAAGCTTCGTCTAATTAATCCATTGTAGTCTTAGAATTTGACAAATGAACGAGGCCAGCAGGACACGAACCAAAATATCACTAACGTTGTTGTGTAAAAACAGAGAGGGTTGTACGTGTGTAGCTTTGCCTCACCTTCACTGCTTCTTGCTTGTGATTTTTGGTATAGTGATCTCCCATAATTCGTCTATGTTAACCAGAATGACTCAACATGATGCCCTGTTTGCCTGCAATTATACTCACAGGGATTATCCTTTCAAGTTGTTAATAACTTTATTGATGAAAATTCGTGCATGTTATGAGTCTGCAACTCGAGTTGCCCAAAATTATGGCAACTCGTCTAACTATGCACGACAGTCGGAACTGCGACAAATTGATCTAAGTAAATACTATTCATTACAAAAAAAACGTAAGTTTCACATATAATGAAAGCTAGCCTAGTCTAAGTAGTACAGAAAATTTTAGAATCTACTGCGGAATGGAAGTTCAAAACCGGAGGTGAAGAGCAAAACTACAACACCATGATTACTGCTTCAATTGTCCAAGAGGTGCTCTTTGAGGTCCACTGACATCTGCCGGATGTCAATTTTGTAGACGTCGTGATGAGGCTCCAGAACACGGGCAAACAGAGACCGCTTGCGTCGTTGCTCCAATCCTTGACCATACACCACGAGGTAGAATCCTGCTACGGTTAACGCGCCTCCCAAAACTCTGCAATAAACCGAGACCACAATTGTACTTTATTTTTCGAAACCTAACATTCTGCAAGCATTCTGATAATCTCATTCAGATGAGGAGTTAGGAAGATGCAAAATCATGATATGCAATACAAGTTAAGGTGGCGATGGCATACATTCCCAGGTAGAGTGTGTCCTTGAGCAGGAGTACCGAGAACACGGCCACCATGAGCATCTGCAATGGGACGTATAACGACACAATGAAAGGGCCTCCCTTCTGCACGCACCAGGATTGTAGTAGCAGATTAAGCGTCGATGCGATCAATGCCTGCATTCATAAATCATCCCCCAAGCGCATCAGCCGAGTCCACGTACATTCTTTCAAGAAGTTGTTTGCTGCAAATTGAGAATGCTGATTAACGGAACTGTGATGGTGAACTTACCGCGTACAAAACCCCGATGATCTGTGCTGAAGATGTGAGGATAAATTTTGCGAAGTGGAGCTTGCCTGCGCTGATGACTCCGAGAATGCACACTTGAATAAAACCGAAGAAGTATGTGCCGGCTGTCATGCTGAGAAGAGCAGGATACATCTTCATGACAGGAGCCTGCACATTAAAAAAACAGAAGAATGCTGATGTCAGTGGAAATCTTGGAAATCGATTGGAAATCGACATCTTGGAAATCTTGGAAATCTTGATGCTGATCTTGATTTGAAGAACCCTAAAACCCCTCGAGCTATGACAAAGGTAGGACACTGTGCATACCTGGTAAGTTAGATAAACACCCCAAGAGACGCAGTTCATGATGAGGAAGAAGATGCCCAAGTGATACTTGTTCACGCTAAACTGCACAATGTCGTGATGAAGGAAGGCGCCGAGATTGGCAAATGGCTGCGTGTAGCCGGCGTCGGGGGTGTTGCTACCGCCTCCGAAGAGGGCAATGCCTTTGTATACCGACATGATTACAGCTCCGCCGATGCACACTGCTGTTCCGACCACCTTAGCAACGCCCTCACGCCGCCGCAGGTTCACTTTTTCTAATCTGTAATTCCCATGCATAGCGTCAAGCAGCAATCGATTTGAGGTTCATGGCAGTTGAATTTAATGCTTACAACGTGAGAACAAACTTGTAATAAGGTTAAGGATTTAGGCACATGGAATTAGGACATGGCCAGTGTACCCGAGTGCAGCAAGCAAGAAGGTGAACACAGGAATCATGTTCTGTGACACAGCAGCCATCAAGGGAGCTGTGAGTTGCAGCCCTGCGAGAAATAATTGTTGACTACCCACTACTCTGCAAGACAGCACATAAGCAAACCACCAGATCGAATCATTCCACAGATTGCCATGCCTTGCTGATCCATTGATGCAAACAGTTGGACTGACATCTTGAGGGGACTCAATCATAACCACCATCAAGATTTCCAACAAGAACCCCTCCCCATGATCGCGCAGTAATAACGAAACACACATCACATTGCAGGTTACATAAGTAATCATCATTCATGAACAATCTATCCAATTGTGACGAAAATTGAGATCGTTCCAAGAGGGTGCGCGCTTACCCTGTCAATGCAAGAAGGTTCAAGCCACCAAAGATTTTGAGAGTCATCGGCGGTCTTTTTTCTCTGCAAATTGCGATCGATTGAGAGATTTGAACGCAGATGATTTAAGGCAGCTTGGAATTAGAATACAAACAAACACGGTGGCTCTGAACGCATTACACCAGCATGCAAGAAGTGGGTCGCCGTGGCCATGGCGATGAGATTATAACCTTTCGTAGTAGTAAGCGATGGGGCCTAAGATGGCGAACGCAATCATGTTGCGGTACATGGAGAGGAGGAACTGGTTGAGCCCGGCGTCAAGCGCCACCCACGAGAACATTTGTAAGCCCGCGTATCCGAGCTGCACCAGCACGAGCGCGGCGTGCACCACTCGGATGCTGTGTGTCTTGGGCGGCACCATGCTCGAGGGGATGAACTGCGAGCCCTCCTTCCGCGACTCCCCGCCTACCGTCACATCAACATCCTCCTCCCCCACCACCACATACTCCCGATCCTCTGCACTACTCCCCATCCTGCACCACCGGCTTGAAAGAATGCGGGAAGAAGGCTGTCAACACGGAATCGCAACCCAATCACATAAAGGACCACTCGGATTGTAACATTCCCTACACTAAGCTCAACGCTCACTCCAATTCCGACTCCAAGATGCAACACGATCCCCAGTGGGCTACTCCTGATGATGCTACGACGTTGACTGCATGATTTTGAAAGAAGACGAAGAAGTATCTTTTCCTATCCAAAATCATGAGATGCAACCGAGGAGTGGAGAACAAGACCTACCTGTTTTTCAGAAGAACTCACAGCTCCAGTCTCCAATCTCCTTTTCTTACCACCAACATCTTCCTCGCCCTCAATTTCGTCTCGTAGACTCCACAATTTGATAGACACATCCCATGACCCTGAACATACCTAGCAACAACGATAACAATCATTAGATAGAGACATTTATTTTTGAGACATGATAAAGAAAATCTAAAAATCAGAGAATCACACCCACATTGCTTAACATATCTAACATAAAGAACTGACGAATTGTGAAACCCATATGGAACTCAAGGTCAAATTGAAATCAACTCCGAGCAACGATGGGTCCAACTGAAAATACTCAGAGAATGCATGACCAGAACAGTCATGCACTCGAAGAGCATTTCCAGACATAAATGTGCCAGGGTTGTAACGGTCTTTGCCATAGAATCAAAAACTAGGTTCCTGAAGGCGACCTTGACCTGACATAACTCTGGACGTTAAGCATGCACCTGTAAGTATTTGCACTGTGTTGAGTAAAAAACAACGTTCCACATAAGAGGGTGACTTTATCAAGCACTGTGGAACCCATATGGAACTCAAGGTCAAACCAAAATCAACCCCGAGCAACGATGGATGCAACTGAAAGTACTCAAAAGATGCACGACCAAAACAGTCGCACAGTCGTAGAGCGTTTCCAGACGTCAATGTGCCAGAGTTGTAACGGTCTTTGCCATGAAATCAAAAACTAGGTTCCTGAAGGCGACATTGACCTGACATAACTCTGAAATCATAAATCTAAACTAATAGACTAAATCGCGTGCATAATCGCACTAAAAGTAATAAGAATTCCAAAAAATTACAACGCCTGACGAAGTTCTCTTCAGAAACCTACCTGCCAAAAGCGGAGTCTATGGTCTTTAGACGCTGTGACAAGCTGCAACTGCTTGGCACTTGATCCTGATACCAGAAATGACACGATCAGAAATCAACCGCGTTCCAGAATGTGCAAGTATAGATAGTAGGAACCCTACAACAATTAGTCTGACCTAAAAGGACCAAACCATGCGTTTGCAAAATCAGATGAGAAAAGGAAAATGCGTCGCACCTGGAGCAGGTATGGGGGCAAGTGACGTTATAACATCAGTGTGACCTTGCAAGAGAACTACACATTCTCCTGCAGCATTCCATAACCTGAACAATTGATGTAAATTGATCAACTCTCTGAATTCGCACTGAATTACATTGAAATTTGGACACACTACGATTGGAAGAACACAACTTTCTGGCACACAAGGGAACGAAAGCCATGAAAACTAGCTTTGCAATTCGACAGCCAGCAAATCCGAAACTGCAAACATCTAAGAACCTGGAATTCCATTCAAATGAGCTGCTGAATTTACCTCCCGTGATTGTCGTATGAGCCAGTTATGATATACTTGGAATTGAAGCCACTTACAGCGCTGACCCACTCGTCATGCGCGCGAGGTTATTGGGGTTCCGTTGGCAGTACGACAGGAATATATTCAATCGTCAAGATCGTTTCCTGCAAAGGGGTACGGGCAAGTAGTATATCTCAGAAGAAATACGCATCAATCCCATGTTACACACAATTTCTGGAAGGTTCAACCCCCGGCTAAACAAGAATGCAACCTAGGGCATTGAGACCAGAGTAAAGAGATCTGATTCCTTTGATGAGAGGGAATTGTTCGACGGATGTCCTCAGAAGCTCCCCATCAACCGAAAAATCAAACGGCTGCGGCTTCTCTGCAATCCACAAAAAAAATAACCCGAATGCACACTGACCTTCATGCAGATTTACGGCTGCCAATATGAACCTCTAGGGTTTAGGGTTTAAGAAATCCGGCACATACCCGGATGGACAACCAACAACTCCACAACACTGTAGCAAGTTCCTCGGATGAGAGACGATGGAAAACAACGGAACGACTAAACTATTCTGCTTCACAGTGTCAGCTCAAACATGAGTGTTGGCACCCAGCTGGGTTAATTACGTCAACTCCCTCGCAGTCGTGTGTGCGTGAGGTCAGTGTTGTGCCAGCTCTTGCTCCGATGAGCTTCACGAATGCAAGGTTATGGGCGGACTTTGGTACCATCTGTGCCACTTCCTGGTAGCAACAAAGTCAGCTATGGAGTTTAGTTCCACCACACCCCGCCTGTCTCCAGCACACGCAGGTACGACTCGCGGTTCGATGTCCACCATGATCGCTAAGCAAGCAGATCATCCGGGTGTGAGTAAGCGGTGGCGCCCTTGTACTGGCCGTCCCACCTCCGAGTCAACGTGATTGGGATAGAAGATAGAAGCTTGAGCGCTTTCCACACAAGACATGCCAGCCGAAGGCTCTACAGTGCAGTAGTGATCCCTCTGTCAGAGGAAGAAGATCTCTGCATGGTAAGCTATGCCTAGATTGTTGACCAGCACTCTCGGTTGGCTCATCTCACTGCGACCTCGACACTCTGTATATAAATCAGTCAAAGCTTGAATGCTTACAATGCACAAGCGACTCGACCATACTCTTGCAATTGATCAACACGTAGCACGCAGGCTTCCATGCTCTGCGGTAAATTCTTGTACCCAATGTGGCCCTTGCCAAAGACTGTTGAATCTCTTCTTTCATTACTTAAGGGTTGATTACTTGAGCTCGTTACCACATTACTGCTCACTCTGTGCCCAACATTTGAGCCAATCTCTACATACAGGAAACTTTTGATCATAGCTCTGCTTCCAGGCTGCCCCTCCAGTGGCATCATCTTCCTCGGAGGTGATCAATCACAGTTCTGAAGTGGGTAGTGTCAAGCGGGTATGCTGAAACCTCGAACGTTATGCCCTTCAAATTGATTGATGCATTGACTCACTGGAGGTAAATTGTGGTGTTCTGTGTAGCAGGCATGAAGATGCTACTGGCAATGGGAGGAGTGAAGCTCTTGAGTCTTCTTCTGGTGACTGTATTACTCGGGCATTTCACATCAGTCAGTGCAATTTGCGCCACAAGTGACAGGGACGCTCTCTTGCAATTCAAATCAGGTACCAACAAAGACGTACTCTCCTCACACATACAGGATCAACCCATTTTGAATACGAATTTGTGAAGGAGCAGTCACTCATATAAATCTGCATATGAAATCATTCCTGACCATGATCTCGTCTGTGAATTCACCCACTGTGCAGAATTGGATGACCCCTATGGCGTGTTGTCCGACTGGAACACGAACCCTGACTGCTGCACATGGCTGCAATCCCGGCAATACAGAGTAACCACATGCAACAGCGCGGGGCGCGTCACGTCCCTGACGATGGGCAATGCGCTCGAGTATAAACCGGGGCCGGTGTACACCAAAACGACCGGGGGAGTGTACGCCGGCTCTCTCGGCAACCTCACGTACCTCCACAAGCTGGACCTGCAGACAATCTACTCCTCGGACGCCCTCCTCTCCCCCACCTGGGCCGCCTTGACGCGCTTGAGCAACCTCACCCTCGATGTGAAAGTGGCAGGCCCTTTGCCGCCCCAGTTGGTGAAGGCGTGGCCGCTCAAGTACCTGGTGCTCACCAACAACGACCTCAACGGCACTCTGCCTGTGGAGCTCTGCAAGAGCTCGCTCAAAACCCTCAAGGTGAGCGGCAACAACTTCTCGGGCAAAATCCCCAGCTGCTTGAGCCGCTTCCCGGCTTCCTCCTTCAACGACTCCACCACTGGCCCCTCCGGCAACGCAGGGCTGTGCGGCGCTCCCCTTCCCCCCTGCCCTTAACTTAACTATGCCTTGTGGAACTCCATCTCCTGCAGCTTAAGTAGGGTTTGCAGCAACCTAACTTTTTTGGAGAGAAGCCTGTCTGAGCTTCATGTAACCGGATTAAGGTTTGAAGCATAATAAATCTGTCACATTTGGTGACTTCCTTGCTGGAACTCAGATTGTCAGGGGGTTCAATGTGATTCAGCTCAACACATCGTTTCGGAGGTTTTGGAGACCTATGAGCAAATGATGTGGGAGGGGGTGAAGCCCAACCACATTACGTTTGTTTGCGTTTGCAATGCATGTGCGAGCCTGCTGGAGAAGGGCAAAGAGGTCCATGGTTGCATCGTCAAAGCTGGAATTGTGGCAGATGTCATTCTGAACAATACCCTTGTGGACATGTATGCCAAATGTGGGTGCTTTGAGGATGCAAAGCGAGTGTTCGCGAAAGTGGTCCGTGAAATCCCCCATGGGTCATGACACAAGGTCAAGGACAATGTGGTGAGGGCACCTTCTTCTTCAACCTATTTCAGCCTGTTTTGCCCTCTCATCAGACTCGGCCCTAAGATGCATATTGAATTCTGTAAGTTAGCTCGTTGGGTGGATCTGTGGTGGTTTGGGGTGACTTCGACAAGTTTGGCAGCAGGAAAGTATCCAAAAACAGATTACAGAGATGAGGAGAAGTGTTGGAATGAACACTTTTCCAACCCCAGTCAATGGTGGGACAATGGAGACAAAAAGGTGAATGCCCGTTGGACTACACAGAGAAGCATATGCAATTCAGAATTGGAACTACTGTAATAAGTAGGGTTGGGGTGTTTGCTGGAAGAACTTCACGCTGTCAGTGTCAGCTGCTAGCAGCAAGGCTGAGGATGTATTCATGATTTGTACACTGGCAGGGGTAGCTGAAGGTGGAGGGATAGAGGTCCATATTCATCCAACAGGGCCCGGATTTCAAGATTACTTCTGATTCCCTATGGATCAATAGCTACAATAAATCTGCGTGGGTAGATGGTCAACTGGAAACAGCAGCGGCAGCAGCACAATTGATGGAACAAGGCACTCCCAATGAATGCACCTTCTTCAACACATTTCAGCTTGTTTTTCCCTCAGGTTATCAGAGTCGTCCCTAAATTTTCATGCTGAATTCTGCTGCAAGTTAGCTCGTTGGTGGATCTATGGTAGTTTTGGAGTGATAGGAACTAGTGTGATAAGTAGGGTTGGGGTGTTTGCTGGAACAATTCTAGGCTGTCATTGTCAGCTGCTAGCAGCAAGCCAAGGATGTATGCATGATTTGTGCAGAGGCATGGACAGCTGAAGGAGTAGGGATAGAGTGGGGGTCCAGATTCATCCAAGAGGACCGGACTTCAAGCTCCATATTACCTATGATTCCCTGTGGATCAATAGCTACAAGAAACCTGCATGGGTAGATGGTCAACTAAAGGCTGCAGCTGCAGCGGCACAGTTGATAAAACCAGACACCTCAACCATGACCACAGCTTCTGAAAGAGGATCAAGAGAGGGAGTCCACAATGCCTCTTCTGGCACTTCTGGGCATGTGAAGATGCTTTGTGAGGCAGGCAGACTGACAGAGGCTCTACAGACTTAAACCAAGGAGGCATCTCAGCAGATTCAGATACGTATGTCTGTCTCTTGCTTAAGTGCATCAAGATGAAAGGTCTGGAAGTTGGAAAGCAGGTGCACACTCACATTATCCAAAGTGGATTCACGCCAAATGTGTTTCTACTCAACACCCTTGTCAACATGTATGTTAAGTGCGGGAGCATCATGGATGCTCACCAAGTGTTCAACAGAATGCCTCAACGATCATTGGTCACGAGGAATATAATGTTGGCAGGATTTACCAAGCATGGGTGTGGTAGGAATGCTTTGGAGACCTATGAGCAAATGCTGCGCGAAGGGGTGAAGCCCAACCACATCACATTTGTTTGTGTTTGCAATGCGTGTGCAAGCATGGGAGCTCTGGAAAAGGGGAAAGAGGTCCATGGTGGCATCGTCATAGCTGGAATTGTACGAGATGTCATTCTAAACACTGCCCTGGTGGACATGTATGCCAAATGTGGGTGCATTAAGGATGCGAAGGGAGTTTTCAACACTATGGCTGAACGAGATGTGGTGTCGTGGAATGCGATGCTTGCAGGTTATGCACAGCAGGGACGTGGTATGGAGGCTTTGGAGACCTATGATCAAATGATGGGGGAAGGGGTGAAGCCCAACCACATCACGTTTGTGTGCATTTGCAATGCATGTGCAATCCTGGCAGCCCTGGAAAAGGGTAAAGAGGTCCATGGTGACATTGTCAGAGCTGGAATTGTACCCGATGTCATTCTGAACAATACCCTGGTGGACATGTATGCCAAATGTGGGTGCATCGAGGATGCAAAAGGAGTGTTCGACAGTATGGCTAAAACGAGATGTGGTGTCATGGAATGCCATGCTTGCAGGATATGCACAGCAGGGGCGCGGGATGGAGGCCTTGGAGACCTATGAGCAAATGATGGGGGAAGGGGTTTAGTGTAACCACATCACGTTTGTGTGCGTTTGCAATGCTTGTGCAAGCCTGGCAGCCCTGGAAAAGGGCAAAGAGATCCATGGTGACATCATCAAATCTGGAATTCCACCCGATATCATTCTGAACACTGCCCTGGTGGACATGTATGCCAAATGTGGGTGCATCGAGTATGCAAAGGGAGTGTTCGACAGTATGGCTGAACGAAATGTGGTGTCGTGGAGTGCGATGATTGCAGGATATACACAGCAAGGGTGTGGGATGGAGGCTTTGGAGACCTATGGGCAAATGATGTGCGAAAGGGTGAAGCCCGACCACATAACGTTTGTGTGCGTTTGCAATGCGTGTGCAAGCCTGGCAGGTGACATCGTCAAATCTGGAATTGTACCCGATGTCATTCTGAACACTGCCCTGGTGGACATGTATGCCAAATGTGGGAGCATTGAGGATGCGAAGGGAGTGTTCGACAATATGGCTGAACGAGATGTGGTGTCGTGGACCGCGATGATTGCAGGATATGACAGCAGGGGGTGGGGGGTGGAGGCTCTGGAGACCTATGAGCAAATGATGGGGGAAGGGGTGAAGCCCGACCCCATCACTTTTGTTTCGGTTTGCAATGCGTGTGCAATCCTGGCAGCTCTGGCAAAGGGCAAAGATGTCCATGGCGACATTGTCAGAGCTGGAATTGTACCGAATGTCATTCTGAACAATACCCTCGTGGACATGTATGCAAAATGTGGGTGCATCGAGGAGTGTTCGACAGTGTGGCTGAACGAGATGTGGCGTCGTGGAACGCGATGATCGCAGGATATGCCCAGCGTGGCTGTCATAGGGAGGTCCTGCAACTATTTGAAGGAATGCAAAAGAACGGCTTGAAACCGGACAGTATCACCTTTATATGTGTTCTCTCTGCATGCAGCCACACTGGCCTACTGAATGAAGGAAGACACTACTTTGATTCCCTGAGTCAAGATCATGGTGTCACTCCGACAGTAAAGCACTTTGGCTGCATGGTGGACCTTCTTGGACGTGCGGGACAACTGGATGAGGCAGTGGACCTGATTAATAAAATGCCAATCAATCCAGGTGTTGTGGTGTGGAAGGCCTTGCTTGGTGCCTGCAGAATCCATGGCAATGTGGAGATGGCTGAACGTGCGGCAACATCTATCCTCAAGTGGGATGAACAGGATGCCGCGACCTATGTGTTGCTATCAAACATCTATGCTGCAGCTGGCAGGTGGGATGATACTGCAAAGGTGAGAAGAATGATGAAGGTCAGAGGGGTTAGAAGGGAGCCAGGTCGCTGCTGCATTGAGGTTGGCAACAGGGTGCACACCTTCGTTGTAGATGACAAGTTGCATCCCAGGATTAAGGAAATCCATGCTGAGCTGAGAAGATTGTCTGGGCAGATGAAGGAGGCGGGGTATGTGCCTGACACGTGCTTTGTATTGCATGATGTGGGGGAGGAGGAAAAGGAATTTTCTCTTTGCCACCACAGTGAGAAGCTGGCCATTGGTTTTGGGCTGATCAGCACGACCCCTAGGACGCCTGTCCGTCTCATCAAGAATCTTCGAGTGTGTGGTGACTGCCACACCTCCACCAAATTCATCTCAAAGATTGTTGGCCGAGCAATTGTTGTACGGGACGCTAACCGCTTTCACCACATTGAAGATGGGATTTGTTCTTGTGGGGATTACTGGGGAAAGGGTGTTTTCTTGGAAAGATGCGAGTGTCTTGCTTCATTCATTGATCTGTGTAGCTACTCAGACCATCCACCATTTCCTGAGAGTATTGACCATGATGTACTGTTGAGTGCATTTCTGTATTGTTGAGTCATACAGGATTGGTCATAGACGCCTGTTCGGTCATAGGCCAACTTACCCTAGTGTTTTGGATGGAAGGCTGGTGAATGAATTGAGAATCCCCAGAGTTCTCATCTAAGGTAAAATTGGGGGGCTCTACTCTTCTCACCACGAGAACTAAACAGGGCCGCTCACCCCATCAGTCCAATGCGACCGCATCATGCCGCTGCAGCGGAAGAGAAAACGACATGGGCGGCCACACCTGATTTCCACTTAACACATGCAGCTTCATCCCCTAAGTGACTCCCTGTTCATTTGTGCATGATTGCACGAGATACCATCCGTGTAGGCCATGCGTCCAAGCACCTGCACCTTGCCATCCCTCACTGAGTTACACCATGTTCAACGGTGTTAATCTGATCAACGCTTCCCTAGATTTCATGGCAGGCAGTCCTCACGACTCTGTATTCTACCAATCTCTGCCCACAGTGACGATTCACAGTTCGCCGTTGCTGTCTAGATGCTTGCGTTCATCACACCTTAGTAGTTGAATCATGTTCTAAACCAGTCTGTCAGCACTCTCAAGGCTGTCATTGCAGAGCTATTTCTACATATTCAGTACTCTGACTGAACCTTGCTCACAACTTACATAGCGTTCACGCTATGCAATGACTACGCAAAGACCATCGCGTACAAATGCACTCTTTTTCACTTCTCTCATTGCTTCATGATACATAATGTTCATATAACCCATGATCCGATTCACTCATTGGCTTACTAATGCTCTCACACAATGTCATGAAATATGGTGAACAGATGAAGATAATCTAATGGATGAAGTCTTAATGGTGTTGGAGTCCATATTTCAGAAAATGGAGAGCTAGGGTTCAAAGCCGAGCAATATTTGCTCAGTAGTCCGTTACCATTCCAATCATTGGATGTCCAATCCCACTTCCATGTCTGTTGTAACTAGTCGATCCCGGTTTTTTGACTTTTTTGACTCAAAATGAGTCGTCCCTCAGTCGTAAAGGACAGATTCCTTCTTGGTGTAGTTTTGAAGCGGAGCTTGTTGAAGCATTTGCTGCAATGTTTCGTTGCATGGGATGAGTTGGTAGGGTTGGAGTTTGGGAGAGAGAGGGTTTGGGTTTGGGATGGCACGCCGTTGTAGCAATGTCGTCGTTGGAAAGCGTAGCAACTGGCTGTTCCTCGGTAGTGGGGTTCTAAGAGTTAGGTTAAAAGGTTCCTTACCAAGATAGCAAATGAGACACAAGTAAAGTTTTTGTGGATTGTAGTTTCAGTTTTGCATTTTTTTAATATGTTCTATGCATCTCCAAGTTTCAGCGGTGTGGATAAGCTTTTGCTGCTGCCAACCAACAACCAGATTTCAAGTGACCTGCTTCATATCCTTGTAGAATCTGTAAGGCTGCTTCTTGATTTCCACAATTGTTCACTACATAAGCTATGTCTGGTTTTGGTATTTTGACAGTACTTGAATTTCAAACATGTTGCCAACTTGGTGAATGGATCCCAACCATTCCTAGCAACTTCTATGTAGTATTTGCAGCAGTGAGACAAAATGTCATTCATTCTTGCCTTTACAGAAGAACTCTGGCCCTCAATCCATTCAGCTTGATTCCACAAAATTTAGCTCGATGTGGTATACTTTAGTTCTATTCGAGCTAAAATTCGAATGGTATGGGTTTAACATGAAATGAACCTGAACCGAAATTTAGCTCTGTTAGAGCTAATCGTAGAAATTTTCAGAGAAAAGATAACAATATTTAGCTCTAACGGAGACAAATTTATTAGTTCAAATAAGTAATAGTCTTAAGCAGCTATTACTAACACAAAAATCTAGCTTCTTCAATGGGTGGATGACTGATGGGCATCCTTCGGGAGTCCATGATGCTTGAAGACGTGGGCGAAGTAAAGTCGTCACGTCTCCTGCGCCATTGCCGTCTCTTTGGTGGGAATGAAATGGCCCATTTTACTGAACCTATCCACCACCACCATGATTGCATCGAATCTTTTTTACAACGGCATAGCAGTCATGAAATCCATCGAGACACTTTCCCAAGACCCCTCTGGAATCGGCAAGGGTTGTAGCAACCCCGCTTGCTTCGTTTTTGTTGGCACGTGGTGCATGTCTCGACATACTTCTCGGCCTTCTCCCTCAGTTTGGGCCAGAAATACTCTTTCTTCAGGAGCGCCGCGGTGCGCTTGGCTCCGCCATGGCCCGCAAGCGGGTCATCATGGCATTCTCTCAAGAGACTATCTCTGATCCCTCCCTTCGGCACATGGAGACGCTTTTGCTTATACCGGAGCAGTCCATTTTGCAAGTGGAACTGCGATTTAACCCCCATCCTCAAGCCCCACATCACAGACTTCGTCATCTCATCCTTCCGGTAAGCCTTCCGGATCTTCCTTTGGAGCGCCGTCTCGCCCCCGTACACCAACATGAGCTGCTGCCACTACAACATATCGCAGTATATCTGACTGCCGAGCCGCGGTAGTCATGGTTTTCCTGACTTTGACCATGACTTCCCTGTATTTTTGGACCAAATGGGGCTTCACATAGTCGTTGAAATGACTTCGTGACTACATAGTCGCTCAGAGGACTACCTTGGTAGACGTCGTCATGACTGCATGGCTCCGCAGGAGATGGAAGGGTGGTTAACGATGATTCACCAACGCCAGCTTGCCACCAACAGTCGCCGGAATGACTTCTAGTGCAAGCTTGGTAGCCAAAAGGTTAAAAAAATCAAAAAGTTATTTGTAGGGTTGCCCATTAGAGGGCTGGGACTTAGCCTCATTTTTTGCTTTGTTTTTTTGGTCTTCTGCGCGTTTTCTTAGTAAAGAGCCGAGAGCATGGAACGCGATGATCGCAGGATATGTAAGGGCGTGGGATGGAGACTTTGCAGAGCTATTCTTGAGCAAATGATGCAAGAAGGGCGAGGATATGCACAACGTGGGCATGGTATAGAGGCTTCAGAGACGTATGAGCAAATAATGCAGGAAGGGGTGAAGCCGGACTGGGGTCACGGTCGTTTGTGTTTGCAATACGTGTGCGAGCCTGGCAGCCCTGTAAAAGGGTAAAAGATCCATGGTGACATTGTCAAATTTAGGGTATCCAGAAACAGGTAACAGAGACAGATGTGGCAGTATTGAGGATACAAAGGGAGTGTTTGAGAATATGGCTGAACGAAATGTTGTGTCCTAGAGTGTGATGATCGCGGGATATGCCCCAGCATGGATACGGGATGGAGGCATTGGAGACCTATGAGCGAATGATGCGGGAAGGGGTAAAGGCAGACAGACTTGGTCACGTTTGTTTGTAGATGCAATGCGTATGCGAGCTGCATGATTCTTCTTCGACCTGTTTCAGCCTGTTTTGCCCTCTCATCAGACTCAGCCTTGAATTGTTTGGTGGAGCAGAGCTCGCATGAGTTTTTTACAAATCGTTCACGATGGTGGGACAACCGTGATCACAAGTGCTTTGACATGTTACTGCCAATGTGGCAACTGGAAAGTATCCAAAAACAGATAACAGAGATGAGGAGAAGCTATGGAATGAATACTTCTCCGACCCCAGTCAATGGTGGGACAAGCGAGGCAAGAAAGTGAATGTTGTTAGATTACAAAGAAAAGCAGATGCAATTAGCATAGGAACTAGTGTGATAAGTAGGGTTGGGTTATTTGTTAGAACAAATCATTGTCAGTTGCTGGCAGCAAGGCGAGGATCTATGCATGATTTGTGCAGAGGGGCAGATAGCTGAAGGAGCAAGGATAGAGTGTGCGTCCAGATTCATCAAGAGGCCGGATTTCAAGCACAAGATTACCTATGATTCCCTGTGGATCAATAGCTACACGAAACCTGCATGGGTAGATGGTCAACTGGAAGCAGCAGCGGCACCGGCACAGTTGATAAAGTGAGGCAGACCACAGCTTCTAAAAGAGGACCAAGAGAGGGAGTCCACAATGACTCTTCTGGGACTTCTGGGCATGTGAAGATGCTTTGTGAAGCTGACTGACTGACACGGCTCTACAGACTTTAAACCAAGGAGGAGGCATTTCAGCAGATTCAGATACGTATGTCTATCTTGCATAAGTGCATCAAGATGAAAGGCCTGGAAGCTAGAAAGCAAGTGCACGCTCACATCATCCAAAGTGGATTCAAGCCAAACGTTTTTTTACGCAATACCCTTGTCAACATGTATGTTAAGTGCGGGAGCATCATGGATGCTCACCAAGTGTTCAACAGAATGCCTCAACGATCTTTGATCACGTGGAATATTATAATGTTGGCAGGATTTACCAAGCATGGGTGTGGTACAAATGCTTTGGAGATCTATGAGCAAATGAGGCTAGAAGGGGTGAAGCCCGACCACATCACATTTGTTTGCGTTTGCAATGCATGTGCGAGCTTGGCAGCCCTGGAAAAGGGCAAAGAGGTCCATGCTGATATCGTCAAGCTGGAATTGTACCAGATGTCATTCTGAACACTGCCCTGGTGGACATGTATGCCAAATTTGGGTGTATTGAAGATGCAAAGGCAATGTTCGACAAAATGGCTGAACGTGATGCGGTGTCGTGGAGCACGATGATCGCAGGATATGCACAGCAGGGTCGTGGGATGGAGGCTTTGGAGACCTATGAGTAAATGATGCTGGAAGGGGTGAAGCCCAACTAGATCACCTTTGTTGGCGTTCGCAATGCATGTGCAAACTTGACAGCCTTGGAAAATGTCTTGGTCCATGGTGACATTGTCAAAGCTGGAATTGTACCAAATGTCATTTTGAACACTACCTTGCTGGATATGTATGCCAAATGTGGGAATGTTGAAGATGCAAAGGGGGTGTTTGACATTATGGCTGAATGTGATGTGGTGTTGTGGAACGTGATTCAGATCGTAGGACATGCACAACAGGGTTGCGGGATCGACCTTGTCATTCTGAACAATACCAAGGTGGACTTGTATGCAAAATGTGAGTGCATCGAGCCCTGGACAAGGGCAAAGAGGTGCATGGGGATATCATCAAAGCTGAAATGGTACCAAATGTCATTCTGAACATTGCCCTAGCAGCTCTGGAAAAGGGGAAAGAGGTCCATGGCAACATCTTTAGAGCTGGAATTGTACCAAATGTCATTCTGAACAATACCCTGGTGGACTTGTATGCAAAATGTGGGTGCATCGAGCCTTGGACAAGGGCAAAGAGGTGCATGGGGATATCATCAAAGCTGGAATTGTACCAAATGTCATTATGAACAATACCCTAGTGGACTTGTATGCAAAATGTGGGTGCATCGAACCCTGGACAAGGGCAAAGAGGTGCATGGGGATATCATCAAAGCTGGAATTGTACCAAATGTCATTATGAACACTACCCTGGAAGCTCTGGAAAAGGGCAAAGAGGTCCATGGCGACATCTTCAGAGCTGGAATTGTACCAAATGTCATTCTAAACAATACCCTGGTGGACATGTATGCAAAATGTGGGTGCATCGAGGATGCAAAGGGAGTCCCCCATGGGTCATGACACAAGGTCGAGGACAATGTGGTGAGGGCACCTTCTTCTTCAACCTATTTTCGGCCTGTTTTGCCCTCTCATCGGACTCATCCCTGAATTTGCATCATGTTGAATTATGTAATTTATCTTGTTGGGTGGATCTGTATGGGATAGCTGAAGGAGCAGGGATAGAGTGTGGGTCCAGATTCATTCAAGAGGGCCAGATGTCAAGCTCCAGATTACGTATGACTCCCTGTGGATCAATAGCTACAAGAAACCTGCATGGGTAGGTCGTGTTTGTGACATCTCCCATGGATGCTGAAGACGAGTTGTGCTCAAAAACGGAGTGTGCCCTTGTACAATCGACCACCTTAGCAACCAGTCCTAACAAAGATGGTATTTATGAAGGGTTGTATGGTGAAGAGAAGCATGAATTGAAGAGAGAAGATGTTGCAGAGGAAGGCGATAATCAAGGAGGTTCTCCAAAGAATTCAATGCATTTGGCGTTCCCTGACAGCGATGAGGTTGTAATAGATGGAGTACTCAGTCAGAGCAAGGGAGTGAGGGTGTAGGGATATGTCAAGAGACCAGCGCGCATTTGGACACTAGGAGATGCAGAAGTGAGGTTGATGAGGTCAAAGAGATGGACATGAACAGGAAGGAAACCAGGTAGAGGATGAGGTTGGGCGCTCCCTATCCTATGATACATGGGCAGCAAGTCAAAAAAATATTTACTTTGATGCAATGACAAATGAGGAGGATGAAGGGGAAGGGCAAGTTAATTCTTCAGGCGATGACAACGATGATCTGAATCCGAACTAGGGTAAGAGTAGTCCGATTGGTATTCCAGGGGCACACTCAAGTTCAGACACCCTGTTCACAGTGGTCAAGGATGAGGGCACCCTCTGGCCTCTCTCAGAATCATTGCCAGATGTAAGGTACCCATCTGCGAGTAGGCAAGTGGGGCATTGTTTGGCTTCACGGCTTATGTACTTCATATTGAGAACTTCATTTATCAACTCCTGCTCCTTCCTCCGTTGCTCATCTCCTACATGGCGCCCCTTTTGACGCCCCTGCAAATCGTTTTCATCTTTAAACAAGTGGCAAGTCGCACGGCTCCTCTTCTATGTTCACTTTCCCATCCATTTTTTCTTCATAAGTTATTGTAAGGTGTGTTATTTGGGGAAGGTACAACAGGATCAAACCGGTTTTGGCAATGCTGAGTAGCCAATAAATATTAAGAAGGTAGCAGGCTTGTAACGAGTACATCTAAAGACCACGTCGGATCCACCTAGGATGGAGCCAGGCAGGCCCTAAGGACAATGTTCAGACTAGTTTGAGTCGCTCAGTGGGTTCAGAGCCAACTGGAAGCTGCAGCAGTAGCAGCACAATTGATAGAACAAGACACTGCTAATGAAGGCACCTTCTTCAACACATTTCACCCTGTTTTTCCCTCTTATCAGTAGCGGCTCTAAATTTTCATGTTGAATTCTACAAGTTAGCTGGTGGAGTAAACCTTTGTAGTTTGGAGTGACTTTGACATGATAAGTATTGCCAATGTGACAACAGGAAAGAATCCAGAAAGAGATAACGGAGACCACAAGAAGCTGTGGAATGAATACTTTTCTGACCCTAGTCAACGGTGGGACAATCAAGGCAAAAAGGTGAATGCCTGTTGGATTACAGAGAGTAGAAGATGCAATTGAGCATAGGAACTAGTGTGATAAGTTGAGTTGCCTAGGTGTTTCCTAGAACAATTTGAGGCTTTCATTGTCAGCTGCTAGCAGCAAGACAAAGGTGAATGCATGATTTGGGCAGAGGCATGGATAGCTGAAGGAGCAGGGATAGAGTGTGGGTCCAGATTCATCGAAGAGGGCCGGACTTCAAGCTCCAGATTACCTACGATTCCCTGTGGATCAATAGCTACTAGCAACCTGCATGGGTAGATGGTCAACTGGAAGCTGCAGTAGCAGCGGCGGAATTGATAAAATCAAGCACTGCTAATGAAGTCACCTTCTTCAACACATTTCACCTTGTTTTTCCTTCTTATCATAATCGACCCTAAGTTTCCATGTTGAATTCTGCAAGTTAGCTGGTTGAGTGAACCTTTGATAGTTTGGAGTGACGTTGACATGATACTGCCAATGTGACCACAAGAAAGTATCTAGAAACAGGTAACAGAGATGAGGAGAAGCTGTGGAATGCATACTTTTCTTACCCATTCAATGGTGGGACAATCGAGGCAAGAAGGTGAATGTCTGTTTGATTTTAGAGAGTATCAAATGCAATTGAGCATAGGAACAAGTGTGATAAGTTGAGTTGGGTGTTTCCTAGAACAAATCTAGGCTGTCATCGTCAGCTGCTAGCAGTAAGGCAAGGATGTATGCATGATTTGTGCATAGGCATGGATAGCTAAAGGAGCAGGGATAGAGTGTGGGCCCAGATTCATCCAAGAGGGCCAAAAAGAGGTCCATGGTGACATCGTCAAAGCTGGAATTGTACCGGATGTCATTCTAAACACTGCCCTGGTGGACGTATGCCAAATGTGGGTGCATTAAGGATGCGAAGGGAGTTTTCAACACTATGGCTGAACGAGATGTGGTGTCATGGAACCCGATGCTTGCAGGGTATGCACAGCAGGGACGTGGTATAAAGGCTTTGGAGACCTATGATCAAATGATGGGGGAAGGGGTGAAGCCCAACCACATCATGTTTTTGTGCATTTGCAATGCATGTGGAAGTCTGGCAGCTCTGGAAAAGGGCACAGAAGTCCATGGCAACATTGTCAGAGCTGGAATTTTACCAAATGTCATTATGAACAATACCCTTGTAGACATGTACATGCAAAATGTGGGTGCATCCTATCCTGCTGATTTGTTGTTGTGCTGGAACAGTAGCAAACGTAGAAAGACATATGCATTTTACATCTGTTGCTATCTTCAGTGCATATGTAGTGTCCTTTGCACTTTGTCAGACTATTGTTTGCAGAGGAGCCAGATTTTGGGACTCCGGTGCTATATTGTAAATTTGACTGGCAACAGTTTAAGAGTCTTACATCTACTGTTGTCTTTAAGTGCCTATGTTTTGTCCTTTGCACTTGCTGACTTTGTTCTTTCATGTGATTCTTGTTGTAAATAAAGCATTCATTTGCAGAATCATTTTTTGTCTCTTTGTTCTTCCCTTTGTTCTTCTCTTTGTTTAATATTGAATAATACTAACCCTAATATCTACTAACCCTAACGAGATAAACATAGTCGTGATTCTGACTGTCCAATACATTTAAAAGTTCAAAACAACCCCTCGTATGACACCATGTGTCCACATATCAGCATGTCATAGTCAGGATCATGACTGCAAGACCTCCTCAATACATGCCACGTGTCTACATATTAAGATGTTTGTAGTCAGGACAATGACCATAAGACCTCTCATTATATGCCACGTGTCCAGATATTAGCATGGTTGTAGTTAGGATGATGACTGCAGATCCTCCTCATGGTTATGCCACATGGCAGTTTCGGGAGACGCCATATGGCGCACATCCACAAAACCTCCTGGACTTATTAAAAAGACACGTGTACAGTTTGCAGCAGCACACTAAGTCATGTATGGTAGAAGTACATATGACTACCACATGACAGTGAGATGTATCACTCGGTTCATCTGACTGCAGTCATCCATGACCGACCATACTGTACTCATTGTATTCACTTGGTTTGCACGACTTAAAGTCATTGCAGTCATATGTACCGTTTATGACTACGAGATAGTCATATATACAATCATATATATCGCGATCTGTTGTAGTGTGCGTTCTACTTAAGGCATCGGCCACCACATTGTCCCGTCCCGGTTTGTACTGGATATCCACGTCGAACACCGCCAAAGTGTCTTGCCACCTAAGTTATTTTGGGGACAACTTAGGCTGCATGGCAAAATACTTCACTGTGACATTATCCGTGAACACCTTCACCGGGTTGGAACCAACATAGTGGCGCCATAGCTCAAGGCAATGCACCACCGCCTTCATTTCTTTTTCGTGCGTAGGCCATCGTCGCTCCACTTCATTCAGTTTCTTACTTTCGTAAGCCACTGGACGTCCATCCTGCATGAGCACACCCCCAATTGCGAAGTCCGACGCATCTGTATGAATCTCAAATGGACGGTCGAACTCCGGGATTTTCAAGACTGGAGCTTCCGCCATCCGTTGCTTCAACTCGGCAAAAGCTTGGCCACAAAAGGTGTTCCATACCCATACCTTGGACTTACACAGAAGGTCTGACAGCGGCCCCGCGATCTTGGCGAAATTTCTCACATACTTTCGGTAATAGGAGGCGAGTCCTAGGAAGGATCGCACTCCCGGGACCGAAGTCGGAGGCTTCCAGTCCAAGATCGCCCTCATCTTCCTGTCATCCTTTTTGATCTTATCCTGTGTAATCACATGCCCTAGGAACTTCACTTTTGTGACCCCGAATTCTCACTTTAAAGCTTTGGCATACAACTTCCATTCCCCCAATTTCTGGAACACCTTTTTGAGGTGCTCCAGGTGTTCTTTGTTTGTTTTCGAGTACACCAAGATGTCGTCGATGTACACAATCACAAAGTCATCCAACCACTCCTGGAAAAGGCTGTTCATTAGTGTGCTAAAGGTCGCGGTGCGTTGGTGAGCCCAAAAGGCATCACCAAGAACTCATATGAACCATATCTTGTCCTGCACGCGGTCTTCTCCTCATCTCCTTCCACACTCGGATTTGATGGTAGCCGGAGCGCAAATCGATCCGGCTGAAATACTTCGCTCCTGCCAACCGATCGAAGAGGTCGTCGATCCTTGTCAAAGGATACCGGTTTTTTATAGTCACCTTATTCAGAGCCCTATAATCGACACATCCGCAGCGTCCTATCCTTCTTGTCTGCGAATAGCACCGGGGCTTCGTAGGATGACTTACTCGGCCGGATGTACCCCTTTGACATTAGATCCTTGAGCTGAACCTCTTCAGCTCGACCAACTCTCTGTGGGCTCAACCGGTAGGGCGCCTTGGCAGGCGGCTCCGATCCCGGTATCACCTCAATCTTGTGTCAACTCCTCTTCGCGTGGCAAGCCGCTTGGTAAATCCTCCGGCATCACATCCTTGTATTTCTCCAAAATCCCCTTGATCTAATCTGGGCTCGGCTCCCTATCGCCTTCTCCCTTCACTTGTCTTACGTAAAGCAAAAACTGGGGCTCGTGTGGCTCCTCCACGGCCCACTTCTTTGCTGACAGCAGGTTTATTCGCCATCCCACTGGGTTACACTTGTAAAACTTCGCCACCATTCCCACACGGTAGCGTGACTATTCTCTTGCGGCCATCTATAACCGCTCCGGATTTGCTCAAAAAGTCATCCCCAAAATGAGATCCACTCCATCGATCCCGCAAATGGTGAAGTTCTCACGTCCCTCCCAACTCCCGAGCTGAAGAGGAACATCGAACGCCAACCTTGTCGCCAATTGTGGTTCCCCTTTAGCAGAAAACACCTCAATAGAGGCCCCCACATCACTTGTCGGGAGTCCCAGCTTTCGTGCCGTTGCCGGTGTCATGAAAAAGTGCGACGCTCCTGTGTCACAACGACACGTTAGTTCTGGAAATTATCCCTCTCACGAACATTAATTAACTCCCTTTACGCAGGGCGCTAGTCTCCTGATACAACTCACAAGAGTAGTTGCCTACCTTGCAAGTCTTGGCGACCACCGCTTCCACCAAGCGGCTGATGGACTCTTCGGACAGCTCCGTGGATGCTCGAGTCATGTTCAATTGTCGGGGTTTCGCGCACTTCTTGGCCATGTGTCCGGGCTCCCCGCAATTAAAGCACACTTCATCGAAGGTTGCCTTCTGTCCGCCATAAGCCACCGCACCTGGTTTTCCTTTCGGAGCACCGGGTGTCGCATTGACGTGTGAAGGCCCTCCCTTCGATTTCCACGTGCCATTGTCGCCGCATGGCTTATCCCATTTCTTTACCGGTCGGAAGGAGTCACCCTCCCGCTGGGTCTTTTTGTGGTTCAGCTCCGTACGGCCTTGTCTTTCACCCCTAGGGACATCCGAGAAACATTCAGCCCTTTCAATTGCCTCGTTCAAAGTCTTAGGTGGCTTCTCCTCCAACTTCCGCCTGGCCCATGGGGCCAGCCCCACCACAAAATTGAAGACCATTTCTGGTTTTGCCATGTCCGCGACTTCGAGCAATAGCACATTGAAAGCCTGAACATATCCCTGAATGTCATCCGTTTGCTTCAAATTCCTCATCTTGTCCCGGACGAGCCAAGACGCGTTGAGGGGCACAAACTGTCTCTTCATAAGTTCCTTGAACCAACTCCAGCTCAAGGTTTCTGGGTTTGGACCTTGGTCGTGAAGACGTTTCTGCCACCATTGTTGAGCATAGCCCCTCAAATAGGTGGGAGCCACTTCCACGCGATCCTCGTTACCCAACTTGGCCGCCCGGAAGTACTGCTCTAGCTCCAAGAGCCAGGTGTTGAGTGCCTTCCGATTTCGGATGCCCTCGAAGGTGCCGGGTTCCTTAGGCTTCACCTTAAACTTTGCCTTAGTGGAAGTGACATTAGCCGCCTTCAACACGTCTTTCAACGTCCCGCCAAACTGCGCCAACAACCCTTCCCAAAAGGTTGCTGGCATGGGAGGCATCTGTTGGTCTGGCGGAGCCTCCGGGAAGTCCTCGGGCTCTGACTCCCCAGATTCCTCCCGTTCTTGAGTGGTCTTGCTTTCAAAAGCATGAATCGCCTCCTCAAATTGCCGCTTCGGTGACACGTCGCCCCTATCGGGCTCACCAGGATCATCATCTTTCGGGCCGTTCCGCTTTCGCTTTGGCTTGCCCGACCCCATGATGAGGCTAATCTCAAGGACGATCGCGTACTGAACTCTAAGCTCTGATACCAAGTGTCGCGTACCTCTCTTCGGTAAGCTCCCCTTTAAGTCATAGTTACTCGCTTTGATGCGCGCGCCTAACTCCTAAACTGGCCGTCGGGCCAACTCGGAGCTTCGGCTGCTCACCAGGACATAATGGTCCCCCTTTACTCCTCCACGAGACCCTCTCTCAATTTGGGCCAAGTGGAAATTCTTTTTGGTTGATGGCAGTCCAGAACAACTCCCCACACCTTGGTCGCTTTCCGGCTCGCACGCTTACTCACTAGTTTTTGGTCACCAACGGGCTTGCACCGTTCTCGGGGTTACTACTCCATATATATACTTCTGTGATTGTCTGCGGGGGTTTCACAAACAACCCTGCCATTTTATGGCGAACCACCACGAAAATCCTCAACTCCCGGTGATGAGTCGCGGTGAGTCTTGGCCCACCTACCACGGCCCCATTGGGCCGTGATGAGTCCCAAGACTCCCCACGACTCCCACCACAAGGTTTCCGCCCCATGGTGAGTTCTACGCCACCCCCACTAAGACCCACTAAGCTATAACCACCACCCCTCGTGGAACCACCCCCACCGCAACCCGGTGTGCGGGGCTCCACTTAGTGAGCGCCTCCGCCTCCTTGAGTGCCTTGGGCACTCAAGGGTGCTTCAGCCCCCGCATCTATTGTTGCCACTGCCCCCACCACAGGGGCAGCCCCTCTTGTATCCCGACCCCCTGCCCTCAAGGCAAAAGGCCGCGATACGCACCCTCTGTGGTTGCCTCCCTTGGTCCAAAATGCCCTCAACTGTGAGATTGGGTGGCCGTTGAATGGAATCATATGCTCTCTTGAGCAGCTCTGGTGGTGCAAGATTGGTCCACCACAATCGAGGTCGATGCGCTCGTGATCCCACCACTGCTGCATCCAATAGCACTGCCGATCCATTCCACTGTGGGGTACGGTTGGGAATTTTCAGCGAGTAACAGGCGAGAGTGTGCACCAAGCATGGCAGGAGGCCTTTCCATTGATGGGTGAGGGGAGTTCAGTGACATCACCTGGACCTCCTCAGTTAGCTCTTTTGGACACACTGCCCATTACCTGGCAACCACCTGACTCAGGGATTTGTTTGCTAGACCTGTTTGGAGGCATGAGCACCGGGCTTGCAGGAGTGTTGCAAGCTAAAGTACGAAAGTACTTGTATGTGGAGAATGATGAGATAGCTCGGCGTATTTCTATGCGCCACGTTGCCTTGCTCACACACCAGTATCCTGAGTTGCTGTCTTTCTCAGCAATTCAAGGGAACCAAAAGGCCTTGCCAACAGACGTTACTTTGTTGGGGGCGGATGATTTGGGCCAGCATGGTGCAATTGACTTGGTGATAGCTGGATGGCCTTGCCAATGACACTCTCCCGCAAGTCATGGGAATGGCTTGCATGATGCACGATCGCATTTGTTTTGGAGATGTTGAGAGTGTTGCGTGACTTGCAGACGAGGCAAGTGCAACCTCTAGCCTATATCTTGGAGAATGTTCCTCTTATGGGGGACTTTCGGGCCAGGGTTATGGCCAGTGTGCATCAGGTGCGGTCTTGCTGTTGGTCGTACCCGACAAAAGATATGAACTCTCAACCTGATCCCACCTTACCTCTACACATCTGGCTTGCAGCAAACAACTTTATCTGGATCTTAGGAAGGCCGCTGGCAGACCTGCAATTTGACCCTAAGGAGTGGATATGGTCCTTTGGCCGATCCCGATTCCTCTTCTTCAACTACTCAGCCAAAAAAAGCCCGCAGAACACTGGCCAAACTTAACCCCCTCTACTCCAAGTGGAAATGTTAAATGGCAGGACTATGGCTTTGCCAATGAAAACTAGAAAACAATTTGGAGCAACATCTGGAGCAAGACCAAATATGCAAAAATGTCTGCATTCCTATGACAAATTGCGAATAGAGTGCTCAAGGTGGGAGAATGGCTTCAATTCCAGGACGCTCTTTTATGCTCATGCTGCTCCATAGGAGTGCTAGAATCTTTAGAACACTGCCTCCTCTTGTGCCACGGCCCAGAATCAATCTGGAGAATCATAAAAGATTTTTACACCATTTGGGATACCCAACCATAGACGCCACCCAGATTACTTTTAAACTATGACACCTCTTCCAAATCGAAATCCATTGATTGGCAAGTCTTTGAAAGCCTCTGGGTTTCTACACTATGGCAACTATGGAGAGTATGCTGCTCCTAGTCACTCTCTGGTGAAACTCTGTCACTATCTGCAGTATTAGCTCGCATATTCTGGGATTTGCAGATTGATGCTAGAAATGCATGGGTGAAACTATGTGCAGAAATGGACAAATACCCTCAACAAGCAGCCAACCTGCATGCAGACTTCAGATCGTCATGGGGCAGACAAGGGCACATCTGCACTACCACTTCACCAAGCGAATGCAACTGGGCTGCCAGCCCACCAGTCGCATGGAGGGGACTCAGGACGCCCATCCACACTCTCCCCCAAATTTGACAGAGACATTAACTAGTGCCACATCAAGTCAGCTGCGAGACTCAAGTTCCGTTGACATTCCAAGAGCAGATCGATAGCAATAGAGTAGTAGTCATCATCAAGTTCTTCGCTAGGACTCTACCTCTGCTGGCAAAACCTACACATGCTCTTAGACTGCTGCTTGCTAGAAGCTCCCTGAGTGAGCTACTCAAAAAACTACTCAGCACTACATTAGGCATAATGCCCTAATTTTTTGGAATTCTCCAATAGGAGGTCGGTTTGTCCTTCACTGTCTACGGTGTGTATGCCTTCATGGTACTTTTAGGGGTTTTACTTTTTTCCCCACCAAAAATAAACATAAATAAAGCTTCCAGGGCAAAGTCCCCTGTTTTTAATGAAAAAAATAAAATAAAAATAAAATCCTGTGCTTGACTGTTCAGCGCCTTCGGAAGAGGGACGTTGTGACAGTTCAGCCTCGCCCTTGTAAATGAGTTGGTGGGGTTCATTACCCAGACACATGGCACAAGTCTTCAGCGTCGTTTCGACAGCAACTATGACCCCGGGAAATTCATGAGGTTACCTAAGTATGCTGAATTCAACAACAATTGTTCCACCTTTTTCAAGGTAGCAACAGATCCCCATGTAAACTCACCCCTGACATTATGTCATTTGTTTACTACAATGATGAAAATGAGAAATGGTATGTTCCCTAAACTTTTCATTTTAGTTGATTATTTTGAAGTTAGGTTATATCTAAAAACTTTGAGACTTGTTAGTTTTCAATGTGCATTTTCAGGATTGGTTCATTTTTCTGATCCAGAGGATTGTGTGAAGAAGCTCAAGAGCTTCAAGAGAATTTTTTTGGATTTGTTGGAGAAGTGCAAATCTGAAGTATTCTTTTGTATTGAGAATCTCGACCATATCTTGCACAACTTTATTGGGCCACACCAGTTGCAACATTTGGCTTCACAATGCATTCTCCGGCTTGGTGCCTCATTGGGATGGAAGTGGACAATGTGAGAGGTGCCTACTCTTTATTTTTGCAAGGTTTTGTTAAAAAAAATCCCCCTTAATTAATTATTGATTAATTTTTTGGTGTAGGGTTTGAAAAGTTTCTGAAGGGGTGCAAGCCTTTGAAAGTCAACCGGCCAGCTTCACTATCCATTCCGGTTTATGTGAGAAAAGTACGTGAGATGATAGAGGCCAGTTTGAAGAAGGGTCCTACGTGGTCTTTGGACGATAAAGACATCCGACATTTGTGTCACGCATGGGTTATTCCCTCCTAGTGCTCTTCGAATGTCCTTGAATATTCTTTTCTCTGCAGTAAGAGGGATCACATGTATTTCCAACAAGGGACTTTGGTCCAATAATGGAGACTTGGTTGCACATCTTAAACTGCACACAACTCACTTGATATTCATTCGTTCTTTTGCAGTCACCCTTTTGAAATTCAGCCAGTCCCCTGTTCTGTGACAAGCCAGGCCCCCTTCTCTCTTTGCTCCCATGCGTGTCTTCGGCTCTTCTCCATTTTCTGCTTTGTTCACAATGGGTGGCTCTTCCAAGTGATTCTCAATTTCTACATAACTTGGATTAAGCTTTGACCTGGTGTATAGTGATGCACACTGCTTTTCGTGTGTTCACAGAAGAGCTTCTCCTATGAATAGTTGGGGTGCTAGGACCATCCTTGACAGGGCTCCCCTAATCTGAGTACCGTATGTACACTTTTGGTCTTGAGAAGCGCTGGATGGAGTCGTCAATGTTTTTCAATTGGAAGTCCACCTCCGCCTTCACACGTATTTGACTCGGGGTTTCAACAACCAGTGGCATATTTCTTAGCTTGCCTTCCAACTTCAGTTTGCCTGCAGCAATAGTGTTTGTTAAGGTGCCCTGTAGTCCTTTTCCGGAAACACGAGAACTTCTAATTACTCGATACTCTTTTCAAAATAACCACAGACAAAGGTGGAAATCCCCCCTGATGTTCCATGGGATCTTTTCAGTACATCTAGGGACCTGGAGAAATGATTGTCATTAATAAAGGAGATTGAAGTGGTTGAAAAACGCAAGATGCATGTGTGTGTGCAGAGAGTTGTTTTCACATGAAGATGAAGAGTGAATGGATCTCATTATGTACACAAGAAAAGGACCCACACAAACAGTGAAAGGTTCATGATCAAAACATGACTTGGAGTGCAAGGATACTGTCTTCAAGCGTCTTCAGGACTTCCTGTCTTTCATCGTTTTTCATCAGGACCAGCCCTGGTGGCAAATGCTTGTTTTGCTCCTCTTGTAATCTAACCATCGGTGTCCCACTCTTAATAAATGTTTCCAAAACAAGCTTCTCTTCAGATGTCAATTGTCCTAAAATCATTGTGATATTCTGCTATGCACCTGTCAATTACATTTCTCTTCATGGGCTGTGCGTTAATGTGTAACGAAACACCTGGAGTCCCAAAGATCATGGCACTGTGCATGACTGTGGTTACTTCAGAGCAGTCACAGAGTCATTTGCAGGTTTGATTCTTCAACAGTCTTGATTACAACTGAAAGTGTGTGATGTGTCCATCAGCAAAGTGCTGAAGTGGGGCTACATCTTCTGGAAAACATTTTTCATCCAGGAAATGAAGCCTCTTAGGAAGTCAATTCTGGATAACACCATGCGTCTACAAACCAAAACGTGTGCTTATCAGGGATTAACTTCATCATGTGCCTCACCTCCTTTCTGCATCCTTTGTAAGCTCCACCTTTCTCTTCAGCAAGCTGTTGAAATGTGCAGAGAGGCTTAGTGAGGATTATTCGAATACTGAATAGTACAGTAAGATCTCAGTCAAGAATACTATCAAAGCAGTCACTTCCTCAGACAACTGCTTTTCCTTTCCACAATAGCCCCTTTTTCCCAGTCTGTTTCTGTGTGTCCAAGTAAGCTGAATTAGTTGCAACCTATTTAAGGTCTTAGATCAATAGCCCCTCAGCAATTAGCATACACACTTTAGTGGTTGAAGGGGGTTAGAATACATACTAAGCAGGTACTTTGCCAAAGTTTTCCTTTTGTCTGTATGATGTACGCTCCACTTTTGTGCTGCGACGGTTTGCAGCACTTGCTGCATCCATGACATTCTTCGTGACAAAATCGATGCTATTCTTGCTCTTACTTTTTGGTTGGAGGCTCTGACCATTCTCCTGAGGATTCTGAACATTCTGTATGAAAAGAAATCCATCAAATGCTCAGGTAGCGTACTTTCCTTGGAAAGAAGTACCTATAATGTCTGATATAGAATGTACTCATAAGATGTTGTTTGCCATAGCCTTGTGGCCATCGACCGCGCTCCCAGTTTGAGTGGAACACGAAGGGACAAGAAACTACCTTTGTCAGGGGCTGACGCTGGTAGTATGACTTACCTTGAAACAAACAATTGATCCGAGTTTTCCAGATATCCTCTAGAAATCACTTCACACAAACATCAATCTGCTTTGTGTGATTTGCCCAATAACTAGACCCCAAAAGGGCCTGGGCTTTGGCTCAGCCTCGAGATTTTTGAACTTAGTAAACAGAGATACAGGAGCAATTCCCCTGATGGATTTGAAGAGGGTCTCTGGTGAGAGTACCCAGGACAATGAATCAGAAAGTGGATATCGTCTTGAGGTTGCCCACACAACGGGCATTTGCAATCCCCATTTCCTCTCTGCGTCTCTTTGTTGTTCAAAGGTAGGCTTCCCACCCCGAGTGTAAATTTCAGTTTAGTGCCAAGAGTGGGTAGAGACCCTTTAGCTCATCCATGTCACAGACTGGAAACAAGTTCAGGGAAGTTTTCTGCGTAACTTCATTTTCATCAGACAATTTCCTGGCAACAGACATGGCTTTGGACACTACAGCCTCTAAATCAGATTTAACCAGCAGGGTCAAGACTTCTGGGCTTAGATTCAGATCCTTGAAAATCTCTTCTACCCTCTTCCGCCAGGACTTAAGCCTGTTTGACAGGCCGATCCTGCTTCCAAGATATAATCGATTAACTTAGGATGTCTGGTATTAGTCATACGTTGCAGCTGAGCCCACCATCTAACCTTGAATTCATCTCGTCGAATCTTTAAAGGAGGAATGCCAAACTCACCCCGAACAGCCACATTAGCTGTTCTGAAGCATGCTGACATGCACTCCTTGAGCAACCCCACTTGAATGGATTCTAGAGACAGCCTGGTTGGGGTTATCTACCCACACAGCAGATGCGTACTCCAAGGTAAGCCTAATAACGCGGCAAAGCATGGGTCGTTTTACTTCAGAGTTGATCCCTCTGCAGTGGAAAAATTTAGCGAGACCCAACGCTTTGCCCTTGCCAGATTGAACAACTTTTTGTAAATGCGCTTCCCAATTACAATGGAGGAGAACTCAACGGCAATATGTGTATCTCTTTGCGCAATCAATCAACTCCTAGAGATTGGATGGAGTCCCCCCTGTGCCTGCGAAGTCATCCGCAAACATAAGGGCTGGTATGGTGGCATCCTCCCTTAACCCAAATCCCTCACTTTCGACATCCTCGAGTAGTTGATTGATGAAAGCATTGAAGAGCAGAGGGGAGAGGGTACATCCTTGAGCTACACCTTGGTCTATGTCAAAGAAGTTAGACTGCTGTCCATTAACAGTGACACAACTTTTGGTGTGAGCTTACAAGTTACGAACCACCACCCTCCACATCTTTCCCTTGATCCCAGATGACCAGAGTCGGAGCCATAGACCATCTCTCCACACTGTGTCGTAAGCCTTTTAGACAACCAAGAAAAAGACAAAAGTGGGTTTCCCTTCTTTTAGTGGGTCTCAGAAGAAATCATATTGGGACAAGTTATATAGTTAAATAAACTCAAATCACCATGGTGGTAATGACAAGAGATTCTGGTTGGCTGTTCAACGTACAAGCCGAAAAATTGTCAGCAAGTACAAGTGCTGAGGACTACTAAGGGTGCAAGTGGTGACTTCAACGGTTGACATTGTCCAAACCTTTGAAGCTCACTAAAGTACCCTTGGCAGAAATAGGTCTAACAGTGAGGGGTTTTTGTGGTACACAGTAGAAAAAACTGTTTCTATGATTCCTGATGAACTGGAGTATGTTTCAATGGGTTACAACGCTCCCATGAGTTCTTCTGAGATTGTGGAAGCAATTGAGCATTTAAACGGATATAAAGCTGGTTGACCTAATGGCATAGTCAATGAGCTTATCAAGCATGGTGGCGACCCCATGATAGAGGCCCTTGTACTTCTCTTTGATCTTATCTCGAGGACTGAAATGATCCCCTTTTGCTGGCGACAGGGGGTCATTGTCAATCTACACAAGAAAGATGACAGAGAAGAGCCGGGGAACTATTGAGGCATCACGCTTCTCGATGATGTTGGCAAGATATTTTGCAGAGTTATAAGTACTCGTCTCGAGATTGATCTGAAGTCTAGAGGTTGTTTCCATGAAGGCCAAGCTGGCTTTCGGTGGAACAGGGGCTGCGTGGATCATATCTTCACTCTAAGCCAGATTATCCAGGTTGTGCGGATCTGGTAGTACCTAGCCCACAAATCTTCGTTGACTTTCATAATGCACCACTCTTATAGAGGACTCTCTCGGCTGTCTTGAGTTTGATCTCATTTGTCCACCAATTGACAGATCTACTGCAGACAATTAGTTTCCTCCCAATGATCTTGTCAGGAGGAGACAAAACTCTCCCAAGAATCCACCTATCTTTCGACTTCATTTCTTGCATTGCCAGAGCAAGACTGAAGATCTTGGAGTGAATGGACAAAGTGAGGGAGAGCCTCTTGCAAGGCTTGGACATACTCAGCCTCTTCATTTTGGAATTTTTCTATGCACCACTTCTGAATTGAATGTTTCACAGATCTCTTGGTGTTGGGGAAACACCTTTCGATCTCAGTCCAAATAAGAAAGTGGTCAGATGTACCAATATCAGTTCTGTCAAAGCACACTGCAGAAACAAATGATATAATCCACAATGGATCGTTCCCCAGTCTGGGCTTTCTCAGGAGTCCCAATGGTATCATCTTGGTGAAGACCTTTACCCACCTGGGCATTGAAGTCACCAAATAAGACCACCTGGCCTTTGGCGAGGAACTTAGCACAGTCCAGCTTTACGTCTTCAAAAGGCTTTATATCCGTCAGCACTAAGGGTCCCCTCTGTGGGCATGTAAACACAACCCACAAAGAGATCCTTCCCACTCACACCGCCCTTCAATTTCAGTTTCAGCCAGATACTGTGCTCATACCGCAAATCCGTGTTGATAATTTCAAAATTGTCACCCAAGAACTCTCGGACAAAGAAGCCAACACCTCTTTGACCACATTTGGCAGAGGCCACCTTAAGCACACACATCTTCCCAAACCACCTATAACCATTGACACAACCAGTTGAATGTCTGATATAGAGTTGAAAAATTAGGCAGTCAGCAGGCACTGGCCATAGACGCTGTCCTGCCAGAATTTATGGCAAATGTACCAAACAATGGTTCAAGTTTGGAGGCACATAACCACTTGCTTAAAAAGGTCAACTCTGTTGCAAGGGTTTTGGTTTTGGATGTGTTAAGAGTGGGGGTGTACAAAACAATTCATGCAAGCATAGGCACCATGTGAGCTTACCACAATCAATGTGGTCTATCAATGCTGTTCACCTCTAATCAGTGTAGCTCTAATACATAGTTTCCATTAGTCACACACCATTTCTAATCTCTGACAAAAAAAAGATACATGTCAAGGTACATAGGCCAACATCTGAATGTGCATACATTCATATTTTCAAGGTGACCTTCTAGTTGCAGCTATTTGACTTACTTCAGTCTTAACTTGCCGCTCCCTGCATGGAGCTGGTGATCCGACTGCTACTGCATCTGGATTGTTCTGGATGGTCTGTATTGCGAATCACATCCACATGTCCGATGAAAGCAAACCTACTATTACATTTGACATACTCTCTCACAGCTATCATTACGAACAAACGGCAACTAATCCAACCCCCCCCCCCCCCCCCCCCCCCCCCCGGCCCCCTAGACTCCCCCTGGATTCTCTGGGTACCCCTGGTACCTCTATCCCCCGCGTTGTTTATTGGGCCCACCCCCGAAAAGGGGGCATTAGCCATGAGGCGAAGTGGCTCTTAGTTACGCTGGCCTCGGCCGGAGTCTCTCTCTCTACATTTGACATAAACACCTGTTTCCAAGGAGACCTTGTCGTTCAGCCACCAACAAGGGCACAACATTGCTGGGTTTTCTGGTCGCTACATGGACTGTGGGCATATCACTGTACTGTGAGGTATCTCCCCTTCCATCCATTTGGATACTAGGTTCCTATTATAATCCATGCCCATCTTCCACCATATTCCACTGAAAACAGTCTCACAAAAAACTAGTTAGTTTACTACATGACAGTCCAAAATTACAAGGTGCAACGGTATCTTCAAAGACTTTTAGGAGCCAGTGGAGAATCTAACTGCAATATAAGATGCAGGGGCAGCTCAGCCTAGCAACAACAAGGCAGCCAATCCACCTGGCAGTCAAACAATATGAGAATTCAGGTGTATGTTGGACTTTTGACTCCAGTACCTCTATAACTTACAATTAATGGGGAGTCCACAGACCTCTGATTTCCAATAGCCCTCCATAAACAAATTAACATTGCTTGTAAGGTGATTTTGGGCAGATGGTGATGACTATGAAGCTGATCCAGTCTTCTGTCATGACCTGAGAAAATTGAACACCAAGGGAGGAGAATGACTGACCAGATCTGAGACCAGCTTGTTAGCATGATTCTTAGCGCTCTTTTCTGATATAGCAGCTTGATTATCCCTCCGGTGATCACGAGGTGTTATTCCTCTCCTTATCATCTCATCTCTGTTGACACATACATTCACATTCGGTACAGTTTCTGTAAACAAATGAAGGTTATGTGTGGTAGGCATCAGGAATTTAAATAATACACCCCTGCATGTAAGTCAAGAAAGATCTGGAACATTTATTCCAGAGGTTACTGAGGGAGACAAAGAAAACAAGAAGACTCCTGACATTGGGTAGTGTATACAATTAATTTTTGTTGCCAAAAAAATAATAATACATATATATACCTGATCCCCCTTGGAGGGTTGAGCAAATCAGAAATCTGATAGCTATCTAAGTGGCTTGGCAGTGGGATCCTTCTATACTTGAACTTGGGAAGTCCGCCAGTGACCTCATCGAGGGCCTGAAGGTTCAATCATACAACACAACACCAGTTTTAAGTGTCTGTCACATTGTACTCGAATTATATCAGCTGTCAATTTTGACTGTCAACCTTTTGAACAAACTGAGACCTATACTGTAATGCAGTCCCCACTCAATCGGTGCTTTATTCCTGCTGGGTTTTAAAAACTTTTTGAGGAGATTGAACATTTCGATCAAGTAAACGGCGAGTTTGAAACTCGCGATCCATGTAGCAATACTGAAGCATTATATAAGAGAAGGAGCACGGGTCCTCTCACGCGCATGCCTGTTTATTGGAAGAGCCTTGGGTAGAATTGCTGTAATAGCTTCGCGAAGTAGTGGTGTAGGAGCTTTGAGTAGAATTTGTGTAAGAACTCTGGGCAGAGAGCGTTGGCCTTCTACTCGACACGGAATTCTGGCTGCAATTCGAGAGGCGTCTTGATCTCTCCCCAATGTCCACACATGGAGATAGCGAACTTCCTCCATCATGCTGCCTATTTGAAATTTCTTCAGGGACTGATTGCCTACTTGAAACCTCTCCTTTGGCTGAAGGCTGTTCACATTCTTCACCCGTTCCTAAACTCACTTTGCTAAGTTCATCAACTGGAGGAGGCCTACACGCTTGCATTGACATGGATGCACCAAGAGATAAGAAAAAGTTTAAGATGAAGAGATCAGACAAACAGATTTGTCACAAGGTTGTCCAAGTCCGGCTTATCCAAATGGCCTGAAGCAGTGATGAAGAAAATCCATCACAACAAAAGAGCAACTAAAGAATGAAGGATAAAATATATTGAACAACAGTTATCAACCCAATTCTGTTGGGGGAGGACATAGCGCTAGTTGCCTGGATGCAACTGTCATTCTTTGGTACTGAGACGCTTTACATGCGACTACTTGCCAAAAATTAGGGCATAATGCAAGTGGCCCCCACGCAGCCGTAGACAGAAAACTAGACATTGACTTGGTACAGAGTTGCATGACCACAAAGGGAGCGTAAGGGCCAGAATGAATATGTAAATGACAAAGGAGAATCTGCGGGTGCCCAGCAATCAAGAAGTAAACAATGGCCACTTGACTCTCTCGATCAGAAAACAGACAGACGCAAGTCCTATCTCACACAGGTGACAGCAATCCAAAACAACACATGTATTCGACACCAAAAAACGCAACAACTTTACATAGCAGCATCATTTCACACCGAAACACCAAGAAAATCACAGAACCAAAGGGGGGGATCCTGTGCCTGAATCAGCTTATAAGATCTTCACCACTCTCAAAGAATTATGCATTCCGCAGAGGGCATAGTCTACTCATGTGACATTTTATCAGTTTTTCTACACAGATGAGCTTTCCATTTTCTTGTGGACAGGTTTACTGTGGTATAAATCCATTCAATCAGCATACAAAGCTTCTGACGAAGAGGATAGAGAGGATGGTTTCTATGACCGGTAGTCTCTCTCTCGCTCTGGCTACGGCAAACAACGTCTTATGAGTACATTCTCTCTCTCTCTCTCTCCTCTTCCGTATGTAGTCTTTCCTTCGTTGGTGACCTAACAATCTAGACTAAGGATATTTTTGATATCAATTTCGAGATGTATGGTTTTTTCCCTATTGATTAGGGTTGCTACCTATTGATTTTGCTGCCTTGTATGATGAACCTCCGATAATATTCAGCGAGACATTGCAAGCAGAACAACCAAAGATTGAAATTCACTTCACACAGCAATCTAAAAGACGGCACGGTCATTCAACGCCAACACACCAAGAAAATTAAGCAAAACATTGCAAGAAAAATTTGTGAGGTTGTGTTCAATCCGAAACCAAAGATTGAACTCCAAAAGGCATGGTTACACAAGCAGATGAACAAAGGGGAACGTGCAAGGGAAAATGCAGGCCACGATTCTTTGCTTTGTTTCTTCCACATGTCGCCTCAACGTTGGTTCTATGCTTGAAACGGCTCTGCGCTTCTCGTGGAGTAATGGATGACTACCCAACCACAACCCAACACATCAAAAAGACATTTTCTTGATATATAGGTATCTCGAGCTTCAAGTTGAACAATTTTTGGATTTCAAAACCAATGCAAATCAAAACTGACAAGAGAAGTGAAATACCCACTTCAGAAAATTACGAAAATGGATTATACATTGTACACGCTGGGGGCAACTATTTTTCATATCAATATCTCCCACACATGGGACCTATAGAGGATGAACTATCCTGCCAATGGGGCCGCCTAATGGCACCACAGACCAATTAATGTATGGATGAGCCCATAATTGGCTAATGGATGACCTGTGGTGTGTTTTTTGTTCTTTGTTGTCGCGAAAAATCACCAGATTGGAAAATGGGTCACCTACTTGTATAAAGGAATTATGGGGGTAAAAATCGAAAAAATTCTCCAGAAAGCGCCAGTAGATGAGACTCATTTTGCTGAAGTGGACCTGTTAGAACGTGCCACCTGTTATATTGCCACTTTTCTAACCCTGCCACCTCGTTATTCTCGCCACATGGGCACTGGAAAAATGATGGATAAGTAGTGACTTGTGGACCAAGTGGACGATTCAATTGAAATGCTGCCTAACGAATATTATCACAAGTACCTCTTCATTCTCAGTCACCTTTTCATGTTGTGACGTACACCTCTTCATCACCCCCTTCCTTCTACATCTCTCATCGCTGTGTGCACTCTCATTTGTCGATTACACAGTTGCTTCACGCTCGTAGGCTCATGGCACGCAATCTGTCTTTCATTTCTATCTGTATTATAAGTGAGCGCAAGAGACCAGCCACCAGGCCATTGCAAGCATAGCCCGAAGAGTGTATATATCGCTCCCTTGGTGCGCTTTACGAGGTGATAGTTTGCAAAGGGGAACCCGAGGCTTGAGAAATCACTGTGTACCAGCACTAGACCTGAAAACATCGAAGGTTGACAATGATCGATACTGCTCCAGCTAAGTATAACTCAGCTTCGGTCATGTAATTATTGTTGAACTCAGTCACTGTCTAAATCAAAGTTTTGATGTGAATGTCCTGTTTTATATTTCCCCAATGGTACTCAGTGTTACATCTGTTGGCTGCATGCACAGCGAGGCGGCAGGTATGGCGCTCTCCCACTCACTAGTCACCAGCTTATCGAGGTTAAGTTAGTGATATCTTGGGAATCTCTTCAGTTCATATTGCACCTTATTGTACTTGTAACACTGCATTGAACATGGATGCGATGTTACAGAGCTTCCTGGAGTAACACCTGGAAGGCTTGAGGATCACCTCTTTAGGTGCTATACAGCAATGTTAGGGCCCCACTTATTCTCATTCCGATCCAGCAACTTGGGTTTCGTGTATAGATGGACCACTTCCTGTTGGACCACTTCCTGCTGTCCTGTGGCAACATTGCTCTGAAGAACAGTGTCATCTCACCCGAAATTAGACAAATCTAATTCTTTAACTGACACCTTATAACTGGCGGCCCCGTATTTGAGATCTACCGATGTTGGGTAGTAGTAAGGCAACCTCACCACTTGTATTAACGGCCCTCACCAATCTTCCTCCTGGAAATTAGGCTTACACCATAACCAAGCTCTGGCCAACTTGTCAGACTCAATCCCTGACACGTCCAATCTTTAAAATTGTGTTTCAAACGCTTGCCACGGATCTATCACCTTCAACTCCTTTCTACCAAGCTTTGGAGATTTTCATTCTACTCCTCATAACCACGAGACTACAAACGGTACCCCTATTACGAGGGCTGTTGGTTTATGTCGGTTTCCTTCTTTTTCTTCTCCTAACCACAGAGTTCAACAGTTTTAGCTCAGTGCTCTTGTAACTTCATTTTCTTCTCTTCCCATACGGGGACATTTCCAGTGTCCACCGATAGAAGTTCCCCACCGTCGCATTTTGAGGTTGGACTGTGGACTTGGACTGGAATCTCGCGAAGTACACTCTTGACCTGGAATGGAGGAGTGGAAATTTCTACTATGGATCCTTGTTCTGTTCCACGAAGTTAAGCTGCATGTACCTGTAATGGAAGCCCAACGTGCTTATCTGCAGGACACAGGTCGACAGTCCCGAGCGACCACAAATTCTAAAACCAGTATGGAATCTTAACCCACCAGAGTGTGTTGAGAATCCATCCACGTTCTGCACCACCTTCACTCTCCACTGAGTGAACTGTAGTATTAGTATGGTCAAGAAAGAGGACGAAGGAACTTGGGAAGATTGCGGATGTCCTCTTTCAGTTAATTTCAAGAGAGGAGAAGTGATTGTCCGAGCTCCTCTCCCCCACGCTTGCACCGTCTCTAAGGATGAAATCTACAAACATTACATCTGCGATCGAGCTATTTATGATGTTCTTAGTGAAGCTCCCGGCGACTCCATGCTGGGAAAGTGGGTAGCTATCCATTTGCAGGAGCGGCGTCTGTTCGTAGTGAAACCAGCACCAAGACCTCCCTTACCGCCAGTACCCTGGCGATACGATGAACCTGATGTTAGTCAAGAGCCATTGAAGCCAGGTTGGAGGCCATGGGCCCCCACCAGCGCTGCACTCGTGATCTCGGAGGATGTGACTCTCGAGGAGTATGACAGGAACATCACAGATTTGATAGAGTTGATCGGTGTGGAGGAGGTATGGGAGAGGGAGCTGATGATGGATACTGCAGAAGGATGGCTTCTTGCGTGTGGAGAGAGTCCCTTGACAGGTGAGGATGGAAACATATTGTTGAAAGTGGACCGTGTATATGTCACAAGCATCTTTGCTTTCCATCTCCTGATGATGGGCAAGTGGCTGACAGTAGGCTGGTTCGTGAAAGAAATGAAACTTGGTCAGACGATGGGCAGTATGAGACGACTTCTCGACATCGAAATGGATGCTAGAGTTCACCAAGGGGGGTGTGGCCACATCTTCAACTCAGGCTAGTGAAGAGACATGAGAGCTGCAAACTAGGAATGGCATCTGGCCCACTATCTGTTCCTGCTGTGCTGTTGAAGGCCCTCTGGATCATGAATCGGTATAAAGATCGGAGCAGCAGCAATTTTTCGTGAAACAAGTCTTAATTTCTGTCAGAGAGAGTTGAGATACCTCTTTGATGTTCAACACAGTCTTTGTTTGCTATCAGAAACCTCCGAAGCTTCGATCATCTATTCTCTTTGACCCTCTCTTTCTGCTTCTAGTGTCCACTGCTACAAACACAAGAAATACACTAGCAGGTGAGATGTTAACATCACATGTCAGAGAAACACCTGGCCGATATGTGCTTGGGGGTCTGTGTGAAGGAGCCCTTGAAGCTTGGAGCTCTCTAGCCTCCAGCAGAGTTGAGTTGGCAGTACAGATTACCCACCCTGCACTGATGTGATTCACAGAAAAGGCGAACCAAATTTCTGAGTGACTTCCCATGCTTGTAGCTCAATACATCTTACTCAGAAGCTATATCTACACTACAAACTCTTGCATTACAGCTCCCAGATTTGTTGAGGCAGTCATCATCAGGAACTCCCTAACTGCAAGTAACTGCTCTTCACCTCAGCCGAAGGATAGATCATTGTGGATATATGCGAAAATGCTAGAAAATTTCAATTAACCTAATCACTGTAGACCTACAAGAGAATCTTCATGGTGTAAATGAAGTCATGGCAAATTCAGAGCCAGACTGGTAAAAAAACACCTTCAATTCAGTGGCAGAACTACCTCCTTGGGAGAGGACCATAAATCAACCAAGAAGAAGGACCTAACCTTCCTCCTACTATGTGCGTGCACCAAAAAGAAATTTGTGCTTAAATCCTTGTCCTCTGATGTACTTTTCTCTTGGTATCTTATTTACACCATGGTCAACTGACAGTAACCAAGCCTGGCTTTCATGTTGAAATTAACGGCAAATCCTCAATGGATACCTCAAAAATCCACGCGCACTGGAGCTCACAAGGGCTTAACCCCTCGTCCAGTGAACCAGCAGCTGCCACGGAACATACATTTCTTGACTGAAGAATAATCCCCTCAACTACATTCCCACCCTCTAAGAACTATTCTCCGCAAGCTGCGACCTCCGAATACCCCAAAACGCTCTTGGTTTCGTCTCCTTCAATACTGCTGTGAACCTCCAGCCCATGTGCACCGCACATGCAGTGCACTCTGCCAGAACCCAAGCATAACTGCCACATTTCCCACCCATATTATGGTGAGTACCCTAACTGATGCAATCAGAAACAAATAAACTTGAACAAACATAGAAAAGGAAAAGGTAAGGTAAACACAGCCTTTGCACAGGTAAGAGACAGAAGCAACAAATATGGATCTGACCGGGTGCAGAAATGCAATGTAAAGCCATGGTATTGCAGTTCCGTGGCGATGCAGGCCAAAAACACTATGGATAGTAGGGAACTGATATGTCTCCACAGCCCCCACTCGACAGCTATGATGCCTAGCAGTTCCGAACTTCATGGCGAAACAAACCATAGCAAACAAACCATAGCAAACAAACCATAGCATTGCTTTTTGTGCGACATTGAACACCAAGTGGAGAGATAGATAACACACCCAGGGAACCAGCTGTTGGCAGTGTTGGGTTGCCCAGCCAAGATGAGGCCACGGGCCCGAGAGAGAGTTAGGGTCTCATGGACATAGCCATGGGCATTGACGTAGGCAGAGATTGGACCGTCAGCTGACATAACCAGCATGTCACTCCGTCTTGCTATTACAGCCTGCAGATAGAAAGGAAATTGAAAACATGACTACGCCATCAGAAACATGCACTAGAAACTCAGCTGGCCACGACTTGTGCAGAGGGACCCATTCCTCAATGCCGACGGAGAACAGGAAAAGATGCAGTGCCAGTGTGAGAAAAGCTCATAGCTTGCATCAAAATAAGACATGAGACTAGACAAGCATAAATTAGAATGGCAGATGCTCATTAAGAGTGGCAGGTGCTCAGGCATGACTGTATCTGAGATTCTCCAAGCCCTACCAGCGTGCGCCAGATTTCACCCCTTTTTGTAGCTGTCAAAAGTTGTACTCATAACAGGAGAAAACACACAATCAGGTGCACTGGTAGTGCATACCAAGCAGCGTTTGCAGCGAAGTCGATCCATAGACTCTAGAAGTTCAATTTCCCGACGAAGCCGATGGACTGTGGCATCAACTTCTAGAAGCTCCTGGCGGGTTGCATCTTGGAGAGGCATGTTGCTGGCTATGTAGTACGACAAAATGTTTGGTGTACGCACCATAGCCTCCATGCGGGGAAGTTCTGCCATTTGCCGCAGCATATCTGACCCCACACCAACAAAATTTTCAGTGCACATCCCTAATTTACAGTTACCAACAGTGGCAGATAGAATCACTGAAAGTTACTAGTAGAACTAAGAAGTGCGAACTGTAAAGAGACCAGATAGAGCGTGGCTTGACGACCACGTCGTTTACTTGGCTCATAACTCACCCGCAGCACGTCGTGCCAAATCGTAGGCATCATACATGCGGTAGACCCAGTGAGGCCAGGCTGTCCGCTGCGCCCTGCGGATCCATCGAGCCTCATCAGCAGCCCAAGCCTTACAAGCTCCTCCCCAAGCCCCCTCACGTGGTCTCTTGACAACTGTTATTACAGTGCCTCCAGCCGTGGCTGACGATTCTCCTTGCTCCCCTGGCTGCTCCCAATTATCTCTCCCCTCATTTGAGGATCCCTGCCCCCTTTGTAGATCTTCTTGGCTCCTACCATTTTCCTCTTCATGGCCCTGAGCCTCCCCACTTCTGTGCCGAGATCTCTGTCTCCGCCACCACCATCGCAGTCGTTCTTCTTCCTCACTGCTTTCATCATCTCCGACGCCTCTCTCCAGCACCCGCAGTAGTTCATCACTCTCACTTGCAAACGGGGTCAACCTATACCACAGTTAGAATTGGGGTTTCATGTTAGGTTCCCCCAATTACCCTAGTCTAATAGAGAATTGTAGGATCAAGGATCACAGACATTACTGTGATTACTTCACTTCCAATAACCCTAAAGCGTTCAGTTATTCCAGTTGTATATACTATACTGGTCTACAAAGAGGACAGTCAAACGACCTCTGCTGCCCTTTCTCTGGAGTTACTTGGACTTCCCTGAGAATGTGCGCGATTTCTCATAGTTCCCCTCCTCATCTAAATAGAGACCACTGAGACAAATGAGAGTGTGGCATGTTTACCTCCGGATCAATCTCTCGTCCTCAGGACCTGAGTCGGAATCAGAATCCACAAAATCATCAACATCATCAGCTTGGAGGGCTGCCTCATCATCGCTATGTTCGTAAGGGAGAGGTGACGTAGCAGCTGCTCTGGGAACTTTGCCACTCTGAAGTATGGGAACAGAGGCCAAAGACGCAAAGGCATCCCTTGGAATGGGTAACGGGATATCCTCCTCGATGATCTGAACTTGGGCAAAGAGCTGCAAGTATCCATCCAAACCCAAAGCTCAACTTTTTTGCCTTTTTAGCCCACTTCACCCGAACCCGTGAGGTATGTGCATCCAGTGTCTACACACAGTCCCCAACATTGTCCCTCTCCTCTCTTTTCATCCTATCTTCTGGGATGACAGAGTCACTTACCGCTCCATCGGCCTCAGTCCAGGCTTTACAAATCCGGAAACGCTGCCGTCCTTTAGTGACAACATTCACTGATCCATCGTTAAGGTGGCGCAATTGTCGAATCTGCTCATCAACCCAACCACACACGTCCAAACATCTTGAGATCAAACCTTTCAATTAAGCCTCTCTCACAAACTGACAATTCTTCTTCGGAAAAACTCAGTTTCTCCAAGCAACTGAAGTTTCATGATCATCACACTCCAGACCACAGATACAAGCAGAGTCCCTACAAATGCAACCATTCCTTTCAATGCATGGTTACACGCACAGGATGATACGAATCGCAAATGTGGTGTCTACTTCTCTACCTCGGCAGTGGTGCCCACGGAGGCAACATGGACGCCACCCTCTTGACGAGAATGTATCTGCCTGACATGAATCTGAAAAATCAAAACACAATAACGAGCTTCACACCTGTTAGGGGTAAGGCATGCACAGAGCTAGAATTGCATTACATTCATTCCTCAGTTCACCCAACAAGAAAAGCACTCATCGGGAGCACTGACAGAGTAACTAGCAAGCGCAGTGTGAAGTAGATGTAAAACTACCAATTTCTTTCAAAGGCCTTGAAATGAAAGAGGTCCATCCCAAAACCAAACACACTCCATCAAAACCTCCTGTATCGGCAGAGGCTCAGATGCAAACCTTTGTGCAGCCCCCCCCCCCCCCCCCTCCCTCCTTCTTCCGTGATTCCACAAGTGTAGCAGATAGTCTGCTAAACGATACATGCTACTTTCCATGCTTGCAGGGAACAGGAGTGCAGTGGCAAATGATTCCACGAGAGGAAAAGGGCAGAAGGCCGCGAGAGGTACCACGCCTAGAGTGTTAGGGGCCTCTTCATTTTGCATGGCTCGTTCCACAGCAGCTTTAAACCGTGGTTGCAGCACTCGGAGGGGCAGTGTATCCTCCGGAAACAAAACTATACCTGCAAACACAAAAAGTCCGTCTCATTTTCAACACATGTTAACCTCAACAGCAACATTAACTCCAATGGCAAAAGGAGAGTCCAAACGCGGAAGAAAAAGGGATATACACCTTCAAGGTAAAACATTGGGAGGGTGACGAATGCTCCTCCATCCGCAAAAGAACGGCTGCTTGTGACGTCCTCCACCTCTGCAACAAAACAAACCACCCTTGATAATGTACCCCTTCCTCCACGGAGACACTGACCAGTAGTCTAAGCACCTTCCCACTTTGTAATGACCTGTTCAACCAAGAACTTCGGAGGATACAAAGTAGTCTACACACATCGGCTTTGCATGAAATACTAGAAACAATGACATTTACAGCCAAACCTGAGGCAGATAGCAGCTGCAAATGACTTCTGTTGTCAATGCAGGTATAACTTTCTTTGCCAGCTCAAGTTATGTCCATCCCCCTCTTGGGGTCCAAGGCAGGGTCTAATGGCCACACTTCCTACCATAACAAACACATGCACATGGAAAAGAGAGACACCTCCAAGGTACGTGTGCATCGAAGCAAGATTGGTATCGTATGTAAAGCCTCCCCGTCCGCCTGCCCCTCCATCCCCGTGGCCATCCATACTGCCACAAAGCATGCAATATCGCAACAGAATCAGCAGCAGGACAACCATAACCAAAGTAGCCTACATCATCAGCAAACAACTGTGGCAGTGGAAGGGGAGCTTTTAAATACAACCTTCCCATGGTCCACTAACATCATGCGGACATCCAAATTAGGGCACCCAACATGTTCTCTGGAAAGACCCCTCTGGCCAAGGTGGGATGCTTTCACCAGACACTGACAACTCTACAGTCTTGAAGGAAACCCTATCTTGACATAAGCAGCAGTGTAAGAGTCCATTGTAGAGCAAACCTATCTGGTGACACCCTTGGATTCCAGTGGTATGGTTTGATTCCCACCTAGTCACAGCTTCTCGAATTGGAAACAGGTTGTTCTCTCAAGACTACTACAGGAGAAAGCTCTTCACTAGTGTATCTTGTTCCATAGGGGAATTGGGTTCACAAAGTAAGTGAGGCACTTGTGAGCACAAGTTCATTTGACTGTAAAAAGCTTGAATTAAGTGGGCACCGACCCTGCTGGTCGATCAGAATCCTCTCTGGGCGAGGACAAGAGATGCAAAGGATGGCAGGCGTGCTTGTACAGTAACATGATCATCCCCTTCCTACTTTTGATAAGACCATCCTCCCATCAATGTGTCAACACATCTGATGGTGTTTACCGACAGTTTTTTTTGCACCCTTGGTTGTTGTAAGTAGTTGTATGAGATGAAATGTAGGGGCCACGGGGACAAATCACTGTCATGGCGACCTTTGCATCCACAGTTCAAAATTCATCGCTGGACTACAGTGCGCGAAACTCAGCGTTGCTCAGCCAGCAGCAAGCTTAAACTTAAAGTTACAGCAGCCAGCATAGGCAAGAGGTAAAGAAGCCCTCCCTGCCAACAGGAGACTCTCTGGACTTTTAAGCACCCAGAGAGTGCTAAGAGTTTGTCGCAGACTGATTTAGACGAAATTCCCAGGCCGTGACAGTCCAAGAGTTACAGGAAGTCTTGGCCCGTTAGAAGTGGAGGGTGCGAGAAATAAAGAGTAGACAGATGTTCAAGAAGACCAGACAGCATGCATCGTCGGACAGGACGACGGGTCCCCTGGAGCTAACCTAGAATCGTCACTCTGGGCAGTTCCGGCTTCAGAGTCCATCTCCTCCACCTCCAATTGCTCCATATCTAGCTCTCGGACGCGCTGCATTTGCAGCCGCTCGGTTCGCGGAACGATGCCCTCCTCCGTCTCTCCATTGTCACGCGAATAAGTTTCGAAACCAGCTGCCTCCAACCCCTCCGATGCGTCTTCCATGTATGTAACAGCAAGAAGCCACAACCAACACGGTAACCTCTCCTCACCAAGCCATTCCTCCTCTCCAGCGCCACTCAGTTGGATTGTCCTCCCAAGCAACAACACCAATCTCTACCCCTGTCAGACATGCACATTGGATACAGATACCCTCCGAATTGTAGCCGTCTACAGTCCACTCCAAGCCAACGCCGATCCTCTATCCCCACACACGGTAGTCTCGATTCTATCATCACCTTCCGCACGGCCAAAGCCTCCTGCGCCGCTATCCCGCAGCAGCGCTAACAACAAAACCAAGAAATGTAGAGCACATACTCCCCCCCAACCCCTCCACCTCACATTCTTCTTCCAGGCTTCACGCCAAGCTCCCCAAACAACCCCCTCTCCACAGATCTCCGCAAAAGCACAAACCCCCGCCCTACTACAATCTAGAGCATAATTTCTTGACAATCTCCGCCTGCCATCCCTCCCCCGCCTCCAACAAAAGCTCTCTGGCTATCATTCCCAACATATCCCACAGCATCCGTGCGCTCCTGCTCTTTTCCACCTCACCTCACCAAACACTCTCAAAATTCTCCTGCTTTTTACTCTCATCCCTCCCCTGGGCCCTACCAAAGGGATGCTCCATCAGCAGCTCTGCACCGACCAGCAGCACGCAAACAAATCCCGCTAAGCTCATTAGGGATTGTTAACAATCTCTCCGCCATATCTCCCTCCGCCATCTCCCTCGCACCTTCCTTTCTTCCTCTCTCTCACCCCGCACGTGCGAGCCCCGAGGCCCTTTCCACAAGAACGGGTCCTGCAACGCGCGAGCCACGTGGAAGGGTTGGGCCAATCAGGGGCTCGCAGCAATTACGGAAAAGTACCGGGCCGGCTTTATGGGGGGACCCGTCCGGTCATTTATCTTCCTGCTGCATTTTTTAACCCAGGAGATTTCATCAGACCGCTAACCTTCTCGTACCGTCAGATCGACCGTCCCCCAATCCCATCCCTCCAACGCACGCCGAGATCCTCGTATCTGCGCCGTCCAACTCTCCGCCATCGACGGGGTAGAGCTGTCCATGTCTACCCGTCGGACGGAAAACCAGACATTGGTCTGCTGTGAGTACTGGATCCGGTCGCGCCATCTCGGCCGTTGGTGGGTTACCATGGACACGTGGAGGAAGTGGATGGCAGTGTCAGACGTGATAATGAAAAGGCAACGATCGCACTCCGAGAGAGCAAGCCCCAGTACGTGTTCGTTTCTCCGCCGCCGATCGAGATATTCTAAACTCATCGTGGGCGTCCGTTGGGTACGAGATGGATGTGCGTCCACATCCTCCCACTGACAGCTGGGCAGTGGGTAAGTTTTAGTGAATTTGTTTTATGTATCTAATTACTAATTACTAAGTCTGCACACTGTGTTTTTTTCCAAATTGGAAAATAGCACGAGTGGCTACTGGGTTTTGCAGGAAATAACTTAGCCATATTTTCGGTTCGTCCACTGGAATTTGGATAGAATAATCCCTTTAAGTGCTTTCATCCATTTATATCAATCAAATTAGGCGAATTCATCCAGAATTTATATTAATTTGGAAAAATCAGGGAATTTACGAGAGAATCTTCCATTTTATTTTTCTAGGTCGAAAAAGTGCAAAATTTCGCCAGAAATTAAACCACAGTGATGACTTTGGAGAAGTCGAACATTTCCGGTGGAATTTGCAATGTTTCGGTGTTGGTAGGAATTTGCGGGTCTCGGTGTTTTGGAAATATTGTGTTACACAGTGTGCATTGTTGGAGTACTTGACTTTAAAGTGGTTGTAGTTTCGGACACGCTTCGGACAATTCGACATCAACAACTTTCGTCCCGAAAGCGGAAACATGTTGACGTCTGGTCGCAAAAAAGCCCAGCAATGGGCAAGTCAATTTACGGAATGGTCCGCTCTGAAGAGGACACGTCAGTGTCACCAAGTTGACATGTCGACTGTGGAAAGGGAGTGTCTGTCCACACTCACTTTTTCTTTTTCCACAGTATTTTTCTCGGATTTTAGAATATAATAATTTACCAATAAGTTGCGCGCTTGGCGCGCGCAGAGCCATTCGCGGAAATAAACACCATTACCTTTTGTGAACTGCCCGCCCTCACATTGCGGCCCTGCGATTGGCCGCCCGCGCAGAGAGCGCAGGCGACCCCTCCATATCCCGGGCCCGCCCTACTGCATAGCCCCACGCTTTGACGGTAATCTCTCACATGCATTCAATAAATAGTAATAACGGTGAATGACACACCAACTACGATATGTATCTCATTCGTCCCAACCTACTATCACATCCGATGATTGTTTTCCTTACTACATAGGGCGCAATCTTAGAGCGGAATGTGGTAAGAATGTCCGTCCACACCACCGATCGCTCGCTCACCGATTATTTTCTTTGCGCACACATGTACATCATGGATCATGGCACCACCAAGCAAGCAACCAAAACAGTGTTGTCGCTGACAATATCGTTGAGCAACAGTAAGATCTTCTGAAACTAACAAATCCCGTCTGCAACGCAAATAATTCGAGAAATTAATGGAAATAGGAGGGTGAGCAGCAAGGGTCGTGGCCACGTTGCGGCAGATGGTAAATAAAGGGCTCCCCCACACATGCGGGGATGGTACGATATGAGTTGAGGGGGGGCGGAAAGGGCGGGTGGGGGGAATGTTTAGGGAGCAGCAGAGCGAGAAAGCAACCGAGACACGACAGTGCGACGGAAAATAAAGAAGGGGGGGGTATAGATAGCGGGCGAAAGGGAAGGACAACTGGAGCACTTTACGCCATTACTGTACTCGTCAGGGGGGCTAATAAAAGGGGGCCATGAAGGAGGGAGCGTAGCAGGAATAGTCCCATAACGTTTGCCGTTGCGCTGGTCGTCCCACGTACGACCGCTCTCTTTTCGTTGCCACGCGCCCCGTTTCCCGTCTCGGATGTACTGGCCGCGCGACGTGGCTTCCGTTGATTTCTCCTTTTCCTTCCCGCACAGGCCGTCCTCTCGTCCTTCATTCATCCGCGGATTGTTCGTTGCATGTCATCCAAAATGTTTTTGCAGAGTCAGTGAGGTTTTTCTTTCTTTCTTTTTTTGTAAACTTCCATTACCTTCCTTTCCAAAAGTTGGTACCAGTTAACTGCAGTGGGTGTTTCGAGTTTCGACATTTTGGTTTTTGTCTTTAAATTTTATAAACAGTGGAATTGTAGCTCTGGAAATTTTATTAATAGTAAGGAAAAAATAAAACTTACAATATAGCCATGAAGGCAGAAGAAAGAGGTAGTAAGTTTTAAACTTTGGATTTTGTAGGAAAAAGAGTTTAAAGCCGAAATAACTTTTATTTTATTTTATTTTATTTTTAACTTGAAGGAACTTAACCGGGACGGACTTTATTAATTTGGGGAAAAGACCGTTTATAAAGCTTACATTTTCTATTTTCAAAGTACAGACTTGGCGACTCTGACAAAGAGAGTTGATTGGAGAATTAATCAAAAAGTTCTGCTTACATTTTCTGCACAGCCGCTTTTTCAATGCTCTATTTTAACCAATGCTGCCAAACTGGGTTATGAGTGTTCTTACCTACTTACAATCAATCCTCAAGATATTTGTCAAGTTCTGCATGAGTCTGAGAGGTCTCCCTTTTTAAGAGAAAAAAATAAATATAAATAAATAAAAATAGTCATTGCAGCTCAATATTTTAGGCTTGTACCATTTGGACCCTTTGGACGTTTGGCACATTATTTTGTAGAGCCTGATTATTGCTCAACTTTTTGACTTGAAGAGTTCACATGCATCAGTCTCCCACCAACTGGTTGGTGAATTCCATAAAATATTTGGACTTGCTCCAGCCTTCCATAATATGGTTAAATATGATTGCGGAGTGCGGAGTTTGGAAGGAATGCGCATACTTAGATGGATCGCATAAGAGATCCACCATCGCATGCACTCACACCCCTTAGAGGTTGGCTTTTGAGGCACCCCCTACGACTCGACTCACTTGGTCTCAAGATATCATCCAAACTTCAACCGCATGACGCAAGAAACACGAGGGTTGCGGAAAAGCTTGTGACTAACTTACGGGAGGAGAAATGGTGTGTTCCGGCCGCAATCTTGCTCAAAAGGTCAATGTCATGTTTTTTGCTACTACACGGACTAGCCTTTAGGGTTTGGGATTAATTTTCTACCTGAGTCATCCTGCTAGGTACATCGTTTTCAACTATGTAGAGCTCTAATAGCAAATTTCAGCATGTAGAGCAGCCATTCTTTTAGTGACGAATAATCGCCAGATTTCGACCTCGCGCGGGACTTGGCGACAGGGGTAAAGGGAAATCAGGCTGAAAAATCATCACTTTTCGCCAAAAGCTGATCTGATGGGCCCACCATTCGCTAGAGGGGCCGCCACAGGGAGGCACATGGCGCCATAGTTTACAGCAGAGGAGCCAGATCCCACGGACCACGTGCAGGACATCGCCGCATTCCGAGTGCGCGGGAGGCCGTGGAGCCAGCTATGTTGCCCATTTTTGTACATATATATATATATGGGTAAGTATAGTGTAATCTGGATAGATAGATTTTGTAGTGGTATTATTATAACATGTGTATGGGTAGCTTAGTAGAGATGTTCCTTCCTAGCCAATCGAATTGATGTTCAAATCATAACACCTCAACGTACTTTTGATAGCAACCTGGTTTGGATGATAAAGTTCTTAAATATGAAAAAGGTGGCCGCGGAGGAGGGCAAAAGGGTGACTGCAGAGGAGGATGATAATCAAAAGGGTGGCAGAGGGTTACAAAAACGGAATGAGAATGTCATTTATTCATTGTTTTTGGGATGAAAGGGCACATGTCAGCAAGTATAGGGGACCAAAAAAAAAAAAAAAACCTAAAACACACATCTTCTTCCTTCTTTCATTTTTTTCCTCTCCTCTCTTTAGGCCTTAGGGCTGCTTGCAAGTTGCAGAGCGTGCTTTCGCATGCACTTTATGTTAGTATCAGTAATCACTCAAGGCTGCGATTAAAGAGAGCAAACATTGATACTTCTTATCTATGTGCCATGTAGCATTAGGCAGGGCCAGCGTTCAAATATGCCACTGTGTAGATTGACTGAAATTCAATATAAGCCAATTTAAGGTTTTCTACTTATGAATGGTGGTTTAAATTTTTTGGTGGTATTTGGCATAATTTCTGCCTGGGTTATTCGCCTCAACAAGTCTACTAGGTTTTAGGTTCATTCGCCCAATACCCATTCAAAATCTCATATTATCGCCAGCCATTTCCACTACGCATTTTGTACAAGCGCCAGACATGCTCCTCTAAGGTTCTAATGATGCCACTTGTGCTACAATGTAAATACCTTAAAAGAAACGCTGATGTAGAGACTAGAGAGAGTAGTGGTTTTCCTTCCTCTTGGTGGGGAATAACTCTCATTACTCTCATATTCTTGGTGGGGTTGGGGAGGGTCAATAAATTTCATTCTCCCCAGAATGGTGGGTACTTATGGATGTTTGACAAAGCATTGGTACATGACAAAGCTGCCTAGCCTTGACAAAAGGCACACAGTGAGGAGCTGCATATTCCACAGAGTAATTATACACAGGTATATAGTACTTGTACCGTCCATGTATTTAGTGTATAAACCCATTCTCTTACCAAGTCAGCTTTTCCACAACTCTGCTTTTTCTCCTCTCTGACTGGGCCAGCTAAGCTGCAGCTTGTCTGTCAAAGTACTAATTTGGATTCACATGGGGAATAGAGTAAACTAGTACTGATTTAGAACCTTCCTCAGAACCAAATCCAAACCAGGATTTCATGGTTATAGTATATTCCACTTTCTTTCCTATGACCCAATCGCCTCAGTCTGGTCTACACCCCCCACTTAGAAGGTCCTGCACTAAGTATATACTAATAATAATGATCTGCCCAAGTTGCTTTCAGGGCAACGCCACCTTAAGCTTAGTTTATGTTTCTCTTGGTTGAAGGAGGAAGAGCCCGGGCCACTGGCTTTATTGAGGGTTAAAGAAAGAGGGAGGGATCTTCTTTGGATGACCAGCAAAATGGGAACAGTAGGAAACCAACAAGCTATTTAGTAGGAATTGATGCTCATAGTGTGACCTTAAGTGGCGCTGTGAAGTGGTGACTAGTGACTCACAAGTTGGGGATTTCAACGGAGTCGGAGAAATTTGGGTATTCGATATCATCGCTGTGCTGCAATGGGACTAGTTCCGCGGACTTTTGTGAGGGACTCTTGACTGAATGGATGGAAGGCACCGCATGATCAAAGATTACGACTTAAGACGCTGAATCCCAGAGCCATTTGGATCTCAAATTTCAACCCTATCTTGGTCTGTCGGACTGGGAAAAGATCTTGCCTGTCGTTGAATGAATCGTGGTGTAACGGTCCCCACAAGAAATGAGAGAGAGAGGATTGGAATCTCAGTAAACCAAATCCCATCATCAAGGGTCTGCTTGGCACAGCCTGTTCAGACATGAGGAAACTCCGGAATGCTTTTATATTGAAACCCAATTAGAAACCCAATCGACAAAGTTGGAGCTAGGAACCACTGGCTCAGTTTTCAGGGATAAGGGTGTCCACAGAGCATCTCTCACACGACCCACACACAGATTCCTTCCTATTCTTCGCCGACTTTGTGATTGGAGGAGGGAGAGTCGCTTATGGGAGAAGCCATTGATGGGAGGGCTTTGCCGCAACTTTTATAGATTATCCTAAGACTATTTGGGGGCATAGAGCAGTGAAGAATTATTGGAGACCGGTACACACGCGGGCCGGCCAAGCTCGAGTGGGACGCAAAGAAATCCAAGGCCCTTGCATGAAGCTGGGCCCCGTGAGCTCAGCATTATTCTGTGGAGATGAGTCAGTGTCAGATCTTGTGTCAGATATCCTGTCTTTTACTACGACCCCATCTTGACCACATCCTCTGTAGGATTTGCCAGTAAGTAATGTAAGCCTAAGCTGGGAGGCAAGCCTAGCCACAGATGGCAAGTCTTGGACCTAATTGGATGGGGAAACTAGTTGCTCTGTCAGGTTTAGGCAGCCAGGAACGTCTGGACGTCTGGAGTCTGGACTGGAATGTCGGTTTCGTCAAGGGCTGCTAGGTGGTAGGAGTTCCACGACTTATCTGGGTACCTACTACAAGGAATTAATTCTCACGGCGATGACTACTAACATCTGACGAAGTCGAATAATGAGACTCACGAGTCCCAGGTTTTACGCCACCAAAGAAATCTTCTGAGATCTTTACCCAGATCAACTTGACTTCGCACAGTGCAAGCTGCCTACTTACATAGACTTTGTACAGTCTATCAGGAGTGTCTACTCCAGCAGACACTGTAGTTGACTTGCTAAAGAATCCCACCTCGTGTGGAACCAGGACTGTAGTCAACCAAGCCACTGTTACTTACTTCTAGTTCTCATCAGAATCACATCTCCACACCTACTTACATCTCTCTCTCTCGGGTATCAGCGCCCAGATCTCGACGAAAGATCTAGGCAAGTTTTACGAACAGCAAAATGTGGGACAAAAACCGATGTTTGGAAACCCCGTTCGTGCACTCCATTGACCAGATGAAAACCACAGCAACACATCATCAGCTAGCTCCATTGCCGCCAAGAAAGAAAAGCTCTAGATAGCAAGCATCCACACATCCACAAACTTCTCGAAACTTTTGAGGAACCGTGCGATCTCGCAGGCTGCTCCGAAAGTGAGTTTTCTCTTTATTGCGGAAGAATGTGGTGATGTGAGTTATGAGAGGCCGCTGTCGTGATGGGTCATTCATCGCGATCCAGCCGTCGATCCTCCCAGATCGACGGCTCACACATGCTATCCACCGCATGTGCATGGAACCCTCCTCACGGCCGTCGATCCTCACATAAACTAGCGCACTGGATTCGATCTCGAAAAAGTGAAACGACTGATTTGGATGGATGGTGGAGATGCGTCTGTTGATATGGCGATCGTGCGTCCATAGTGGCACTGTTCCGCACGTGTGTTCGGCGGCGAATTTCCTGGGTTCTAATAAATACATGCAGCTTTTATCCTTGCTTCTCTCTCTCTCTCGCACATCAAACGAGAGTCTTGCCTGATCTCTCGGTTTGCAGCACGAATCTGTCTCTTCTCTCTTGAAGAGCTCCATTAATCCGCTTCTTGCTTCAGTATTTTCATGGATACTTAGAAGTCCATCACCACATCATTGCATACTGAAAGTGCCGACATTAAAGGGGCTTTGAGCGTGCAGCAAATTCTGTCTTTTCACATATGAGATCAGGGATATGTTGCAAACTCTCACTACAGGATATGAGAGGGAGTCCCTGTAGTTTCCTAACCTTCAGCTGGACTTGGCCATGTAAGAAAGAACACAGTTTGACATGAGAATTTGGAATTTCAACCGTTCCTTTCAGATGGGTAAGTATCATAGTGTTGAGGGGACATTTGCCGATTTGTTCACTGAAGCAAGTGCAAAGCTTGGCTCAGAATAACATAAAGACATCTCTTTACATTTGTTTTGTGCTCTACAAATGACACTCGTTGAGTCGTGGATAAAGAGGGCAAGCAGCCAATTTTCTAAGTCTCCGCAGAGATTCATGGGCTTGGGCTTCAAATATGCGGGGTGCTTGTGTGAAGGACCGCAGGCCAACTAAATGGGGCTGGAGGGAATGTCCGCGAAGATTAATGTTACTACCATGATTGCTGAAAGTCGATATGCAGAGTGTGAGACTCTGTCGCACGGCTGTCTCTAAACGACGTAGGAAGATGCTATAGAGGATCTGTGTTGTCTCCAACATTCAAATCGAGTTATACTTGTGCAGTCTGCTCAAATAATTATCTCAGGTTTAGGTTTGATTCACTGCTGATCCAGTGGTGGGCAGATGACATTTCCTGAATTCCATCGTGCAAACCAAACCCTGAGAAAACTACGGACAAACTGTGTATGGAAGATAAAGACTCGGACTGAAAAGACCATTCACTTCTCACGGTTCCACCTCCAAAAGAGGAGCAATGCTGCGGATGAAGAGGCTCATCTTTGTAGAGCCTAAAACTTATGATGTTCCACTGCTTGATTGTTTTTCAAATAAGTACAAACTCAAACACAGAGCACGCGTATCTGAGGGCGCCAGTCACCTAACCCATCGGTTGTACTTCTCGAACATGGAAGTTCCTTCTGCACTGTTGGTTTCCAAAAAGATGTGATCGAGATTGAATGCTTGCGATGGTGGGACTAGAAACATACCAAGTTACCACATTCATAAGTACCCATTGTACATAGTTCTTAACAGAGAATAATGCCAACAATATGATCTGTTATGGACTCATCACTCGTCGATTTTGGCCGCTCTGAGGTCCAATCCTTCAAATGTGAACGATAATAGTTTCAGTCCTCTCCAGAACCCGGTACGAATGCGGTAATTACTTGCTATCAGTCTTCTCCAATGGACAATTTTGTAAAAAGCATTTCGGTGAGTGTGCAATGTAAGGGAAGATTCAGCTGGTTAATTTGCAGTCCCTATGTCCAGAACGAATCGGACGCTACATTTCTGACTCGAATGTCTCCCCGACAAGACACAAGTACACAGCACAATTTGCAATTTCTCAGGTACTCATCTCTCAATGCCTACTGCAAGCATGTTCCGCTTTGTGTGATAATATTCCTGGCTTCTTAATCGATACTGTGATCTTCCTACTACCGCATTTTTCTGTCAGATAATTAGATCGTATTGTTCAAACACATTGGTGGCTGTGTTGGACTGCTTGGCGGAGGTCTCTACTCCATTTAGAACGATTTTCAAAGGGTCGTAGCAATATGTTTGTTGGTCCATGTAGGTAGAAAGTGAAGCAGATGAAAGCTCAAATGTGAGTTCGATTGTCAACAGCTAAATTCCGTGTGCCCTGCTGTGTCTCCTCAACCTTTCTCTCAGCTGCCTTTGGGTTGAATCTGGCTTCACTCTGTCTTTTGTTCTCTTTCTTGTTTCTTGTTTTCCTTTTGTCCCGTAAGCTCTTGAAGGTTTCTGCGGACGTTATAAAGTTCCATTACATTTTATTTCATTTCTCTCTTGCATGCAGCTCTCAGTGTGCAGTCGGTGATATTTTAAGGGCACCCAAAATTGTAAGGGCACCCACCTCAGTGTGAAGTCCTTTTGGTTCCCCCCATAGTAAGAAGGTCATCGGTTGCCAGGTGGGACAACCCACAAAATCTCTCTTTCAACACTCTTCGTGGCAAGCCAAGATTTATGAACTGCAACAATGCAGCTTCCATGTGACTCTCTAAGACTCCAGATACCCATATCTCAAAATAAGTTCTTCTGTACCATATGCGTTTGTGGAAACGAAAACCTTCACTGTCAGACTCTGTCTGTATGCTTCCCATCTTTCTGGCCCTTTCTCCATCAACACTTGGTCCACAAGAGGTGTTTGCCTTACAGTTCAGCCCTTGATTGTTCCCTGCTCACAATGGAAGAGCACATGCAACCCTGGAACATCTGAAGGACCCAAGGAAGCATGCAGTGCACATTGCTCCATTGCCAGCAGAATTGTACGTCTCCCTCCTCAAACTGCAAACCAAGTCCTCGTACCCTAAACCCAATGCTCCTTGCTGTCATGTTAGGAGCATGATGGCACTGCTAATTTAGATCTCATAGGTAAATAGGACATGTGGGTGTGCTTGAAATACTTTCACACTCCCAAGTTCGGAAAGAGAGGGAATGTAGTCATCAACCATTGTCTGCAAGAGAAGTGAATGTGGTCGTCCAATTGCAGAGAATTGAGTTCAGAGTTGCGCCCTGACATTGCAGACATGCTCTAGAGCATGAGCGGGTCGGCCAGAAGTGCTCCACTTGTCACAAGTGAATGTGGTTGGGGAGGCAGTAGCAGTGTTAAGGAAAGAGATAGAGGATAGAGAAAGAGAAAAGGGAGAGACTCTGTGCGCTACCATTGGAGTTTGCAGATTTCCTCTAGAAAGTGCTTCATACAAGCATCAATCTGCTGTGTGTGATCTGCCCAAGTTAGACCCCAACAGGGCCAGGGCCCTTGAGATTTTGGAAGTTGGTGAACAGAGGTGCAGGGACTATGTTCACCTGACGAGGGTCGCTCTCTGATTAGAATACCCCAGACAGTGTATCAGAAGATGGATATTGTCTTCAGGCAGCCTGTGAATCAGGCATTGGCAACCTCCCTTTCTTCTCTGCATCTATTTATTGTTCAAAGGTGGCCTCCCCATCCTGAGTTACAATTAGTCTAGTGCCGAGGGTAGGTAGGCCCTTCAGGTCATCCTTAAGGTCCTTACCCATATCACAGACTGGAAACAAGTTCATGGAAGTTTTGTGCCTAATTTCATATCGTGTCCTGGTGGAAAAGGGGAGAGGAGATTTTCAAGTACCTGAATATTAGGCAGGAAGAACTGACCCTGCTAGATGAAGCTGAGTTGGAGTCTGAAGTGTCTAAGGCTATGTCAGAAGCACAAAGAACATCAGGATGGTCTTGCTTCCAATCTTAATCTTCCTAGGGTATCTGGTATTAGGCATGCGATTCAACTGACCCTTTCATGAACTCATCATGTCGAGAGCTCAAGGGCGGGTACACCAAACTCACTCCAAACAGCCATGTAGCTGTTCTAGAGCACGCTGACATGCTCTCTTTCAGCACCAAGAGCTGAATGGATTTGATATTTTAGCAGGGTTGAAGGTGTCTTCCCACACGGCAGATGCGTACCCCAAGGTATGCCCGATCATTCAAGCTCAAAGGCATGAATTCTGCAAAGCATGGTCCTTTTAACTTCGGAATTAATCCCTCCCGGTGGGAAAATGGAGTGAGACCCAAAGCTTTCGTTTAGCTGCTTGAACCACTTTTTGTGTATGTGCATCTCAGTTACAACTGGAGGAGAACTCAACACCAAGGTATGTGAGCACAGGGATGTCTTTTTGGCCCACATCCATTGGAGATCCCCTCCTCCCTCCCCACAATTATTACCAACATTGGCTTCTAGGCTCCACAGGTTACAGTACCTCTGCGCACAATCAACCAACTCCTGAAGATTGGATGGCGTATCCCTAGGCTCCCCAAAGTCATCCACAAACATTGAAGGCTGGTATGCTGCCATCACCCACCTTGAACCCAAATCCCTCACTTTCCACGTCTTCAAGGAGCTGGTTTATGATAACATTGAAGAGCATTGAGGAGAGGGTACAACCTTGAGCTACACCTTGATCAATGTCAAAGAAATTAGACTTCTGGCCGTCAACAACTTTTTGAAAGTGCTGAAGGAGCTTGGCAAGGAAAGGCTACCATGTATGCCACACTTCCTTCAAGGCTCTTGTTTGACCAGTCTTCTAAGTAGGGTGAGAAAAGTTCATTGGCATTTCTATCCCATACTATTCGCTTGGGCTCCAGATAGAGCCAAGAGTGACTGCTAGGACTTTAGTTGGCAGTTACACTAGCACTCCACAATAAGACGGTCACAGTGGGAAATTGCCAAAGTTTAGATATCCTTGGAGTTTCTAGCAACAAGGTGAAGCGTTGAGCATATAACAGCACTGGCACGAGATCTCAAAATCTCCCTCAAAATAACAGGCTTGACAAACTGTGGCTTTCTCCATGTAGACCATGAAAGAGTTTGTTACAGAGGCCATTTTACTGACTCTGGCATGTATGGACTGGATTGTACCTCCACTTGAGTTCAGCTACAATTTATGCTGTTCTGCATGAGCTGCAATAGCACCTCTTACTATTCGTATCATATGTGGTCCCTCCTAAGCTATCAACCATTTGGCCCAAGGTTTTTCCATGCTGTTTGCAAGATGCTTAGGAGTTCAGGGTCGGGGCTTGGTTTTTTGGCTGTGGTGATAATACAGCTGCTCAGCTGCACCCTTGCAGTTTTCAGAGAGAAACCTGAGATCACCAGATGTCAGACCTATGCGGCACACAACAAAAGATGTGTTCAAACATGGGCTGTGGAGGAAGATGAGCCGGACTTGCATTGAGCCTGGTCTCGGCAGCCTTGTCCTCCACAAGCTCCTTTAGCATCCCCACTGTTGGGCGCATTTGTATGCTCTTCATTGTGTTCTTCAGATAGATCCAAGAGTAACTTGCAGGGAAGTTACTTGCCAATAGAAGGAGATTATGTTCTTGGTGCTTCTGGCATGCAATTCAACCATTGAGCATAGAGGTACCATCAGTGTTGTGGTGTAGTTGTCCTGAGGAAGGCTTGAATGTGCATGACCCTGTTGTTTGCAAGTTGCTTCAGAGGTTGATGATCGGCTTGATCTGGGGAAGCTGTGATGCACACATGCAGGATTCTTCACACTGGAGGTTTTCACAAGATTTCCAGACTTTAAAAAATAAGCAGCGCCGACAGGAGGCCCTTTGGATAGAGGACTGGGAAGGTGGTAAACCAAATTGAGAAAATCCATGCAGAGCTCGGGGACAGGGGGTACCTGCCTGACACGCACTTAGTATTGCATGATGTGCAGGAGCAACATGAGTTTTGTTTTTTGCCACAGATGGTGGCCATTGCTATTGGGCTCATCACTGTGACATCTCTCCATGTCATCCAGAACCTTCAGGCGCCAAAGAGATTCCTGGCAAGCAACTGTTGGACATTGCCAACAACTTTGAACCCTTCAAAGTGGTGTTTGTACTTGTGGGTATTTCTGGTGAACCGAGCACATGCATGAAAGAAAGTGTGCCGGTTGAAATTTGAGAGTGGGAAGGTCACGGTTGGTCATATTGTCTTCCTAGGTCTCCAGTCTTGATTCTCTAATTCGCCTTTTAAAGTGTATACTACAGTGTCTTAGCTCTTCAAATTCTCTTTCATCAATGTCTCTGCACAAATTCCTGTGGTCAACATTACAATATTCCAGCACTGACAACCTTTAACCAATTTTATAGTCTGTCGGTTGCTGGTTTATGAATGTGGCAAGTCTAGTTGGAACTAGTTTTGCACATTGATGATTAGGACCAACAGCTCAGATCTAAGAACAGAAAACTTGCAGCCTGATCATGAGAACTCAATTCTACTTTCCTATCTATTGTGTGAGAGGTAGATCAAAAAGGCAGGCGGTTAGTGAAGCTTGCCTGTCGGTCAGGGTGCAGGAGGCCCCTAAACTTGGGTTAGAGATATCAGCCCATAATTCTGGAGAAGGCTACTCTCAAGCCAGTTTTAAGCTCACACTCGTGTTTGTTTCGGAGGCAAGCATGCACAGTATATTGTTTTAGTCAGGTGATGGGTTCATTTCGACGTCCCAGTCATATTAGTTACTTTCTTGAGAAATATGCAGATAAGCCCTGGAAAGGTTTCTTGGTTTGGATGCACTTGTTTGCTGCTCTATCAACCTGATGAATGGTGCACAATATGACATTTAGGGGGAATGGGTAAGCAGGCTCATGTTTGCAATGGTATGTATACAAGGATCTTCTGTTGCAATTGTTGCAAGGTAAAGAGTGGCCATTTTGTTTTAGGTTGCCTTTTGCACATGGCTGATACTGGAAAGTGTCAGAAGAGTATGTGGGGTTAGCTGTGGAGGGTGTTAGACAGGACTGTGTTCCATATCAGATTTAGGGCCGTTTTACTTGGAATCATGGGTTGTTGCGTGAAATGTGTGAATGGGGTGTGTCCACAATGCATTCAAGGCAATTGTCCAGGTCAGGATTCCTAAGTCCTAATTCCTTAGGAATCCTGATCTGGATAAGCCAAATAAGCCAACTAGTCAGATAAGCCATGTCCTGTCACTGGACACAAAGTTCTTCAACATATGCACATGAACTGTGTGTACTTCGTTGTTTGTTGACTTAGTCTTATGTCGAATAACAGAAGCGAGGTTTGGCGAGGTTTGGCAGTTTCACACTGAAGTAGTCATCCAAGTGGGAGGTCTGTCCATTGTAGTACACCTATGCTTAGTTTTTGTCTCAGTGTTGTCTGTAGCTGGGACATGTTTGTGAGGCTTTCAGGCCAATTGTCACTGCTCCTGTTTTTAACAGCTCCCATTTCAGTATCTTGTTTCTCGGCTACCTGCCTGCTCTGCTACAAGTAAAACTGTGTCTGCAGAAATCTTCCACTCTAATGCTTGTCCTCAACATCAGGTGCACAAAAATTCAAGACTGCGTTTGAGGAGGCCCAGGAAAAGGTGTCTGAGAAGTCAAAGGAGCATGATGAGACTGCAGACTCAGCTGCGAAACTTCTCAAAAACTTGAAGGTGGAGGAGAAAGCAAAGAGGCTGCTGATGTCACTAGAGCAGAACTCCAATGAGCTTACTGTTCTAGTGGGTATTAACCTGTAGAGTAGAGTGGGCATTAACCTGTGTGTCATAAGGAAGAACAAGATAATGTATCATGCTCTCGATAGTGCATGATGCATGGAGATTTTTACCCTATCGAACAAGTTGAGTAGGTTCTTTTGGAGGTTCTCTTTATCTGTACCAGAGTCAAAGTCTGACGCTATTTAGTAAGTCCTGGCCTGTTTGGGATCTGTTGCTCATTCCATGAGACTGCATCTTTCCAGGAGTATTGGTTGGTGGTGCACGTCCTTGCGATGGTCAATGTCTGCTTGGATGCATGTCGTTCTCATGAGTAGTAAATCTCCCTCTAGATGCCGCGGTTGTGTTGCCATACATCGCGTGGGATACCACACCCTCTTAGTTGGGTAACAATTGTACTATGAACATTGGTGGCAGTCGGAGTGAATGCATGGTGTTGGCCAAGCTGGTCAGAAATACCACCATGGTCCATTGCTATACTAGTATGTCCCAGAGGACCTGGGAGACATGAGTGTACTGGTTTAAGGGTTGAGGGAGAGATGAGTGCAATGTTTGAGAGCACATGCAGCGGTGTTGTGGCCCTCAACTCTGTGGAAGCAATGATTTCCGAAAGACCTGTCTGTAGTTCTACTAACATTTGAATGCTGAGGATAACCATGTTCATGCGCTTTACGTGAAAGTAGGGGAAGAAACCGCATTTTAGTGCTTTGCTGGACTGGAATTTGGTGGCCGATAGATGTAGCATGTCCACAGCAAAGGAGAGGATGTCTTCCAAAATGCAAAATTGTTTGTTAGTCTGGCCTCCAGCACACAATTGTTACTACATCCAGAGAATAACCTGTCCACTTGAGCTGATTGAAAACAATCTGTCTAGTATAGGATTGGTTTGTGCAAGAGGAATAGTCAAATCTCAAATTTCTGAGAAATGCAGAAGCAGTATCATTACAACATTGGGTTGCAAAATGGCCTTCCTTGCCACAGTTGTAGCACTGCCTACTGCTGCCTCCAACTCCACAACCACCTCAATGGATTCTCCCATTTCTATCCTCTCGAAATCCCCCATTGTAGCCACCTACACCATCTCCATATCGAGCCTGTTCCCCACCCAAGCTTGCCTCTGCCTGAGTTCCTGCACCTCCACAAAAATCAGGTGTCACAGAAAAATGTGATGTGCCTGCAATGCTTCCACTCCAACTCATCACAATGCATCCATGGATGGCTTCCCCTCTGGCAAGCTTGCCTATCCAATGTAACATTAGCTTACTCTCCTTGACCCAGTCAACAGCCTCTGATCCAACCACAGTCAACTTTGTCCGCTGTTCATCATTGTAGATCTCTCCTTCAGCTTGAACACATGGTGGGTAAACAACAGCCTCTGGATGGTCTAATTGAACTTGGGTTTTGCTCTTGATTCCAAACAGAAAGCTCCTTGGCAAGATGCTGAGTGATTTCAGCCCCTGCCTCCTGAAAGGCAGTGACCCATATCATACCTGTATGATCTTGCATTAGAAAATTTAAAACATACCTGTCACCACAAAATGTTGAAATGATCCAAACAATCAGTACAGCGCAAAAACCATGACACAGCTATAAAACACATTGTCACTACGTACACTGGACACCATTATGCGGGTAAGTGTCAAAGGGTTAGACAGACACTCACAACTAACATCTCAGCACATAGTGCCCCTCTGGACAAATGAAAGCCCGGCTAGTAGATATTATCTTTTGATTCATGGCTGGAAAATCTGCACATGCACATAGCAAGGTGGTGCTGTTTGAAGAACAAGAATCCACAGCAGTGAAGTTCATGGCCTACCACGTTAATAATTTGCTGAAACATCTTGTGAAGATCAATTTGATTACAAGTGCGGAGATTGCCATCACATTATGCTGAACTACAACAACCTGACTGACCAAGTTGAATTGAGCTTTCATATGTGTTCAGAAAAGTCAGGTCTAGTTGTTCTCATCACACATTATTTTATTTTATTTTTTATCATCACACATAAGGTGACTGTATATAAGGAGAGAGAAGAGGGAGAATAAACGAATAAACCCATTAAATGATACAATTCCGCCGTCGCCACGTCATCACCGTCGCCACGTCACCTAACCTAAACCTAAATGCGGAAAGGGAAGCACGAGAACGAAGCTTGTCTGCCAAGTTTGCCGTTCCTCTCTCGGATGCTGTGATTTCTGTCGTGCCTCGACGTGCTGCTTGCTATCAACTATCAACACAAACAAAGAGCAACAACTTGGTCCATCCCCGAGTTCTTTTGACAGATTTGGAGCACTTGTGAGGCGTCCATCATATTCCAGTCCTTGCAGGCTACTTGGAGTTTATTAGGGTTTGGAATGTACGTTCCTTAAAGTCTTAGGATCGTTTAGTTTCCGCTGAAGCGGCAAGGGCGGTGAAAGAGCAAGAAGGAGGTTTGGAGATGGCGGAAGTAGAGGGAGTGCGTGCACTTGCTGATTATCGAAAGAAGTTGTTGCACCATAAGGAGCTTGATTCGAGAGTCCGGACCTGTAAGTTTCTTCCACAATTGGTAGTGGTATCATCAGGACGTGGCTGCGGATTCTGTGCATGTCCTGCATCTTGGCAGTCCATTATTTGGTGCACTGCAAGTTTGTAGGTGATGAGTCCGTTTGAAGCTGACACTACATAAGTAGCACGAGGTGAGAAGAATTTTGGTAAGCATCTGACCAGCAATGTGTTTCAGTGCGTGAAAATGTGAAGGGGGCCAAGGTGGAATTTGACAGAACAGAAGATGACTTGAAAGCACTCCAGAGTGTGGGACAAATCATCGGAGAAGTGTTGAGGCAACTCGACAGTGAACGTCGTGAGTTTCCACTCTCCCGCCTTTTTCCTTTTCAGAATCTTTCTTGTGATACCAAGATGCAGGAAAATTGGCTGAGTTGGCTGCAACCTGGGGACAGTGATTGTGAAGGCAAGCAGTGGCCCCCGCTATGTCGTAGGGTGCCGCAACAAGGTGGACAAGGAGAAGTTGACCGCAGGTACGCGAGTTGCATTGGACATGACCACCCTTACCATCATGCGAGCTCTTCCAAGAGAGGTGAAATTTCTTTTCAGTTGAGATTTTATACTATGAAGTGGTTTCCTTAGTGATGGCTTTGCAGGATTGAAATCCAGCAAGGAGTTTTCTTCACAGCACTGTTTTTCTCTATAAGGACCTTTGTCAACACCTCCTATCTGACCTCGGGCTGAACCTTAAAGCTTTCAATGAAACCTGGACTGTGCTGGCTTTACGGATTGGCATGGAGACTCAAGATTGCTGTTCGTAGTGGTTGCTGGAACCTAAACACAATGCTGGGGTGTTGGTGCATGGCACCACATTCAGATCAGGGCATTTCCATCTGTGATTCAGAAGACAAATAGCATGGCATATAACCGGGTCACAAAGAAGCTACTTTGTTTGTTAGGGTGTCCAATATATGTGTGACAAGGCAGGTTTCATTTCTTTGAGCAGGTGGACCCAGTTGTGTACAACATGCTACATGAGGACCCAGGGAATGTGAGTTATTCTGCTGTTGGAGGCCTGAGTGAACAGATCCGAGAGCTTCGAGAGTCCATTGAACTGCCCCTTATGAATCCAGAACTCTTCATTCGCGTTGGCATCAAGCCACCCAAGGTACATTTTTGTACCATTCCTTGACATCTGTTTAACACAGTATGGATGGCTGACTTGGAGGCCAGTGTTGCCACAAGCTTATCGGTGAAACAAAGAGGAGGCTCCTTACATAGTGTGTTTTTTACCTCATTCTAGAAGTTTGTGGGCTAACTCAAGAGTAATCACTGAGTCGTGTGTTTGATCTACCCTAGGGTGTACTACTATATGGACCACCAGGAACAGGAAAGACACTACTGGCACGAGCTATTGCTAGCAACATTGATGCCAATTTCCTCAAGGTATAATATTACTGAGAACCGGAACAATTCTCTCAAATTTGGTATGTGTATTGCTGTGTGCAGCATATTCTGGGATAATCTTGTGTGGAATCTGTTTTATTACAATCAGTTGGAAAATCTCCCCCCTTCTCAGGACTCTGCAGTTTTGCAGAAAGGGACGTGAGGGTTAGGAATTTAATGCTGAGCAGATAGGTGATGGTTCTGTGTCTTCAGCATGTCTTCACATTCCTTGTGGCTTGCACTTGGGGTACAACACAAAACCTAGTGGATGTGAGATATATGTTTCTACTTGTAGGTGGTTTCAAGTGCAATTGTGGATAAGTACATCGGTGAGAGTGCGAGGCTAATACGAGAGATGTTTGGATATGCCCGCGATCACCAAGTATGCTCTCTCTCTCTCTCTCTCTCTCACACACACACACACACACACACACATTTATGTTGTTGCTCTACCATTTGTTCTCGATTGTTCTGTATTAGTTTTGCTTGTGCACCTTGGGCATTTGGGCCTCCCTTGGCCGTAATAAGTTTGTCTTGCTTTCTCTTCTCTCTTATCGTTGGTGGTTGATATTTTCTTGCAGACTTTTTTCCCCTTAATTTTGGCATGGGTGGCATCTCTGCAGAACTCAATTTTATCTGGAGTTTTGAAATATGTAGAGATGAAAGGTAGGTTGATTACCTTTAGTGTGAAGTGGGTATAATGCCAACAGACCAAGCTTGTGTCTGTGTGCCTGTGTAGCCATGCATTATATTCATGGATGAGATTGACGCAATTGGAGGCCGGCGGTTCAGCGAGGGCACTAGTGCTGATCGAGAGATCCAGCGTACATTAATGGAGCTTTTGAATCAGCTGGATGGTTTTGACCAACTTGGAAAGGTACCTGATAATAGGCCACAGCCTCGCTTTGCGTGTGTTCTTGACTCATATATGTTTAGGTTATTCAAGTGGAGTCATGACCCTGGCTTATCGGTGGATAATGCACAGGTGAAGATGATAATGGCCACCAACCGCCCTGATGTTCTGGATCCAGCATTGCTGCGGCCCGGTCGGTTGGATCGCAAGATTGAGATTCCTTTGCCAAATGAGCAGGGCCGAACTGAGGTTCTAAAAATACATGCAGCAGGGATCACAAAGCATGGAGAGATCGATTATGAGGCTATTGTTAAGCTTGCTGAGGTATACTATCTTCCTTTCCTGGGTTGCCCGGTTTCCTATCTTGGCAGACATCTTGGTGTTAGGTGGTGGTGTTTGCCTGTTACTCTTGATGTTGATGTGTTTCAGGCAATGAATCTGGGGTAGTGTGTAATTCAAACTGAACTAAGCTGTTTTATGAGTTCCTCATGGCTGATTTTGTATCAGCCTAACAGCTACCTACATTTCTGGAAAAAGGAGATCCTAAATGAACTGTAGATCCATTGAAAAGTTTTCTGGTTTTTTGTGAGCAGGGATTCAATGGTGCTGACCTTCGAAATGTATGTACGGAGGCAGGCATGTTTGCCATTCGCGCTGAGCGGGACTATGTCATGCAGGAGGACTTCATGAAGGTTTGTAGCATGACATGTACCAAGGATACAACTATTGTTGCCATAGCTCAAGTTTTGAAAGTATTGAAGTGGAGTTTGCTGTTATTCCTCCTCAATGCTCAATATGAATGTGGCCTCCTTCATTCAGTTTACACCACAAAGCCGTTCGTGACTCTTGCAAATCATTGTTTGATAACAAGGTTTGGTCCACCTTGGCAATGGTTTGTACAACTATAGGAGTGGGTGATGTCGAAGTTAGACCTCTGTACACAACAGGTCACACATTCGGTTGCATGCCTCCAGCAACGATTGTTCCAACAAAGTTCTATCTTTTTGTAGTGGACAGATCAACTTCAGGGATTGTTGTGACCATGTTGTGTGTGTGTGTGGACAATGTGTTGCAGGCTGTTCGCAAGCTGACTGATGCCAAAAAGCTGGAGTCCAGTGCTCATTACAACACAGATTTTGGCAAAGATTAGTGTGGCAATTTAGGCTTCTGTCTGAATGTCAAAAGGCCACTTTACGAAGACCTATAAATTGGGTCAGCACATGACCTCTTGTCTTTGTTTGCCTCCGTCAATGTGTAATAATTTGTAACGGTAGCCTTTAAGAGATCCAAGCAAGAAAAGGTTGGGCGCAGTTTACAAGGAGCACCTGAGAGCATTGTACATAGTCCTCTGTAAATCAAAGTAGGCCACTAAGACCTCCGCCGGAAAAACATAGTGCGGACAAAAGTATCCTTTTAGATATGGGGTGTTCTTGCGAGTGCAGTGACAGTATTTTCCATGAGTGCTTAGTGCTTGAGGGGAGATGAACAAAATTCGTGCAAATTAGTTCACTGTTTTTTCTTTTGAAAGGGAAATATCTGGTAGTGACAGCTCACAAATCAGGCCCCTTGATAGTGAGAGGAGAAAATAACCTCTTTCACAGGAACCTTGCGTTGAAGGCTTTCGCATGGGACGCCACCCAAGGGAATGGAGAGAAGAACATATCACACCCATCAAGGTAGCACCCAGAATTTGACCCCAGAATCGACTGGGTGACACTCAGTGCACTATCCAACTGCACTATCCAACTGACTGTTGGTTTAGTTCAGTGTTGGACTGGTATCACGAAAATATGATACCAGATTGGTTCTGGTATCACAAGGGCCCACATTTCCCAATACTCGTATGGTCCTGGTATTAGGGTAAGGGGGCCGGGTAGGGTACAGGAAGGTATCAATAGCGTAAAATTGTGGATGTATATCAATATGGTATCAATATTTGTTTTTTTCCATCTCATATGGGGGAATATGAGTATTGCTCCGGGTATGTATATGAAATATTTAATATATTCAAGACAATATTCAATAAAGATTTGACCTTCATAATGGATCACAATTCCAGTACAATGTACATATAAAAATACATTACACACGCAAAAATACACCATATCATACCTGTATTTTTTCACATTGCACATTGAGTATAAAGTAGATGTCATAAATGCCCTTGAATTCCCTGGCATTAACTTCACACATACACCTATTGTGCCTTTGGAGGCTCACGTTGATATTGGTATCAATACCAATCAATATCAACACCAATCTTGTCCATGCAATACCAGATGGGTATGGTATATACGTATATACCATACTGTGGAGCAAGGTATGTATGGCCCCTAGTATGGTATTGTCTGGGTATTGGCCACCCTGTGTTCCAGCCGTCCGATTGATATCACCGGTCCAACACTGGTTTAGTTCCTATTTTTCACGATTCACTGCAATTTGTTAGATCACTGTTTCCAGGGCTACCTCCCCTTTCAGGAAGAAAAACCTAAAATCACAAAAGCATCTCACCAAAAAGGCATCTTGTACCATACTAGGGCAACCCTAGATCTATTCCATAAAAACACTTCCATTGCTTCCTATTTACGAATATTACTTAACGAAAATATTAGTTTCTCGAATAAAATGTTTTGGTAATAATAATAATTCTGGTAATAAAGGAAAGCTGACAAAAATAACAGTGAATTGTTTTTTTCTTAAAGAGTGAATTAGGAATAAAATAATTAAACCCGCACATCCATCCTTTCTTGGATGACGTCCTAGTGGATGAATGATGGATGAGAGGACCCCTCGTGGCTGGACTCTCGTCAACGACGTTTCCTGCGGGCGTAGGAGACGGTTCATCCACTGCGGATGCAGTCCCGCATTCATGACCCCATTACCGCGCGAACCCCAGCAACCGACAACCCACGACAGCCCGTACCCCAGGGTCAGGCCCGATAACCACACGCCTGCGTCCGCCCCGCTGACCGGTCATCACATGTCGACTGCCAGCCTGCCAGCACAGGCAAGCCGGTGAGTATCGCCCGATGTTTCGGGCAGTTGTCAGCGCCAGTCTGTTTGCAGTTTCGCCACAATCAGCGGGCTTGCCCCTGCCAAGGCGCATGCGCCTGGCGAAACCTGGCGATTCCATCATTACTGTGCCAGTCAACCTCCTGGTCAATCCAGCTCCCGACAATCCAGGTCGTGGCTGCCAAGCTTGCCGGTCATCATGCCCCTCCCTCCGACTGCCTCCGCCCACTCCCACTCACCTCTGTCCTTTTTCCTATTTACCTCTTTATTTATTCTTTCTTCCTATTTACTTATTTATGTATTTTCAGATTATTTTGCTGCAAAAGGACAGGCAAGCCAGCTGGCCGGGTAGGAAAGCGCGCCGTATGGTCAGGTAACGTGTTTGCCGAGCGCTTTGCATGCCACTGTCGGCTCCGGGATTCGAACACACGCCCCCACTCCACCTTTCTGTTACTCGTCACGGTAACCACGGCTCCACCCCGGTTACCCCGCCGCCAGTTCGCCACTCCCCCTCACACATCCCTTCCCCTCTGTCAAAACCCCCTTTGCTGACGTGGATGGATGGCGAAACCGCTCATTCTACTGCGCTCAAATTTACTAGCAGAGGTTAGTTTTGCACGAGTAGATGAATAAACGATGAATGGTTGCTGTCTTCCGACTTATCATTCATCGCAGTCATAACTAACATGGGGTGAATCCCAAAATAGGGATGACAAAGCCACGCTGGCGCAGTCGATGAGACGCACGTGCAGCCTGTCCAAATTTGTCACCGCGCCACAATTTGGGACACCGCGTCTTAAATGTGTCCTGCGAAAAATACAAAAGCCTGCGACGGATGGATGCCTGTCATAATGAGGGATGAGGGATCCATCCGTTCGTCCATCCATCCGGCCGAGCGGTGGGGAGGGACGGCGGCCCTCGGCCGGCGGGGCCCTATCGGACCGGCCTCACGACCCGCGCCTGGTCGGCACCCGGCGGGCCCACCCGGTTGCCGGTCCCCTATATTTACTGGATTTAATAAATGGGCGAGGTGGTATGTAATTAGTTGGAGGATTATCGGCTAAACGTGGCTAAACACGCAGTCAAAAGGGGCGGGGTTGACCGAGCGAAGGGTAATGGTAGGGGGGCAGCAATAAACGGGCAGTAAAGGCGGGCCGCCCGCCTTTAGTGCCATCAATGCGGCTGCCAGTCCTTGTCCCCCACTTCGTCTCTCTCGATGCTCGCACTGCTTCGCTGCAATGACTGCGGCAGCGATGTATGCGCTGAGCGCACTCTCATTCTCGACATTCATGGCTTCAAGTTGTTGTGTTGTCTGTGTACAACTTTAAATTCTTTCCGAGCTTTTGGCGGGTGGGGGAAGAGCTGGGATAATAAGTTAAATTGGTAGGCCTTGACACACAACAAACGCGGACAGGGAATGTGAAAGGGGGGAGGTAGTTGAACTGAAAAGGTCGAGAAAGGTAAAGAGAAAAGTTGAAGGGAGGAGGGACAACATCTGCAATAATCACAATCACTCTCCCAACCATCCTGAAATTCTGGAGCCGGACACATGATTGAAACAGACCTGTTTTCTCCAGCTCGGTTCAGGTGAGGTAGAGCAGCAGTATTTGTTTATGGGGGAAATACAGTCCTGAAGGTTCACATTCCTTTTGCAAAAGTGGAAGTGAGCAGTGCTGCACTGCAAGCGCTAGGGGCACGGTTTAATGAGCGTACCCTTGGGACAGTCCCTTTTGCTGGTTCCCAAGGAAGGGCAGAGGCTGCATCTCATTTTTGGGACAGTGCCGCAATCCACACAGTACTTAGTACTGAGATTGACTCTTATATCTGCTACTCTGACCCTCCGCACGTAAAGGCAGAAACTGAAAGCCAAAAGTTAGTAAACATAAAATACTCCACTGCCTTCTTGTTGCTTTGTTTGGCGGGCGATCCCTTATTGTTCCGCGAGACCAAGCTCGATCGTTCCCAATCATCAATGTGGATCGATTCGGTGTAGGCAAGCTGGCCGCCATGGGACCCAAGATAGAAGACCTATCTGTATCTGTAATCATTACTTCTCTCAAGGTCGGTGCACTAGCCCCTTAGTAAAATACATCCTAGCGGTGAAAACGAGATCTTTTTCACAACCCAAACACGTCTCCTGTAACTGTACAGCGGTCCTGCATTCTCGCCTAAACCTCACTATATGTTTTCTAGAGCAGAATAAGCAAAATTTTCAACTCGTGAAGATGATTACATACTTTTAAAAAATATGGTAGAGAAGAGAAGAGAGAGATCCTCTGATAGATCCCTGGCAGATCCAATTTGTTGATGGGCAAATTTGAAGGTGGGTTTTTCTTCTTTTCACGGATTTTTGGGCAAGGTAGCCCACAGGAGAAGTTACTAACTTAACGCAGCATGATAAGGATGAAAGATCCACATACAAATCTCAAGGTAGATTTGAGGCGAAAGTTTGTAAGGAATGGCGAAACTCGTGGACCCAAAAGGACTAACGGACTGACACGAGGAAGGCTGCCACGTTGATCAGTAGTTGTGTTCTATAAAAGGAAATGTTAGTACACGCTAGAAGCAGAGCACCCCCTTGCATGTATGTCTCTTTGCCCTCCCCCCCTTCCAGAGCGACACACTCTCGCGTTTCTTTATATTAAGCCCTTCTCTACGATAAGCTACAGATCCTTTTCCGACTAGAAATATCCTGGTTGCGGTCTTTCTTTAGTCTCCCCTCTCTGTTGCTTTATATCTGCTCATCGGTTGGCGCTACAGGAGAGCTTCTCTATCTACACGTAGGTGACGTCCGAGGAGTGGGGGAGCCAACACGCAGTCTCTCTGCGTGCTTTTCTCTCTCCCAGGAGTCCTGATTTGGGAGGAATCTCTGCGATCGTGCTTTCCTTCTCGTTGCTCTCTAGAGTCTCTCTTTCCTCCCGTGAGCTGTAGGGTGTTCAGTTCACTGCCTTCGGTTTCTAGGAGTGTGTGCAGGTGAACTGATCGTGGGTGATTGTAGGACAGAACTCCAGATGGCAGCCCACCCGTTGGCCTCCCCCCGGCACAATACCACAGATCTAGCGGGAGTTCTGGCCAATGCCAACTCCACGCTTAGCCTCAACACCGGGCTTCTCTCAGCCCTTATCCAGGGATCTAAGCAGTTACCGGCACAGTTCATTGAAAAGGACCAAGACCAGCTCCCAGTGATAGATTCGGAGGAGGACGTACCAGTACTCGACCTCGCTGCGCTGGCATCTGGTGACAAGGAGCGTCAGAGCCTGGTGGCGTCGATTGCGAAAGCATGCGAGAAGTGGGGATTCTTCCAGGTTGTCAACCACGGTGTAGATCAGGCGCTGATAGATCGATGCGAGGCCGAAGCACACCGAATGTTTGACCTTCCGCTTGATGTGAAGGAGAGAGTTCACCGGCCGGCTGGGACGAGCTTCGGGTATGGTGCCAACACCTGGGTCAACCAGAAAGTCATGCACTGGGCAGAGAGTTTTCACATGCAGTTTCGTCCGACCTCCAACATCCGCGAGATGGCTGCCAAGATGTTTGCCGAAGGGAACCCTGTGCAGTTCAGGTATGTTAGTATGCCCATAATGTAGGAAGATAAGAAGAGATTAGAATCCGGAGAGGCTACCGGGTGTATGTCAGGGAAGATGATCTGGACTAAAGTCTGTGATGGTCACGAAGTGTACATAATGTGAACCTGTAATTTGCTCTGTGATCCTTTCAACTCTTTTGGTGAAGGACGTAGTTCATGGGATCACTACCCAGCCGGATTCTTCAGTAGGCCCTAGCATCTGGAGTTTTTCCGCATTATCTTGTATGGTTTCACCCGTTTGATGAATTTGTTTTGAACTGTTTGTGTCTCCAGTTCGGCAATTGAAGAGTATATGGCTGCTGTGGAGAAGCTCGGATGTCAGCTGCTGGAGCTTCTCACTGAGGGCTTGGGTCTGAGTCCAACTCGCTTCAGTCATTACCTGGAGAAGGAAAGAATGATGTCTATGCGCTTCAACCTCTATCCGCCATGCCCAGAGCCATCCCTTGCAATAGGGTTGCGAGCGCACACCGACCCCCATCTTTTGACTATCTTGCACCAAGACGCAGTAGCCGGGCTTCAAGTGCAGATTGGTGACAAGTGGATCACCGTTAAACCTCGGCCTGACTGCTTTGTTGTCAACGTTGGCGACCTCTTCCAGGTGCAGATCGTTTCCGTCGTGAAGGCTTACAGTCTAGTTGGCTGTCTCTAGACAATACTAGACTTTGTAAAGCCGTGATCCAAGTTGTGGATCACTGTTTTGTTTCATTTATAATGCATGACCGCTCAACAAGTTATGTATGGACGTACACTAATGAGCTCGAACACTATGTACACTGAAGAACTGTGAGTGGAACTTCGAAACCGAACAGAGCGATAGCTCAATTTCTTTGCTTGTGCATCTATTGTCTAATCAATTTCTCGCTATGTGGCAGGTCCTGAGCAACCGAAGATACACGAGCGTGAACCATCGTGCAGTCGTTAATAGCGAGTCGAAGCGTTTATCATTGGCATGCTTTCTCAATCCTCCACTAAGTGCGACGGTTGTGGCGCCTCCTGAGCTCGTAACTGCAGATTTTCCTCAGGTCTACCGCCCTTTTACGTGGCTGGAGTACCTTAAAAATGCATACTTGTATCACCCAGCAACCGGTAGCGAACGCCACGAGCGATTTTACATCGGCGCGCCTCTTGTCGCACCTACGGGACAGTAGTTCCCTTCGACTCGGCTGAAGATACCTAATCTTTGGGTTCATTATACTCCTGAAACAAGCTGCCGGCCTGATGCGAACCTATGAAGGTCCAAGTACAGTAAGTAAGGCCCATTAGGGGTGAGGGCCTTGCCCTAACAGGCAGTACACTTTCTCAATACTACTATATACCAAGACCATCTTCTAGCAGCTCGGGATCAAGTACCCTTCACTGAATCCCTTGATAAACGCATCATTATCAACTTCAAGGATTACCCATGATGTTATGCGCTTTTGGAGATTTGCATACCGAGACCTTTGTACAGGACGATAGAGTAGTGTTTAGATGCAGTGACTGAAAACAAAGGTATTCATGACGGTTTAGTGAAGATCCAGGTTGCGGAGGGAATCGTACGGAACCATCTTCATGTTTTGGGATGTCGAAAGGAGTTCAGAGATTTGTACAAGTTAGTACAGAGTTGAGGAGTTCTGGACAGGCAGCGTGGGTTAAATCAGTAAAAAATCTGTAAATTATAAGAGTGTTGCTTGCGGATGAAGGGTAGGAAGTGGTTGCTTCCAACCTCACTTCCATGAGTATTTGAATAAATTTCCCCTTTAGACGTCCGCTCATCGGTTGTCACCTTGCTGGCGATATCTGTCTAGAAATTTTGTTGAACAATCAGATAATGTCACAGCGCAAGCTGGTATGCCTCGAGGTTGGATCGTGGATCGTAGTTGACAAGTTTCAAGTGTTTTCCAAATTCGAAGGAACCAACGGAGATGTTGTAGTAGTCAGCCAGCTTGCTACCAAAAACTCCTTTTCAGGTTGGAACTTACAAACCCAAAACTAGTCGACGAGGAAACAGACGATGGTGAAAAAACGTTCTAAGCAAGCAACAGTTTTACATGATCTGTACGTAAGCTGCTATGAGATCGAAATGCCAAAGAAGCCGAATGTGTGTTCATGATGGAAGAGTTGAAAAGTATGATTGCTCTGGAGTTCTTACAACAAGGTTCCGAATTGCTACCACACAGACCGGCGGGTCCCACACGAGTAGCTAGAATATGAAGCCAATGCAACAGTTTTGTAACGTATACAGCAGCTTTCTTGTTTGAACTGCGAGCCTGGGACTCTCCTGAGGTTGGGAAGACCCCGCGGCCAGATCCCCGCCACATTCTGTTTCTTCTCACTCCTGGACTGTTTGTCCCATACGGCCCCAGCACCCCCGACTGGTCGATAATCATCTTGGCTTTCATCCACTCCTGCATGCAGCGCGAGCTTCGTGTGCTCTCTGCCGTGGCTTTTTCTTGTCCCAGAAATGAACAATGGGTCCCATCCCAAGAAATTTTCGTGGGTCACTTCATTCTTTGCTGGGCCTGCAGAGTGTCTCAAAATGACAGTCTGTCTGAAAATTCTCTCATTAAATGAGGACTTCCGAGGTCATTTCAGCCTTTGGTTGAGTGTGTGCAGATGGTTTTAAAGACCGTGTGCTCTCCAATGAAGATACTATAGGAACCCAACAAACAGCTTTCCCATGTGCCTGTGTGGAGCGCTCCTGGGGTCCCGCCATGGAGTTTCCTTCCTCTCTCTCAAGGGCAGCGACCCGACTCTGTCCCTATCCCAAGGGGGCAGATCTCAGTGGAATTTGACCGATTCCTTCCACGCTCCTCGAAATAAAGTCTCCACAGCACATGCTGTGGAATTGGACTCTGCAAGTTTCTATTACTTAACATTCGGGATCTGCTGGTACCTTTTAAAGATTTCCCCCAAGGAAGCGTATTCTGTGGGAAAACGGAAGTCGAACTCATGCAGAAACCCCTCAAGATTGAGTCTTTGCGATGCACTAGGTATTCTATTGGAAAAAATTTAATGGGCCATTCTCAACAAATCGAACAGGGATTTTGTTTTGAAGCACGTCAGTGTTTACTTTGAGCGCACCAATTGAAGCGAAGTAAGAAAGTACCAACTGGTACATTCCTGCATGCCCGTGCTTCCCTGGCCCCAAAAATTCCAGGGAAGGCCACAGGGTGAGGGAGAAACCCAAGGGCTTGGAGTGGGCACGACAGATGGGCCACGCAGAAATCGAGTTTGCCACTTGCCACTGCAGTCCCAACTCTCTCAGGGCTAATAAATAAGTTTTCATTCATTTGGAAAGTTCCCAAGAGCTATCATGCACTTGTAAGTAGGTAGTTAGTTGGCTACATACATCTGTCGAATTCTCCCAGAAGAAATCCCTTCAATCCCCTTTACTGACCACTGTTGCTGTCTGCCCAATGGTTGCTGTCCAGTTTCATACAGCAGCAATTGGGTGCTGTCTCTGACCTATTTATTGACTTCTTGGGACACGCAGTCTTTCATGCGTGGATCTGACCCACTTCCAGAGGTAGCATTCAATATATTACTTATGATGTTGCGATTGATGGCTGCACTTACAAGACAGCATGTATAAAACTTTCATGCCGCTCTGCAGACCGTAGGCAGACTAAGATTCTCCCACTGTAAGCTGCAAGTTTTGGAGTTTCTCACATGACGCTCATCAACTCCCAGCACTTCTTGTATCAATGTGGGCTTGAGTGCGCAAGCGGCTCAGCTCCTGTGTCCCAGCAGCTCTCAAGTGCAAGGGGGAATATGCCTGCAGCATTCAGTGATCAGTACTCTCTGCAGTGGTGCAACCTTTGAAAAGGATTCAGCAAACAAACAAACAACCGCCAAATATTTTAGTTCGGAACTTAGCCAGGTTTTTCTTGTCTGATTTGGTAACTGGTTGAACATCCCAATGCATACACCAATGTCCGTCGGATCATGCCAGATAAACTTTTCCTCCGACTCCTTTTCTTCGCTGCCTTTTGCTTTCCTCCAGTTTTATAATGGGTGTCGCTCCTGTCTACAGCTTGGATGGGAGGTTGACTGATGCAACAGTCTTCCAGATACAATCAACAAACCGCAAAATAGTGGGCAGCTTTGCACATCTTCCAAGAAGAAGAAGAGATTATTGACGCAACCTATCATGATTCTTAGGGCCCACCTCCTCCAACTACTCTTTACGCCATTGCCCACCAGTATGTGCGGCGCATCTCTACCCCCTTTCTCTCAAACCAAAAAAAGACCCCTAAACGTTAGAACATCCTAGTGGACTTGCTTGCCTAAGCGTGATCCAATTTGCTCGCATCCAAAGCCTAGTCAAGCGGAAAAACAAGCCAGCATTTCAACTGCTCAAGCAACAGTTTCTTCCAGTCCAGCTCTCAGTACTACCATTGCTGATCAAGCTCTTTTTTTCCCTATATCATTGAAGCTCTTTCTCTGAATCCTAAGTAAATTACTGTAATCGACTACAGCTGACAACTCAGATTTGAAGCCCAGGAAGCAAAAAGGAAGGAAAAACAAGAGTGTAGTGTACGGTAGTGGAGTCAACTGGGGTCAGAGAAGGGAAGCTTTTGCTCAGCCCGGAGGCCTGCCAAAGGCACCGACTTGCGACGGAACGGACGAACGGTACTGGCAGCGCTCGTTCGTTGCGATCATTGCGCTGCCGTCCGACCCCCTCTGTCCCTGTCCCCTCCGCCCCCCGACTGTCCCGTCTGTCCCGACTGTCCCTGTCCCTCTGCCGTGCCTGGGCGGTTACATAACGTATGTTACGTACCCTCCCTCCCTCTACGTACTATATTCCACCCGTATCAACAGTATACGTCGGCAGAGGATACGAAGGAGGGATGAATGATGGACGAATATCGTGTGGGTGAGAGGATTCCGATTCCGTGACTCTGACGAAAGGACATCGTACATGCAATTGCATACTAGCACGTATCTTATCGTATAGATGACGCGTATTTGGACGTCTGGGGGGCCACTGGCAGCCGTTACGAAACGTGGAACGGCAGGATCGGGTCGGTTCGGGCCGGGCCAGTTGGTGGGGAACCGTTTGCCTTGCTGATACTTATATAGTCCTTTCCGGCCGAAACATCATGGGATATATATGATGTGGTCGCACCCGGGGCTTTCCCTTTAAACATATATATGTATGTGGTTGGAGTGGGATCGATGGGATCGGGTGGTTCAATGAAGCCCGTTGCTTGTGGGATTATAGGCGGTTCGATCGCACTTTTTATGGGAGTGGTGGCAAGTCGGGAGAGGGTGCTTTGCCGGTCGAGAAGTCCGCAAATTTTGAATTGAGGGAGACAGATAGGGAGACAAAGGTGAGTGACTCATCCGGTAGCTGGATGATACTATACCAGACAATGTGGGACGGGATGATATGGAATAGTTGTGTGCGGCTACAAGCTTAGGGTCGTGCAACTTTGTACAGTTCACGGATATTCAGATGGGTTTTTTCGTTCGTCGTAAGGTTTATAGATTCGAATTTCAAAAATATATCACATAGTCGGTCTCTTCTGTGAATCATACAAAAGATGACCTCTGGAATCCATGTTGGGAAATTATCCACGATATATCTATTATATTGTGACAATACATTTTATGATAGACTCGCGGGCCTGATGATTGGCATGAGGGCACGAACATTTCAAAATCAAAACTATAAAACATTTAATATGCAACCGTATTCGACTTGCTTTTGATGTCAATCAAAAAACAGTTCATAAATATTATTATAATATTCAAAACTTTTTGAATATGCAGAATATTATGTTTCGACTGGACAATGTTGCAACTTTCAGTGAGATTGTATGTACGTATGTACAAACGAAAACGTTTCTTTATCCACAATTGGGTAGCATCTGAAATATGGCCAAGTTGGATGTCACTATTGCCACTGACCCAACAAAGAAAAGTCTTTGGGTCAGTGGTCTTCTAGTAATGTCTTGGGCTTTTCAGTTCTTAGTAGGGAGGTTTCGCAGTTAAGCATTTTAGAGCTTCCCAACAGAAAGCAACAGCTCCTTCTACAATGACAGTGCCATCATAATTTACGTTTGCTTTGGTGGGAGTCAATTTGTTTTTCTTCTGTTTTTAAAAAAAAACTGTTTTCCTTGTTATGCTACAGACTTTTAACTGATTTAATTTTCTTTCAACCAATGATAACTGTAACTCTACTTTCAGGCTGGGGCTCTGCCTCCATGGCTCAGAAAGGGGGGTTTATTTTTTCCCCTGAAGGCCCAGCCTTTGCTGGGGCTGGTGTTATTATTACAAAAAAACTGTAATGTATTCTTTGATATTACCGATTTTAAAATTAAATAATTAAAAATCATGATTGTTTTTCTATATTACAGTATTATAGTGCAGCGAATGACAGTACTTATAGATTATGATCATTTGTAGGATTGCAACTTTGGAGAAGGCGGGCAGGCTGGCAGGTTGGCCACCTCAAAACTGATTTTTGTTTTGTAGAGAACTCTCAAACTCAGAAAACAAGTGATATTACAATGTCACTCGGTCATATCTCTTAATTGATATTTGTGAGAGAATTAGCCTGAAAAACAGAGTAGACAACAGATAACAACATTATATCAAAGACCATACATTACTTTGTCTCTTGTCTCTTCAGTTGACATGCTCAATCAGCTTTTCCATTCAAACAGACAGTTGAGCAAATCGACATCTTGCAACCAGGGGTGACGTGAACCCACTCCTCAAATTCTAAACTCAAACCAGAATATATTGTCGTGCACCTAAGCATCGTGCCACAACATACATCGCTGTCCACCACACAATCTAAGCACATAATCCTAGAAAGCTATACCACAATGAATCCACTCAATCACATAAACTAAGTCAAGCCAAGGGCACCCTTGCTAAGGGAATCCACCCTACAAAGCCCTCACCACACTCCCTCTCAATACCTAGAGCTATGGAGGTGAGAGAGCCTCATGGAGGCTCAACTACAAGAAGATGAGCCTCCTCCATCCTCACAAGGGGAAAACCTATTCCCATGTCCCAAGTGAGGCTCGCCACCTCACTTGGCATGCGAGACCAAATGAAGTCCCAACACACAAAATATAAATATAAATATCTAAAATGTCATAGTTAACTAGAAGTAGGTAATTCTAGATAACCATGACTAAAACCATGACAGCTGTCGTGCACCTAAGCATCGTGCCACAATATACATCGCTTGGTCATCAATCGCCGAAGTCCCAATATCTGAAGACATTAGATCAAGAGGTCGGGTGCAAAAGTAGCCCCATCGTTACTCGCTTTCCTGTAATCCATGGCTTCAATTGGGTGTCCATGGCATTGAACTCCCGTTAGCTAGACCTTGGATCACTTGTCAACCTCACCATTGTCATGCCCCACTACCTCTATCCAAGGCATCGTGGACACAAACATTCTCCACTAGAAACCTCATCAAGTGGCGGTGTCAAGCATCCCATGTGCCACCCCCTTGAGCATTTGTCACACACCAACATGGTCGCGACACCACCAGCATGCCCACATAGCATGCAACGCAACCCTGCAGGTACCACTACAAGGTTGGGATCTATCATCCCATCCACATGTGGAAGGTGACATGACGCACAATTGCACACATTGTCCTTCCATACCATGCCATCTCGACCCTCCAGAATCAACACTCCTGAAGGCAACACCTCCCGGACCCTTAGAATCACACGATCTGCTGTGACATCCAAGGTCGTAGGCGCTATCTGCTGCAGATACACATAGTCCCCAGGATGGAAACGCCGAAGGTGCCGATATCCCCCTCCATGTATAGTGGCGTACCTCAATGTGTCTCGGTGTTGGGCAATAGCAAGGTTCTCAAAAGCCATAGGCATGACTCTCTTGAACACCTCTGCCTGCTGGGCATATGCTTATGTCCATACATCCGGATCATCAAGGTTGAAGACTGCTACAGTCTCCATGCAAATAGATGCAGACAAATCTGGCTCTCGGCCAAAGAGAAAGAAATAAGGCGAGAATGAGGCAAGTGATGTTTGCTTGCTAAACCTGTAGCCCATGGCCAACCAATGTAGCTGAAGATCCCGATCTCCCAAGTGTCCATTCTGCAAACCATACTTGCACAAGCCTCGTTTGACTGTTTGCACAACCCTCTCGGCCAAGCCATCAGCCTCGGGATGATCCCGAGAAGTAGTGCGGTGATCTATCAAGGCTTGCTCACACAAAACCTGAAACTCCCCCAATAACTCTCTCCCCTGGTCCGTGAGTACCTCGGCTGGAGCACCAAATTGACTAAGCACTCGATCTAAGAATGCCTACGCAGCCCCCTCACTTGCCTTATCAGGCAATGCCACTAGTTCAATCCATTTGGAGAAATGTTCCACCATCACCAGCACATACTTGTTATGGCGAATCGTCAGTGGGAATGGGCCTGCAAAGTCAAGACTCCAACGATAGCCCAAACCCATAATGGGTAAATGATGCAATTGTGGCGTAGGTGCATTAAAAGAAGTCCGTACTCTATCACACACCATGCACCTTGCCACTAACTGTTGCACATCCGTGTGCATGCCCTGCCACCAGTACTGTCCTTGCAACAAACTATGAGTGCGTCGCACCCCAAAATGTCCCAACTCCTCATGGGCATGACGTACCAATCGCGCTCGTTGTGTTGGATGAGGCACAATCCTCACTTGTCCACCCTCCCATATTCGGAGTAGGTGAGTCCTCTCCCACTTGAACCTCTTGGCTCGTTGTAGGATCCGATCTCTCTCCTTAGCAGTCACACTGGCTGCTGTCTCTCCAGTACGAAGGTAGGCCAACACTGCTGCATCTTCATGTACATCCTTAGCACCACCAAGCTCCTCACTGATCTCTGGATCGTCATGCACACTATCTCTATGACCAATCATATGGGATGGACCAGCTTGAGCTCTCATTGCTAGAATGCGTAAAAAAACAGACGTGTGCCATCCTGGCACCATCTCCTCATCCATCTCACCATGCCAACGAGCTCTTGTATCATCAAGCTCACTTGTGCATGGATTGCGACTCAATCCATCCGCATCCCGATTTTCCGGCTCGATGCACCACCTGGAAGTCGTAATCTTGAAGCGTAAGTGCCCACTGTGCAAGTTTCCATATAAGCTTGTCTAACTCCATCAACCACTTCAATGGTTGGTGATCCGTGACAAGGGTGAAGAGATTGCCATAGAAGTAGTATCTAAAATGTGTCACTGCCCATATTGCAACTAGACACTCCCCTTCATAGGAACTATACTTCGCCTCGGCATCATTGTTCGAGCGGCTAGCATATGCCACTATGAACTCTCTTCCCTCATCATCCACTTGTGTGAGCACTGCCCCAATCCCCAACATACTCCAATCCGTATGTAGCTGGAAAGACCGCCCCCGAATAGGCCGCCTTAGAATAGGTGCAAAAGTCAATCGAGCCTTGAATTCCTCAAATGCTTTCTCCTGCTTCTCCTCCCACTGCCACTCCTGACCCACCTTGGTCAACTTGGTAAGAGCCTTTGCAATGCTGCTAAATCCCTTGACAAACCGTCGATAGTAATTTGCCAACCCCATGAAAGCACGAACTTCTGGTAACATCGATGGGATGTGGAATGCGTGCAATGGCATCCACCTTCGTCTTTTGAACACCCAATCCTCCAGGGTATATCATGTGGCCCAGATACTCAATCTGGTTGTGGAAGAACTTGCAATTCCCAAGGTGCAATTTCAACCCATGCGCTCTCAAGCACTCAAACATCATCTGAAGGTGTCTCTCGTGCTCCTCAATCGTAGCACTAAAAATGATGATGTCATCAATGTAGCACTGGGCGAAGTCTAGCCCCGCAAGAATCCTATCCATGACCCTCTGAAACTCTGCAGGAGCATTCTTCAACAAACGGTAGGAACCGCCATTGGTACAAGCAATCCTTCCCATGTCGGTCAATCCCCCAGAATGTCGTCTTTTGCTTGTCAGCCTCTTTAATTGGCAACTGGTGGTAACCGGATCGCAAGTCCAATGTGCTAAACACCTTTGCATGTCCAATGGCATCAAATATCTCCTCTGGAGTTGGCATGGCATATCTATCGGACTTAGTCTGACGGTTCACAGAACGGTAGTCCCCACACATCCTTCTTTCTGTCCAATTGCCATAGATATCTTTCTTAGCTGGCATCACCGTTGCCGAGACATACTCCCCGCCTGACAACTCCACCAATCCGGCTTCGAACAACTCCTTAGTCCGTGACTGGATCAAAGACCTCTCCATATCACTACACCTGTAGGGCCTTCGAAAAATTGGCGTGTCACTTGCCAAATCAATACGAAACTCCTGGCCCTTCAAACTCCCCAAATCCTTCAAACCGAAGGCAAAGCAATTTCTATAAGCCCTTAGAAATCACTGGATCCTCTGCCTCTCTCCTCCGGTGACTGTAGGTCCAACATCTGGTTCCCAGTTGTCCTCAGTGACTACAACCTTAGGTACACCAGGCTTGGAGGTAGGAGACGCATCCTTTGGTTGCTAGATAGCAACCTCTTGGGCCTTGTCCGCCCACCCTAAACTGTGGCGTAGCCTCCACTTGCTCCGTCATAGCCACCTTGAGAACATCCTCTGGGAAAGAAACATCGTCAACCTCTTCAAAAACCTTAGCCACCTTGGCCTCCAACTGATCCTCAGTGTATGGCTCTCCCCACTCCTCATACTACTGCATGAGAGATCCAATAACTCTCTCTTTGCGCATCTCATCCCACATCTGCCATGGGTGTTTGCACCCCATGATCATGTGCCCCCACATGCGGTTGGCAGAGAAGGTGCAATATCCAATGGGAGTGCGGAAGTAGCCACCAATGCTTGCAATCTCCGTTGCTCAGCCATACACAAGCCAATGACCCATGTCAAACAATTGAGATCCATTGCCTGGCGTCGTGATGCCTCTGACAGAGCTGGCACAGCTGTAGTGCCCATGACAAATCTCATTGCCCGCTCTCGCTCATCCGCATTGGGCTCGCACACTGTCCCAAATCAATCCAGGACCATTGTCTCGAAAAGCATGAGACGAGGGAAAGCTCATGAGCGTAGGCAAGGCTGCACGTGGCTGCCCCACTCGATTGACCACCACTAAAGGTGGACGATCATCATGTCGCACTATCTGTGGTTGCCTCCCTTGGTCCAAAATGCCCTCAACCGTGAGGTTGGGTGGCCGTTGAATGGAATCATAGGCTCTCTTGAGTAACTTTGGTGGTGCAAGATTGGTCCACCACAACCTAGGCCTTTGTGCCCGTGAACCCACTGCAGCTGCATCCAACAATACAGCTGGTCCAATCCATGACCGGATCTGATGTACACTAACCATAAACCTGGTCCGAGAATCCCCCATGAGAGGAACATTCTCCAGGATGTAAGCTGGAGGTTGCACTTGTCTCACCTGCAAGTCACGCAACACTCGCAGCATCTCCCAAAACAGATGCGATCGTGCATCTTGCAAACCATTATCATGACCTGCGGGTGAATGTCCTTGACAAGGCCACCCTCCTATCACCAAGTCAATGGGATCATGCCGATCCAAATCCTCCGCCCCCAGCATGATAATGTCTGTTGGCAAGGTCTTTTGGTACCCTTGAATTGCTGAGAGAGGCAACAACTCAGGATACTGATGTGTGAGCAAGGCAACATGGCGCATGGAAACACGCCGAGCAATCTCATCCTTCTCCACATACAAGTACGTGCGTACTTTGATTCCTGCTTGCAACACTCCTACAAGCCCAGTGCTCATGCCTCCAAACAGGTCTAGCAAACAAATGCTTGAGTCAGGTTGTTGCCAGATAATAGGTACTGTGTCCAATGGAGCTAATTGAGGAGGTCCAGGTGATGTAACTGAACTCCCCTCGCCTACCGATGGAAAGGCCTCCTGCCATGCTTGCTGCACACACTGGCTTGCCACTCGCTGCAAATCCCCAATTGTATTCCACAATGAGCTATGCACAGGAAGATGAAGAAGCAACTCAGTCTTGTATGCCAATTGCTTGTCTTCATCAGGTGGTGGCATATTATCTGCATGGCTATTTCCCTCCAAAAGCTCACCACCCCAAGCCACCACCCTTGAGAATGCAGCCAATGTGGGCATCATATTCCTATGATCCACCGCTACATTCCCAATAAACCGCACTGGGAGCAGTGCACGTCGACCATCCCCTGACTGCCATTCCGGCTGTCGTGCGCATACATATCGCTACACAACTACATTGCTGTCCAAAACCACACAACACATGTGCACACCACACACTAGTATACCACTAGTCTACCACTAGTCCAACCACTAGGCTACAACTAGTCAGTCACTAGGCTGCCACTACGCTGCCCACTATGGCAGTCACTAGTCCACACAATGATAAAGAAGAAGAATACAAGCACAAGCTCATACGAGCTCACAAAGCTGAAGCATAAACTCATGCATATATAACCTCATCACTCAAATACAAGTCAAGCCAAGTGCACCCCACGCCATGGGGAATCCACACTACGGCGCCATAGCTAGGCGCGGTGAGGCTCAACTCGAGAAAGATGAGCCTCCCGCGCTTGCCGTGAAGATAACCACTCCAGGGCCTAAATCTGCCTTGACCCCTGGATTGACACTTGGGCCAATCCCAAATGTCAATATGTAAAAGCTAGCTATTTCCTAGCTAGTTTCACACTAGTGGTAAAATAACTTGACAGCTGTCGTGCGCATACATATCGCTACACAACTACATCGCTGTCCAAAACCACACAACACATGTGCACACCACACACTAGTATACCACTAGTCTACCACTAGTCCAACCACTAGGCTACAACTAGTCAGTCACTAGGCTGCCACTACGCTGCCCACTATGGCAGTCACTAGTCCACACAATCGCCCCCCTAGCTGGTGCTTAGGTCCCTCTAAGTCCAGGTAGCCACAAGATGTGATAGTGACCATAGCCTCACTAAGTCCTCCACCACTATCCCTACTACACTCAAACTCGATAGATCAAGAGGCCGGGTGCAAGAGTTGCCCCATCGTTAGTCGCCGTCTTGCAACCTGTGAACTTGAGCTTGGGATCTCATGTATTGACTCCTATGAGCTTGGCCTCCCATGTCTTGTTAGCTGCCTCCAGTCATGTCCACTGCCACTATCCCAAGCAGTGTGGACACAACCAATCTCCGTCAAGAACCTTCTGAAGGGGTGGTGTCAAGCATCCCATATGCCAACCCCTTGAGCACCGATCACACACCAGCATGGTGGCTGCCCCTTTGGCAGACCCACAGAGCATGCACCTCAAACCTGCAGGTACCACTGCCAAGTTTGGGTCAACTCTGCCATCGACATTGGGAAGGTGACATGGCGCACAATTACGCACATGGTCTTTCCAAGTCATGCCATCCCGACCCTCTAAGATCAGGACCCCTGAGGGCAACACCTCTCGAACCCTCAGAATAACACGCCCTGCAGTAACATCCAGAGTCGTAGGAGCAGTCTGCTGCAAATAAACATAGTCACCAGGGCTAAACCTCCGAACCCCAGGACGATATCCTCCACCACGTATAGTGGCATACCTCAACGTATCACGGTGTTGTGCAATGGCAAGGTTCTCAAAAGCCATGGGCATGACTTTCTTGAACAACTCTGCACGCTGATCACATGCACGTACCCACATGTCCGGATCGTCAAGGTTAAGGACTTGAACAGTGTCCCTACGAATGGCTGCAGGCAAATCCGGCTCTCGGCCAAAGAGAAGGAAATATGGTGAGAAGGAGGCAAGTGATGCTTGTTTGCTGAACCTGTAGCCCATGGCTAACCAAGGAACCTGAAGATCCCAATCTCCTAGGTGTCCCTTCTGCAAGCCATACTTGCGCAAACCCCTCTTCACCGTCTGAACAACTCTCTCTGCTAAGCCATCGGCCTCAGGATGATCCCGAGAAGTGGTGCGGTGGTCTATCAAGGCTTTATCACACAAAGCCTGAAACTCCCCCCAAGAACTCTCTCCCTTGGTCCGTGAGTACCTCAGCTGGAGCACCAAATCGGCTAAGCACACGATCCAAGAATGCATACGCAGCCCCCTCACTAGCCTTGTCAGGCAATGGAACCAACTCAATCCACTTGGAGAAGTGCTCCACCATCACCAACACATATCTGTGGTGGCGCATAGTCAGTGGCAACGGTCCTGCGAAGTCAAGACTCCACCTGTAGCCTAATCCCATGATTGGTAAAGGATGCAACTGTGGTGTAGGGGCGTTGAATGAAGCACGCACCCTGTCACACACCATGCACCTAGCCACAAACTGTTGCACCTCTGTATGCATACCACGCCACCAATACTGCCCCTGCAGTAAACTGTGAGTGCGTCGCACTCCAAAATGCCCCAACTCCTCATGGGCATGCCGCACTAACCGTGCACGCTGTGTGGGGTGAGGCACAATCCTCACCCGACCATCCTCCCACACTCGAAGTAGGTGTATCCCCTCCCACTTGAACCTCTTGGCTCGTTGCAGGATCCGATCCCTCTCCCTGGCAGTCACAATGGCTGCCATGTCTCCCGTGCGGAGGTAGTCCAACACAGCCGAATCCTCATGTATATCTCTGGCACCACCTAGCTCATCACTAGCCTCAGGGTCCTCAGACACTCCGTCTACAGTCATCCCTGTTGTAGGTCCAATCTGACCTCCCGATGCCAAGATACACAAAAATGCAGATGCGTGCCATCCCGGCACCATCTCCTCGTCCGTCTCACCATGCCACCGAGCTCTAGTGTCATCCTGCTGGCTCATGCATGGATTGCGACTCAATCCATCCGCATCCCGATTGACCAACCCGGTCGATGCACAACCTGAAAGTCATACTCCTGGAGTATAAGTGCCCACCGTGCAAGCTTCCCCGTAAGCTTGTCTGACTCCATCAACCACTTGAGTGGCTGGTGATCCGTGACAAGGGTGAAAAGATTGCCGTATAGATAGCACCTGAAGTGTGCCACGGCCCACACTGCAGCTAAGCACTCTCCCTCATATGAGCTGTACTTAGCCTCTGCAACGTTGTTTGAGCGGCTAGCGTAAGCCACTACCACTACGAACTCTCTTCCCTCATCATCCACCTGTGTGAGCACCGCCCAGCCCCAGCATGCTCCAATCCGTATGCAGCTGAAAGGGACGCCCCTGATAGGTCGTCTCAAGATAGGCGCCGAGGTCAACCTCGCCTTGAGCTCTTGAAAGCTCGTTCCTGCTCATCTTCCCACTGCCACTCCTGGTCCACCTTGGTCAGCTTGGTTAGAGCCTTTGCAATGGTACTAAATCCCTTGACAAACCGTCTATAATAGTTTTGCCAACCCCATGAAAGCTCGAACTCGGCTCACATCCGTGGGGCGTGGAATTTGTGCAATGGCCTCTACCTTAGTCTGCTGTACCCCCCAATCCTCCAGGATATATCATGTGACCCAGATACTCAATCTGGTTGTGGAAAAACTTGCACTTCCCCGGATGCAACTTCAATCCGTGCGCTCTCAAGCGCTCCAATACCACCTGAAGGTGTCTCTCATGCTCCTCCATCGTAACACTAAGATGATGATGTCATCTATGTAGCACCGAGCAAAGTCCACCCTTGCTAGAATCCTATCCATGACTCTCTGAAACTCTGCAGGAGCATTCTTAAGCCCAAATGGTAAGACCGCCACTGATATAGGCAATCCTTGCCGTGCTCATTGATCCCCCAGAATGCCGTCTTCTGCTTGTCCGCCTCCTTGATTGGCAACTGGTGATATCCGGATCGTAAATCCAAAGTGCTAAAGGCCTTAGCATGCCCGATGGCATCAAAGATCTCCTCTGGTGTTGGCATGGCATACTTATCGGACTTGGTCTGACGATTTACAGGCCGGTAATCACCGCACATACGTCTCTCCGTCCAATTGCCATAGACATCCTTCTTGGCTGGCATCACTGTGGCTGAAGCATACTCTCTCCCACCAGAGCTCCACCAAACCTGCCTCCCAGAGATCTTGAGTCCTCATCTGAATCAAAGACCTCTCCATGTCACTGTATCTATAGGGTCTCCGAAAGATTGGCGTGTCAGTGGCCAACTCAATACGGATCTCTTGACCCTTCAGTGCTCCCAAGTCCTTCAAACTGAAGGCAAAGCAATTCCTGTAAGCCCTCAGGAACCGCCGTATACGTCGTCTCTCTCTCCGGTGACAATGGGTCCAATGTCAGGCTCCCAATTGTCCTCCGTAACTACAACCTTAAGTCAGTGGGCTTAGAGGTAGAGGACGCGTCCCGTGGTTGCTATGCTGCAACTCTTGAGCAGTACTCCCTACCTGCTCAGTCATGACAAGGCATCATCCTGCCCCATCATCTCATCCTTGAGGACCTCCTCAACTCGAGAAGAATCCCAACCTCATCCATCACAGCCGCCTTGGCTGCCAACTCCTCTGAACCTCGAGCACCCCCACGTGTGCCATGGATGCATGCACCCCGTGGTCCTCATATGCTCGCCCCCACTCACTGCCTGTACCGTCTCGGTAGGCAGAGAGACCATTGAGGGAAGTGTATTCCGCACTCTGCGTTGCTCAGCTAGAGCCAAGCTGATAATCCAGGTCAAGCAATTGAGATCCATTGCTTGCCCCAACACTTGACGACGTGATGCCTCAGAAAGAGACGACACCGCCGTGGTACCAGTGGTAAAACCCATTGCCGCCCGCTCACGCTCGTCAGCATTAGGCTCCACTAACTGCTGCAACTACGAGCATCCCACAGGAGGCCAGGTCCACTATCCCGGAAAGCATGCGATCCTGGGAAGCTGAGCAGTGTAGGTAATGCTGCTCGTGGTTGACCCACCTTGTTGACCACTGCCAAAGGCGAACGGTCATCGTGTCTCACACGTTGAGACTGCCTCCCTGTGTCCAGAATGTTATCCACTGTGAGATGTGCTGGCCGCTGCACACCCATCAAATGCACGCTTGAGCAGTGCGGGTGGCATCATGTTAGTCCACCATAGCCGTGGACGATGAGCCCGTGACCCCACTGTAGCTGCATCCAGCAACACTGCTGACCCAAGCCACGACCGGACTTGATGCACACTGGCCATCACCCTGGCCCGAGAATTGCCCATCAGTGGCACATTCTCCAAGATGTATGCTGGAGATACAGCTTGATGAAGCTGCAAGTGGCGCAAAACCCGCACCATCTCCCAAAACAGACCCGACCTCGAGTCTCGCAATCCATTGCCATGCCCGGCTGATGAATGCCCTTGGCAGGGCCAACCTGCCACTACCAGATCAATGGAGCCAACCCGCTCCAAATCCTGCGCCCCCCAGCAACGAAATGTCTGCTGGCAAGGCCTGCTGATATCCACGAATTGCAGACACCGACAACAACTCAGGGTACCGCTGCACCAACTGAGCAACATGGCGAAGTGAAACGCGTCGTGCAGTCTCATCCCTCTCCACATACAGGTAACGCCGAACTCGTACACCTGCCTGTAACACAGCAGCCAATCCGGTGCTGATCCCGCCAAACAAGTCCAGAAGACAAATGCCTTCATCACGAGACTGCCACACAATAGGTGTGGTGTCCAATGGAGACAATTGAGGTGGTCCTGGTGCAATCCCCACACTCTCCTCCTCTCCTGACGGTACAAAAGCCTCCACCCAGGCTTGTTGCACCCGTCGATCAGCATCCCGCTGCAAATCCTTGCTCGTGCCCCACAATGGAGTCTGAGCAACCATGGTAGGCAACTCCGCCATACCATACATGTCATCCTGCTCTCCGGAAGTGGTACATCCTCTGAATGAGCATTGCCCTCAAGCAACTCTCTAGGCCAACTCACTCACTGCCGCTGTGAATGCTGCTAGTGTCGGCATCTTGCCTCGCTGGGCAACCGCAACTCCTCCTATGAACGTCACAGGGAGCTGCGCACGCCGGCCCTCCCCTGACTGCCATGCAGGCCTATAGGAAGCTGACTCCTCCCAAAAATCCAGGGTGAAGCCCATGGGGTACAACACTGCCCCACCAACCAGGACATCGTATGAGACTGCGTCTGTCACAATGGCCTTGGCTCGCATCACTGAGCCATCTGTAGGGTGATCCGGCCGTAGTCTGATAGCCAACTCATGCCGTGTCATGCCCCGAGCCTGCTCCGATCCTCCAAGAGACGTCTCTATCTGGAAAGACAAGGCTCCATATCCGCCTCCGTGAGGCCCAAGCCTGCAATAGCAGCTCTGCCCAGCATCAGTGGCTGAGCTCCCGAGTCCAACAAGACTCGCAGTGGCCGGTACCTCTTGCCTGCCGGTCCACTCAAACAGAAAATGCCATCCTGGTTGTCTAACATGACAACTCCAGGTGTCACCATGGCGCGCTCAATGGCTGGCCTAGCTGGCAGCTCCATCAACCTGGCAGCTGCAGCTTGCCATGGCGCCGCCGTGGCAGTCTTGACCCTCAAATCCGAGGATCCCTCCGGCACTACACCTCCCACTATCTCCGCAGAAGATGAAGTAACCTCCCCACTCTCACAGAGTGTAGCTGCCAGCCTGAACACCTCAGCTGGTCTTACCCCCGGCGTCGCAATCATGGTAGCCGATAACAATGGAGCCTGGCACACAGATGTGGCCGCTCCTAGCAGCACACTAGCTGCCATAGCCTTGGCAACAACTAGGTAGTGGTGCTACCCGTGTAGCTCTCCCCAATGGCATAGTGACCTCCGCCTCGGTAACAGTCGGGCGAGAACTAGGTGCCATGGATGGCGTCGACACTGTCTCTCGCCAATGTGAATGACTGAGGAAGCCTAGCCTGACGGCTTGCCTCCCCACGCTGTGGATCCAACTCCACCTCTGCACCTCGTGGCTCAGGAACTCGTGCTGCTCCTCGAGTCACGGCTGCAGCAGACTCCACCTGCACTAGTGGTAGTGCTGCTCCACACATGAATCCCATGCCTCCATATCTCTCCCTCCCTCAGGAACAGGAGGTGACCATCATCCGGCCTTAGAGCCGGTACCACCTGAGCTGTAGCCATGGCAGCGAGCCTCTGCTCTAGCTGCTGAAAGCCGGTTGGCCATGCCTTGGTCAACACCCTGACCTCCGCGTCCTTGGCCACGTTGAGCTTGCCCTTGGCCTGCACCTCGTGGCTGGCCACCTCGTCCTCTCTGGCTGCTCCACCTCGCCCCCGCCATCATTGTTCCCCTGGAACTGGCCTGGGCGCAACTCAGGATGCAAACCATAACACTGAGGCCTCTCCATGCCCGTGTTTGCCACAATGCCCACACTGTAACTGTGCAGGCTGTGCATGTGCCGGCCCTTTGCCCCCTCTGACAATCCTTCTTGACATGGGGTCCTCCACATGTCCAGCACACCACATCCGCTCGTTGTTGGCCAGCAAATGAAGGGAGAGACCCCTGCATCTGAGGTCCTCTCTGCCCTTCCCTGAGCTTCACCTGAGCCCCCTTATTGCCTTGAGCACGTTGAGGTAGTGGTTGGCTAGGAGCACCACTACCCCGGGTGTCTCCTTAGCAAATCCCACCATGACCACTCGTTCCTCCACCATGTTGAGCTCTATCCGCTCTGCCAGCAAAACACATTTGCTAAGGTGGGTTGGGCCGCTTGTAGGAGAGTTGCATCCCGCACCCTTCTCCTCAGCTCCTTGTCCAATATCCCATACCAGAATTGGACTGCCTGAGCTTCCGTAACCCCTTGGGTTACATTTATCAAGCGCCTCATGCGAGTGAAAGCCTCCCTCAAGCTCTCGGTCGGCTTCCGTTGGAACTCTTGCAAGCTCCGCAACTTCTTCTGTCTCCTCCCCTTGGTAGTTCCCTCTCAACTCTTCTCGAAGAACTCCACAACAGGGTTGAAGGCAGGCACGGGTGCTAGTGCTGGTGCGGTAGTGGCTTGGGTGGACGTCGTAGCTACTGTACCACCAGTCCCACTGCTGCTTCTGAAGCTGCTGGTGCAGCGGCAGGTGTAGCCACTCCTCGTGGCTCTAGTGCCCCTAGTGATGGAAGACAAGTCGGGTGACCAGTACATCCCTCACTCCTCGCTCTCAACCACCTCATGCCCCCGCCTGCACGCATGGTAATCATCCATAGGCGGCCCCTCAAGGTGCTGAAACAGCCCCTTCCATGCCATGAAAGGCGTAAATAGTTGTGGATTGCGTGCATTTGCTGCAAATCACACCAACTATCAAACTCTTGGATAAAATCATCCAACTCGATGGTGCCCACCGCCCCAGAGTACCTTCGTGGCCCCTTGTAGCTCCCATACATCTCCTCCATTGTGTCCCACAACAATGGCAAAGAAACACTTGCAGCACCGCGGTATGAGCCCTCCTGATTCACAATCCGAATCAGAACCTTCCGTGGAAGACACATGAGGTGAAGGTGGCCTAAACCGCACACCTCGGTCTCGTGTACCCACTAGTATCGCTAGTGCTCGAACCGGCACTGTCCCCAGCAACTAGTGGCACCTCGTGTGACATCAACCCGTCATGAACATGTCCCTAACTGTCCCTAACCCCCTCTTCACAAGGTAACCGGGTAGAGAACCTGTTGCGGCTTATGGTTTGGAATACTAAGTTCCTAACATAGCCTACACCTGTACCTGCATCCACCGAAGCACTCCTATGGTTGGCTTGGTCATCACCTCCAACCTCACTCACAAAGAGAAACATGATGGTCTGGCTGGTCATCAACCCCAGCCCACCATCGACAGCATGCTCTAGGACTGCCGGTGAATCAATCCGACCATCACCTATAACACAAGCGCCCACCAAACTAGCTGGCCACAGGTCCAAGCATGCAGGTATGGAGGGGATCCCAAACACAAAATCAAGATCGACAACTCCCCACACCAAAAACACTCCCCTGTGTTGCTCCTGCAAGGACACTCCCAGCCCAACCGGCCTGGACTCTTGGCCTCACCTACAAGGTCTTGGCCTAATGAGAGGGTGGAAACTACGAGGAAGAGAAGCCTAAAGCATGCCTAACCCCCAGCATGCTCTCATCCCAACACTGTTACTCTGCTCTCCTCTCTCTCCTCACTTTCATGACCATGGGAATATCATGAAGATACTCCTCAACCGCCCTCCACGAGCTTCAAATTCGGCCTTCCAACCACATGCCATCCTTAGGCAGTCCACCAGTGCCTCCACGAGTCAGCACAGGCCGTCCACAGGTCAACACGGGCCACCACATACCACACAGCCCCACAGCTCACTGGTCACACGCCGTCACAGTCCCACACACAACATTCACACACAGGACATTTCATTCACATTGGGGCAACAACAGAACACACACACAGCAGACACACACATTTTTCAACAGGACACAGGTTTCACACACATCTTTTACACACATCCACACACAGCCCTCACACACACATTCACAGCCTGTTCACAACATTCACAGCCTGTCACACACAGCCCGTCACAGCCCCAAACAGGCACAGCCCACAGCCCGTCACAGGGGCACACACCCTTTGTCACAGGCACACATCACACACACAGGCACAGCCCACATCACACACAGCCCACAGCCCGTCACAGCCCCACATCACATCATGGCAGTTTAGCCATTTCTCCAAGGGGTTTAGCCACGCCAAGCTAGGGTTTGTGTCTCTTGGACTCTAGGCTTCTTTCCACCGAGCTATGGTGGCTGTGAGGAAATCAGCAAGGTATTCTTGCTCTTTCGGCTCCCACACACCACCATAGTAGCCCTAAGCCATGAGGTGGTTGCCACAAACCAAGCCTTCTTTCTCACTTAGCCTCCCCAAACACGCCACTAAACTCAATGGCAAACAACCAAGCCCTGCTGGTTCCCAGCCCTTGTGAGCACTCATTCAAGCACTCTCTTGGCCATAGCATCTGTCTTAGAGCCTATTCCAGCCCCTACACCTGCTGCTTCAAGAGTTGCGCTCCCTTCAAGCTTGAAGTTGAAACCCCAACTCACATAGGCCCTACAAGTGCTTTTCTTTCACTCCAAGTGGAAACCAGCCCTAGACCTTCCGTTCTAGCTCTCTAAAGCTTGAAAACAAGAGCCTCAATGGGCTGAAGGCATGCTCCACACATGCCCCACTCTCACCATAGAGAATCAGCTCCTTTGCTTCATTTCTTGCACCCACAAACCTGAAATACAAGCTTCAGCAGGCTGAAAGCATGCTCACATGCCCTACAGGGAAACCAGCCCCTTCCTTCCTTTCTTGCACTCCCACACCTGAAAGTGCAAGCCTTCACCAGGCTGATAGCATGCTCCACACATGCATTGCCCTCACATAAGGGAAGTCAGCCCTTCCCTCTTCCTTGCTTGCCCTCCAAGCTTGAAGATGGAAGCTTCAATGAGCTGAATACATGCTCCACACATGCAACCTCTTCACACAAGAGATATCAGCCCCCTATCTTGGCTCCTTGGCTCCTTGATGCTCTCTAAGACAAGACTAAGCACTCCACAGCCTTTGCCAAGCTCCTGAAACCCTAAGGCTTACATTTCCAGCCACAAGACACTTCTCTTGTGGTGCAAGAGCTCTTCTTCCAAGCTCTGAAACCCTAGGTGCACATTCCATGGCCTTGCCGCACCTCTTAGCTCCTGTTCCAGCCCTGCTCTTGCCATGACAAGAGCCCTCTCAATGCTGAAGCTCGAGATTGAAACCCAATCTCACCATACTCCACAAAGTGCACTGATTTGCCCCAAGCCAAATCAGCCCTTTCGCTTGGTCTTGCAATCCTTCACACAATGAAGCTCGCATTCCCAAGTCCAGTTCTCAGCTTTGCCACCAAAGCCACTATAACCTGCTCTTGACTGGTCCTCTTCCCAATCGTGCTTGCTCATGCATGTACACAATCTGAAACCATCAAGGTGCTCTGGAATTACCTGCAGCATGGTGCTTTCATCTCTGAAGCTGAAGATCGAATGCCAAGGTCTACCACCTCGTAACCCACATCGCCTCCGCTTCTAACAACCAAGAGCTCCACGGTGCTCCTTGCATAACAACTTGGTTTCTCTCATTCTCAAGCAAAAACCACAAGTGCTACAACTAACTCGTATCTGGCACTCACAGATACGAGCTCATCTTTCTCGAGTGATAAAGAAGAAGAATACAAGCACAAGCTCATGCGAGCTCACAAAGCTGAAGCATAAACTCATGCATATATAACCTCATCACTCAAATACAAGTCAAGCCAAGTGCACCCCACGCCATGGGAAATCCACACTACGGCGCCATAGCTAGGCGCGGTGAGGCTCAACTCGAGAAAGATGAGCCTCCCGCGCTTGCCGTGAAGATAACCACTCCAGGGCCTAAATCTGCCTTGACCCCTGGATTGACACTTGGGCCAATCCCAAATGTCAATATGTAAAAGCTAGCTATTTCCTAGCTAGTTTCACACTAGTGGTAAAATAACTTGACACGGCCTATAGGATGTCGTTTCCTCCCAAAAGTCCAAAGTAAAGCCTATGGGGTACAACACAGCCCCACCAACAAGCACATCATAGGACATCGCGTCCGTAATAATGGCTTTAGCTCTCATGACTGAGCCGTCCGTAGGATGATCCGGCTGCAATCGAATGAAGAGCTCATGGCGTGTAATCCCTCTTGCCTTCTCTGAACCACCCAAAGATGTTCAAATTTGGAAAGGGCAAGACTCCAAATTCGTCTTTGTGAGGCCCAAGCCTGCAATTGTTGCTCTCCCCAACATCAATGGCTGTGCTCCCGAGTCCAACAAGACCCGCAGTGGCCTATACCTCCTCTCGGTTGGGCCACCCAATTGAAACACTCCATCCTGATTGTCCACCAGGACTACCCCAGGAGTCACCATGCTGCGCTCAATGGCTGGCCTAGCTGGTAACTCCTGCAACCTTGCAGCTGCCGCTTGCCATGGCGTAGCTGTGGTTGACTTCACCCTTGAATCCAAAGCATCCATAGACTGCACATTATTTACTATCTCCGCAAATAGTGCCGATGCATCACCACTCTCACAGAGTCTAGCTGCTAGTCTGAACACACTAGCTAGCCGAATCCCCGGCATTGCAATGGTCATTGCAGAAAATAATGGAGCTTGGCAAACCGTCGTACGTAGCCGCCCCCAACAATGTACTAGCTGCACCTTGTTTTACAGCACCACCCACTGGCATTTCCCGAGCTACACCAACTCTCCCCAATGGTATTCGTGGATTTACCTCTGACACACTTGGGCGAGCGGGTGCCATTGATGGCGTAGGTGGCACTGTCTCAGCCAATGTAAAGGACTGTGGAAGCCTTGTCTGACGACTCGCTTCCCCCCTTTGTGGATCAAAATCCACATCCACTCCTCTTGGCTCAGGAGCACGCATTGCTGCTCGAGTAACAACAGCAGCAGAGTCCAATACATGCAATGGCCCTGCAAGTGTGGCTCTACACATGAAGCCCATACCAATCTGGTCTTCCCTAGGCATAGGAGGTTGTGCAGGTGGGGCTTGAACCTCAAGCCTTGGAGCTGGCGCAACATGAGTAGTGGCCATGGCAGTAAGACGTTGCTCTAGCTGGGGAAGTCTATCCACCATGCCTTGGTCATGACCTTGACCTTGATTCTGTGCTCCTTGGTTTTGGTTACGACCTCCACCCCGACCTCTGCCTCCTCTACCTCTCGGGACTACATTGCCTCGTCCTCGGCCACCATTGTTCCATTGGAACTGGCCTGGCCGTAGCTCAGGATGCAAGTCATAACAATGGGCCTCTTCATGCCCATACTTGCCACAATGCCCACACTGTAGTTGTGTAGGCTGTGCCTGTGCCGACCCTTTGCCTCTCTCTGGGCAATCTCTCTTAACATGGGGTCCTCCACAATCCCAACATGTCACACCCGACTGTTGTTGGCCTGAGAATGAAGGAAGTGACCTCTGCAATTGAGATCCTCTCTGTCCTTCCCTGGGCTTCGCCTGAGCCTCCTTGTTACCTTGAGCACGTTGGGGTAGTGGTTGTTGTTGGCTAGGAGCCCTGCTTCGTTGTGTCTCCTTACCAAAACCCACCATGACCACTCGCTTCTCCACCATATTGAGCTCTATTCGCTCTGCCAGCAAAAACGTGTTTGCTAAGGTGGGTTGGTCCACTTGTAGAAGAGTTGCATCCCGCACCCTTCTCCTCAGCTCTTTGTCCAATATCCCATACCAAAATTGGACTGCTTTGAGCTTCCGTAACTTCTTGGGTTACATTTATCAATCGCCTCATGCGCGTGTAAGCCTCCCTCAAACTCTCAGTAACTTGCGCTGGAACTCTTGCAAGCTCCGCAATTTCTCTGTCCTTATCCCCTGGTAGTTTCTCCTCAACTCATCGAAGAACTCCAGAACTGGGTTAAAGCCAGGCACGGGTGTTGGTGCTGCAGCAGGAGCTTGAGTGGATTTCCCAGCTCCATCTTTATTTGTCCCACTACTAGTATTTGTAGTTGGGGATGTTGGTGTAGCTGCTAGTGTCGCCGCTGCCCTTGTACATCTAGTGATGGAGATATAGTCAGGTGACCAATATTGTCGTCACTCCTCCATCTCCACCTCATTTCCCCGCCTAAACTCATGGTAGTCATCCATAGGCGGCCCCTCAAGGTGCTGAAATAGCCCCTTCAATGCCATAAAAGGCGTAAACAGTTGTGGATTGCACATCTGCTGCAAATCACACCAACTATCAAACTCCTGTATGAAATCATCAAGCTCGATGGTGCCCACAGCTCCCGAGTACCTACGTGGCCCCTTGGTAGCTCAATACATTTCCTCCGTCGTATCCCACAACAATGGCACGGAAATGGCTTGCACCCTCGGCGAGAATCCTCCTAACTCTGAATCTGAACCTTCATCAGAAGACACTGAAGGTGAAGGTGGCCTAAACCGCACACCTTGTCTTGTAAACCCACTAGTATTGCTGGTGCTCGTACTGGCACTCTCCTCAGCAACTGGTGGCACCTCCGTGATGAAAACTCACACTCAAACCGGCTGTTAACTTGTCTCTAATCCCCACTTTCTACAAGGTAACCGAGTAGAGAACTTGTTGCGGCTATTGGTTCAAGCAGGAATAATAGGTTTCTAACGTAGACCTGTACCTGCACCTACATCCACCGCAAGCATTCATATGGTCTGCTGGTCATCAACCCAGCCTCACCATAAGAGAACAATGATGGTCTGACTGGTCATCACCCCAACCTCACCACCGACAACATGCTCTAGGATTGACCGGTGATCAAATCCGGACCAACCTCCTATGAAAACAAGCGCCCACACAAAACTGACATGGCGCACAGTCAAGCATGCAGGTGTGGAAGGGATCCAAACACAAGGAAATCAAAACAGTAACTCCCCCACACCAAAAACACTCCACAGTGTCGCTCCTGCAAGACACCCCAACCCAAACCCGGACTGACTCTTGCCTCCACCTACGGAGAGGTTTTGGCCTACAGAGAGGGTGGAAGACTACAAGGAAGAGAGACTAAAGCAATTCCTATCACAACATGCTCTCATCCCACTACCCTATCTCTACACTCTCTTGCTTAAGCAATAGACAAGACCTTTCAAGGATCTCTCAAATAACTCTCTATGAGCCCTCAAGATGTCTCTCAAACAATCTCACTAAGACTCCCAAAGCTTGGACAATGGTACTCCAACCAGTACACCAAGGCCCCGAGAGCCTGCCAAATCTTGGCCCTCAAGGACCCCAAATAGTCCTTCAACAAGTCGCCAAAGATTCCTCAAGCTCGCCAAATATCGGCCTCCAAGGACCCCAAACAGCCCTCCAAACAGCCTTCCAAAGGTTCCAAAAACTTGCCAAATATTGGCCTTCAAAGACCCCAAATGGTCCTCCACATAGCCTTCCAAAGGCTCCAAAAACTTGCCAAAACTTGGCCTTCAAAGACCCCAAATGGTCCTCCACATAGCCTTCCAAAGGCTCCAAAAACTTGCCAAAACTTGGCCTTCAAAGACCCCAAATGGTCCTCCACATAGCCTTCCAAGGCTCCAAAAACTTGTCAAAACTTGGCCTTTAAGGACCGCAAACAGGCCTCCAAATAGTCATCCAAATACCTCTTCAAGAGCTCTTCAAAGTGCCTTACAAAAGCTCCTCAGAGTGTCTTCCAAAAGCTCCCCAAAGGACCCCAAAGATCCCCCAAACAATCCTCCAAAAGGCCCTTGAAATCCTCCAAAAGCCCTATATTGTCTTTATATGTCACTATGTTCCCACACCTTGGTGACCGTTCCCAGACTACAGTGACGGTCCAACCCACACACCTGCTAGATATGATTTGATCTGAAAGTACCTTATCTTAGTCAATTTTTCCATCACCTAAAAACTTCCTAAAACTAGCTTATTGTTAGGTACCCAGAACAAGACTGGACTTGTGAACTAGTTCTGAACTAAGCAGCGGCATCTGCTAGAGTTTCGGCAAGTTTGGGATCACATTTCAGATAAATATCCGGCAATGCATGTGGGTCGCACCCATCCTCCCCTTATTCAGGAACATAAACTATGTGAAGTGGACCAGTCGACAGTTATGTGTAGCTCCTTGTCTCCCGAGCCTATCTTCTTTTTCAGAATTATGAGACTATGATGACTAACGGATCCTATGGTCATCTATGTTAAACGTGAAAGCAAGAACGACAAGAAAGAAACTCGATAACATAAGAAGAAGAAACGTGAAAGCAAGAAAGACGAGAGAAAAACTCGATAACATAAGAAGAAAGAACGTGAAAGCAAGAAAATGTTCCAACCATTTTAAAAGGTTTTTAACCCTTAAAGGACAAGCTAAGTGTTAGCACTTTTGGGTCAAACCAATTACTGACGACATGAACCCTCTCACAAAGTCTTGGCAGATTTCACCGTTTTAATTGGGAGATCGTAACAAAAAGCAATGATACAATATGGAACCCAACAGAAAATTGCATCACCAAATTTGGTTTGACCAAGGAAAATCTGTAAGTTGCAAATTTTTCTTGGACGAATGGCCTCCACATTCAGAATTAGGGGCACATAGCAGGTATTCTCTCAAAATTTTAGAGTGAAAGATCAAAATTTGGGTGGTGCTGCTTTATATGTGAATTTAGGGGGGTAAATTACTCAAGTTTTCTCTACTAAGATGAACGCCCCTAAAATGTCCCACTTCGATCTTACTTGGAATACAATTTTCCTGCCTTGAGTCTATGCTTTGCGAACATCTAAACTACACCAAAAAAAAAAAGAAAAGAAAAGAAGCAAAATTCCAGGTTGGATGAATAGTTTGTGAGTTTCCTAACCATTGGCAAATTAAGCACGTGGCAAGCGCCCGGACTGCCACGTGGGCGGTCACTTGTAGGTTCACCTTCTGCGCCACCAAAATCCTAGACGACATGACACTTCAAAAATTCTAACGTGCAGGGGTTTAAGTTTTTTTATGCGCCGTTTGTTGGAGCGTTTAGAGGAGAAGGGGGCCCATTTTTCATTCAGATGTCACCTCCATCCGAGTTCATCCACGAAAGGTACGACCTGGATGAAAACGACGCGACCCATTTCAGGTCACGTCGTCGTTTAGGGGTTAAGTTAAATTGTCGTGTGTTTTTATGGAACTATCATGTCGGCTTGGGCAAAAAAGTATGACTTCTAACAGACTATATGGTCGTCTATGCTAAACCAGGTCCAACCTAAACGGTCGTCACTAGGATAAATAATGATTCGTCATATGTAGTGAGTTTTTAGTAAATTTCAAATTGGAAAAACATGAAGTTTGAATCTTGTAAAGGATTCGTGTTTCATGTTTCAAATTGGAATCCAAATGTTGAAAAAACAACTTAGAGCAAACAGTTTGAAATTTTGTCAATATTTCAATTATATATGAGAATATGATTGCAACAAGAAAAACAATAGAAGAACTTACTAATGCATGCATTACTTGCTTTTGTCGGGATCCACTCCTTCCTTGTAATTCAATGTCACCCTGATTCGAGTTATACTCCCTTCAGTTCCATGTCATTCTCTTGAGGGAGTGGGAAGCAGGAAACCGCTATCCAAGATCGAACGTGTGCATTAATTTTTTTATATTATTCCTAGTGTTTAAAAAAATTAAAAAAAAAAAAAAAAAAAAAGGGGGACGGAGGCCTTACTCTCTTTTTTGATTCATTTTAAAATAGATTACCTCAAAATAGATTACCTCCTATGACTTGTTCTCCTCTTGAAAATCATCATATTAAAAATTCCTGGAAAAAATAACCTGATAAGGCCCACAAGGGATACATCAGATCAATGGGGTAACTATTCCTAGTGTGAATATGTATTATGATTTAATATCAATACTCATTATTATAAAGGGATGGTAAGTTAATAGGAGGCCCCAGATCTTGAGATTGTAGCATGGTCAGTGTGTTTTTCCTGGCCAGATTTCGACCTGGAAAATGGGTCACCTATTTAACTCACAAAGGAATTATGGGAGTAAAACTCCAAAAATTTGCCAGAAAGCGCCAATGGTTAATTAACAGAGGCCAAAATTTTCCTACGTGGATCTGTTAGAATGTGACACCTGTTATATATCCACTTTTCTAACCCTGCCACCATGGGGCACTGGGTAGAATTTACATTGGCCCTTGTGGCAATTTTGGAAAAGTGAAATACAAAACACTGAGCATGAAGATGATCATGAAGAATGAGGCGATGAACAAGTTGCATCCTTGGGGGTCAAGAAACACCATAATTTATGCTTCCTTAGGAAGGTGTCATACCTTTTTTTTTTATCAACAAGAAGAATTCATAGCCAAGTTGTGTTGACGACGAACTATTCTTTCATTTTGGGATCATGAGGACAATTCCATTAATAATCTATGATCATTGTAAAGTTTTTCAATTTCATGTTAACCCTTAAACGACCAGCAGTTTTTCGGTGGGCCATCCCAAAAAAACGGATATACCTTCACGGATGAGGGCATATCTCCCTGGCCCCAAACATCCAGGAAAATGAACCTTACAACTTTCATCCTACCTACTGCATCTTCCTACCCGCAACATTGCAGAGTGTTTGACCGTTGCAATTGCTATATTATAACAATTTTGTATTGTTGTTTTTTCAAATCCATCATATTTCACCTTGCATTTTCTCCTTTGAACCAAGGATTTGCCCAATGTTTTTTATTTTTCCGGGTGGAATGCCCTCCACATTCTGAATGCGGGGCACCTAAAGGACACTCACACAAAATTTCACATCCAGATTCCAAGTTTGGGAGGGGGTCGGTTTTATGCGAAAATCGGCGCACCTTCCACTCCAAACCCATCCCCATGTCGAAGCAACCTCAACGCCTGCAGCACAGCAATCAGAGCCCCTGGACCATCGATGACGCGCCAACGACACCAGCGCCAACAGCCTGCCCAACCCCCCCACACAGCAAAAACCTGCGCACACCCCACTCCCTTGACTGCCCGCCCTCACACCATTGAGCACGCCCAACCTGCCACCATATAAACAGGCACAGTCAGCACTGAGCACTCACACTCGCCCGCCACAGATCAACACAACACAAGAACAGCAAGACAAGTAGCGAATTGACCGCTGATGCGGTGAGCCTCCCGCCAGCAATCACCCAGGCACATGAACTTGGACTGCATGTGCTCTCAAGCATTCTCATTGGTCCACCTTTGACGTGGTGTGAGATGGAGTGTGCTTGCATGCCAGGTTGGACGACGGTAAGGGCATCTTGCAAATTCTATAAACAATCATATATATATATATTTTTCTCATCCTATCACAGGTTCCCAATAAAATGAGAAACATTGTCATCCATGGCAGCACAATACCTTGGGGACCATCTTACTAAATTCACTGAATGGCTAAACTGCTGATTTTATCTATTAGTATTTTTTCAATACATGCTTCCAAAATAATATTATGTAGAGTAAGAACTAGGAACAGGGCCTATCAGTTTATTGAATTTTGATTTTTTTATGATTATTTTATTTTTCACCAAAAGGGGAAGGCAGGCCTTGAATAGGTTTATTGAGAGGATACGGAGAATTTCGAAGCCCTTTTCGCCCCACCAGAAAAACGAAAAAAAAAAAAGTAAAAAGGAGAAAAAATGGTGTCTGATCCTCATTCGTTGCTATCTACCAGTGTTTTTTTTTTCACTTTTCCAAAATCGCTGGCAGGGCGACATGGAGATTCTAACCAACGCCCATGTGGCGAGAATAACGAGGTGACAGAGCTGGAAAAGAGGCTATATTACAGGTGTCATATTTTTGACAGATCCACGTAGGACAAATCTGGCTCCTGGTATTTATCCTTTGGCGCTTTCTGGCGATTTTCTTGATTTTTAATCCCAAAATTCCTTAGTAAAAGTCGCTGACGCATTTTCCAGGTCGAAATCTGGCGATTATTCGCCAGATAAAAAAACACTGCTATCTACGTACTGATAAACCCATAAAATAATGCACTGATGTCATCCCATTCCCCATTTTTACATCCATTATGTAACCACCTATAGGAGTGGTTGAACATCGACGGTCTATATGAGATCTAAATTCCTGATGGATACTAAATATTACTCTGAGTATTGCCTTTTGAAAAGTTTACAAGCAAACAATTTTGGAGAAATAATTCTTGTCATACAAAGAAACAACAATGAAACTTCAAAGGACTCCTTAAGATCTGTAACATTGTTTCTAGGTTTTACAATTCAGTAAAATAGTTGTGAAGATGTAGCTCTAAAGAAAGGTCTTCGTTATTCTCCTCCGTTCTAACTTCGCCGCATACTCTAACTCCCTACCTCAAAAAGTTAGGAGTGTTTGAATTTCCCGGTTACCTACTCAGATCCGAGCTTTTCTTTTCACTCCAGAGATGCTGGGCGGTTCAAAAAAAAAAACACACAACAAGGAAAAATGCCTTGTATATGTCTAGACCAGACAACAGTGAGACTCTCACTGTGAGAGCGTCATGAAGGTTAGTCCTAAAAGCCATAGTTAGTCAGAAGAGTCTGGCAGTCATGAGAGTGACCTTTTCTTCTACTATTTATGTTACTAGTATTATATGTGATACAAGGAATGTACTGGACCAGTGTGTGACAAGCAGTGGCCGGAAGTGCTGAATCAGGCATTCCACTCCTACTAAAAGTCACAGAGCCTATACAGAATCTCTTCATTGAATCTCAGATGAAGTCTGTCAGTGTCACCACACTCACCCCATGCAGCTATTAACTCTAGTTTTGGCAAGGTACACCCCATCCTGCTGCATCCACCCCAAAGATGCCATTCCAGTTTCCAAATAGAGCTAGCACCTATCACAACCCTCTGCAACTCAGTAAGGATGTTGAGCCTTCCACTCACCTCATCTCCCCCCAAAAACAAATACTAAACAATGCGAGCGATCCTAATGAATGAATGATTGAGAAAAATAACTAAAAACCACCTCACCTCAACAGTAGTAGCTCTAGGCATCACGGCAAAATTAGCTCGGAAGAAACTTCCAGCGATGATCCTCTGTGCCCTTTGGGAAACATAGCTCGAGAGAGTTGGGGTTGGAGGGCAACAGAAAACAGAACAGAAGGTAGGAGAAGGAATGTGATATGACAGTCCTGACCTCCGAGTTCGTTACACTCACAAAACAACGCACACTGCATTCAAGCCCCTAACTACTACCCCCGCCCCGAGATTACCACTAATTACTCTTACTAATTACACACACCGCCACGCTAACTATGCCGCTATTTACACGCCCCCCGCCCACGCCACGGAGCCGGCAGGCACGCCTGGCGGGCGCCCCGGAAACTGGCGCCTGACATGTCGCCGGCACCCCATCAACTGCCGGCCTATACTTAGTCGGGCCGTAGTGCCCCCGCACGTGCGCATGCATGCGCCTTTACTCCCTGCGCCCTAGCCCCCGCCCGAATTAGCCTGCGATTAGGGCTAATTCGAGGGCGCATTACTATATAATTACCCTCGGATTGCCTTCCGATTTGGGGGTAAAATTAGCCCTAATCTCTCGCCTTGCGACTTCGATTTTATTCCCGCCACGCTTCACAGATAAGACGCCCCATTTTTTTACTGTCTGCTCGATATTCGATTATCCTCTGCTGCGCTTATAATACTCCACATAACCCATCCGATACCCCAAATATAGACGCCTGCCGTCGATATTAGTGGATGGTTCGAATTGTACAACCCCACATAAACGCAAGGTTGGGATTCTATTTTCAGTCCGACGGGGGCCCACTAGCAGCCAGTCACTAGTGAGTTGCCAGCGGAACTGGGTTTATTTTACTAGTCAATGGTACTTGATTTGTTCGAATGGGGTAATGCCAGGGGGGGGTGTCAGGCTTAACGGTTGCGGATACTTAATCTGTGCCCTAATATTAGGCGCTGGTTGTCGACGATTAATTCTGTGCATTTATTCATCCGCTTGGATGCTAGCGTCCTACACCTCCCCACTCGCGTGGGGGACGTGTCAGAGAGAATCGATGAATGGTGGGCCGGATGGACGGATGTGCGCCGGGGTGTCATCCAGCCAGCATAACGAGACGCCAAATAAGGCCTAGGGACAGTGGGGGCAGAGATAGGCGGCTGCTCGGCTGCGAGAATGTCAGCGCCCCCATTCGCATGTTTAATCGCGGCCATCAACTAGTTATTAAGTTATTCCGCGCGCTGCAGCTGGCAATTATCCCATATCGCTCAGTGTGCGCCTATAATATTTATTTTTGGCGCAGTAAGGGTGGGGGGGTGGACTATTTTGCGTTAATTCACCGTCTATTAATTGCACTAGATAAGCTCATTCTGCCATGTCGGATGTGACTATAATATATTTCCCTATAGTTCACCTTTTTTATGCAGAAATTGTTTTCATTTTCAATCTTTTAAAAAGAAGCGAAAAGGCCCGCTCCAGGGGGGAGAGCACAAATATTTTACCTTTATAGATTATGAACTTATATACAGATCATCATGTTATTTATTTATTTATTCCCTCTTTTATAATAACAGAATGTAAATAGTTTCCGGGCACGAAAGTGCACATTAGTTTATGTTCGTCGATATGAGCATAATGTATGTATTATGTTGCGGACGCAAGTTGGTTCGTAATATGAGGCTATGCCGGGGGGCAAGGTGTTGAGGTTTGTCAAGTTGTCCTCATCGGTAGTACCAGTTGGGCTATCTAGAATATATACCTAGTCAAAGGTTAGTTTAATTTCTGATTTTGGTTTTGCGGTGGTTATGATTAGATGCGCCCACCCTTTCACCGCATGCTGACAGGGATTTGTAACGGATAACGTTGTGTCCCTGGTCTGATGGAATTTCAACATGCGGAGATAAAAATACATTTCGGTAGAGTCCAACCGACTTTCTTTTAACAATATACGGCACACACAAAGTCAAAAGGGGACTTGGGAGCAAGCAAGTCGCTTCGTGAAGCCGCTACCTACCGTCAATATTTGGAGGCTTGCTTGCACATGCACTGCATCCATTTAGTCTAACAACATCCGAATATCCGTTATTGTCGGTATTTTCTCTCTTAACAGATAAAAATTGAAATATAATTTGAAAAATTGAGATTGAAATTGAGTGCGTTTCCTGATGCTTTCGGTCGATGGAGAAAGCACACAAAAGGAGGAATATTAGCCGTACAGTGCGGCCGGCTGGCCGGAAACATAGGGGACCCAGCGCGAACTAGAGTGGTTTAGTAGTAATAGAGACAGCCAGGCTGGAAACATGCACACACTTTTGACCTAACTGCGTGGTGGTCATATCGGATTCCGCATGCAAGAAGGGATTGGGCAAATATGACGGTGGGAAAGTATGAAGTTGGTTTTCCAAAAGGGAAAATAAAATGTGGACATGCTGCATGACCACGTGCCCAAGTATGCGGAAGGGTACCAATTATATATTAGTGTCCCTAGTGAAACACATGAGAGCTTTATGTGGTTGGCGGTTGTAGTCTCCAAGGACCGCATGGTTGGTTGGTGGGTTAGTTAGTTAGAATTGGTGTTGTCTTTTTTTGTGGCCCAGGTGCCCGACACACAAGAGAACACATGAGGGAATCTCTACATTTCCTTTCCATGGAAATTGAAAATATTCCCGGGCCCGCATTTGAGGAAAAATTGGGCATAACGTCCTGTCCGGCTAATTAATTAAAACAAAGAAGTAGCAAAACATTGTATTAAAATGGGCATAATAGAGGTACTTGTCCCCCTTGAAGCACACAACCTCGACATTTGGGAGGGACTTGAGGGAAAATTGGGCATAATGTCGGGCTAATTGAGACAAGAAGAATAATAACAAGGCTAAACAGGCATAATAGTATCATTTGTCCCCCTTCCATGCATACAACCCCCATATTTGGGAAGGATTGGAGGAGAAATTGGGCATAATGTCGAGCTAATTAAAAGAATAAATGTAATAATAAGGCTAAATGGGTAGGTATTTTATATTTTGCCCCTTTTCATGCATACAACCTCGACATTTCCAACGGGCCGGAGGAAAATTGGGAATAAGGTGGGGCTAATTAAAATGAGACATAGAATAAGTGGCATAATAGTGTTTTATTCGGCCCCCTTCCATCCATACAACCCCGACATTTGCGACGGACTTGAGGGAAAATTGGGCATAATGTTGGGCAACGATATTTAGAATAACAAGGCTAAATCGGCATAATAGTGTTATCTGTCCCCCTTCCATGCACACAACCCCACGTGATTACTCAATAAATATAAATAATAATTATTATGGACATACTACCGACTGCTTGGACCTCCACCCTGGTGTTGGGATCATCAACTGGCCTCCGGTCAATGGACCTCAGATCTTTGCCCACTTTTTCAACACTTATGGAATAAAATCAATGATACTCCCCTGGATTATTATTATTATTATTATTTGGAGAACAGGGGGATGCCCTGGATGTTTTATTGAAGGTTATTTGAAGGGAAAAAAATTAAAATCCTTGAATGCCATAGGCATAAGGCGTGTTCACACGGCAAGCCGTGTAGGATCCCTGGATTAAGTTCCCATTCAAAATCTCATAGAAACGTAGAAAAGCATTATTTCATAAAACAATGAAGAAAAAAAATGAAGAAAAAGATAAAGAAAATTTGCATTTTACTGTCATGATTCATGTCATGTTCGGAGTTTTAATAATAAAGCCCTTCAGGGATTTGTATTTATCCTTTTCAGGGATTTCAACATTTTTTTAAGGCATTATTAATATATATAATAGAAGAAACGGGGGAAATGAACAGGAAACACTCGATTAAATCATTATATCTTACAACAGTGATATTTGGATATATTTGACTTCAGGGTCGCCGAAAAAAACATCATAGAATTTAACACTTTTGACAAAACTTTGATAGAAATAACTTTTTCAGTGTTGCACCATCTACCGAAAGATTCCTAATTCAGCATACATGCAGTATAATCTCAATCATGTCTAATTTAATTAAATCCAACTTACTAATAAGGCTTTGGAAGACTTTCAACAAAATTAAATGTACCAAAAAAAGAGTCATGGATGAATCCCATGCCTCATTCACTTTTACCCCCAATTTGGACGATTATTTCTTTCATAACCTCGATTCCGCTTCCAGTTAATTGTAGGAACCTCAAACAACTGGCGTTTTCATCAAATAACCAGTGGATCTTCGGCCGATCTCCGGCGGATCTTTGACGGTTTTCATGCCGGTTATCTCAAAAACTAGGCAATCAATCGGCGGTTATGAGCCTTTGCTGGTTCTTTGTGTTTTTGAGAACCGCGGTTATATATCCACATAACCTTCTTTTTTTCCTTTTATTCCATAACCTTCTCGATAACCTCAGGGGATTTTGTAGCTGAATCAAAGAACCTACTAACTCCTAAGTATATTCATATATTCTCCCAGAAGACAAATTAGATCAAAATTATGGAGTAGTAGCAGGACTGGTAGTAGGACTTTACTTCCCTTCCTTTCTTTACTTTACTGCTAACTTAATCCAGGGCCCTCTTAACCAGCCCAGCCCTGGATTAAGTTAGCAGTAAAGTAAAGAAAGGAAGGGAAGTAAAGTCCAAGACTCTAGTGACTAGTGTAAGGTAGGTGCAGAAGCAACAACGGTCTGGCAGCATCGTCAGCGGCCGTCACAGCGCCAGACACTTGGAACACAACGTTAACGCCTCGCACGCAGCCGTGTCAGTTCCCGTTTGCCTTCTGCTCCCCGCCGCCCCTATAACTAACACTGCTTCCCACCTTTTTCTTTGTGCCTCCACCTAATCTCGCAGCTTCCAAATTTCCCGTAAACTTCTTCCTCCAGAGTGGAAACAGCTTGCATGCTTTCGCTGTCTCACAGTCTCTCATTTTCAGTCTTTCTTACAGATCAACCTCTCAACTGTGCGGGGCTGTGCACGGTTATCTTCCAACTTGGGTTACTACCAAGTCGCTTTCCATCATCTTTGTCTGGAAGTACTGGGATCCTGCAGCTTAATATCTGTAAGATTGTATATTTGAGCTGAGATCTGGAGATATCATTTACATTTCAGTACTTTGGAGATAATAGCAGCTGCTGAGCAACTGGGTTTAGCAGGTCCAGCTTATCCCGGAAGGAGACCGAGTTACCTTCAAGGCATTGTTGATGTGTGACAGATAAAGCCGGTCTTTGTTTCGCAGCTGGTGGACAAAGCCTCAGTGCTGAACTCGGTCCAGCTCGGATCTCTGAAACTACTCATTCGTTCCAGCTTCTTGGCCTCGTACATTCCCACTTCAAAAAATTCTGTCCTTGTCGCACAGCTCATCTAGACTTTTACCTTTTTTTGGCCTTTGCTCTTAAGTCACAAGTCATCTCGCCCTCTCTCCCATTCTCTTCAGCGAGTATATATCGGCCTTCTTTTGTCATGGGTGCACAGCAGTTGCCATCTGCGAGGCGGCCTCCCTCGGACCTCGCAACTGTTCTGGCGAACTCGGGGTCCCTGACTAACGCGGTTTTGATTTCAGCTCTGCTTCGAGGCTCCAAGCTGCCAGACATGTTCATTGAATCCGAGAATGAGCGACCCAAGGTCGACACTAGTGGAGAGGAGTTCCTAGACATTCCGGTGATAGACCTGTCAGTGTTGCAGACGGGTGACAAGAATGACAGACAGCGCGTGGTGGCAGCCATGACTAATGCATGCGAGAAGTGGGGATTCCTACAGGTTTCCAATCACGGAGTGGACCTGCAATTGATAGAGAGATGCGAGGCACAGGCCCACCGTATGTTTGAGCTGCCCCTGGATGTGAAAGAGAGAGCTCACCGGGCTCCTGGCGAGAAGTTTGGCTATGGAGCGAACACGTGGTTGGATCAAACTGTGAAGCACTGGTGCGAGAGCTTCGCTTTGCAGTTGCATCCGTTCTCCAACATTCGTGATTACGCCTCCAAGCTTTTCGGCCCTACTGACGACGAGGCGTTCAGGTAGTGCTTCCGGTATTTTAACTCTAATGGTTCTGTTTCCAGGCCTTTGTCAGCTGCAACATTCGTTTTAAAGGTTGGGGCGTGCAAGTAATGTCTGGGCTGCACAAAATTGTTTCTGTGCGACAGTCTTGGCTGGCCCCAGCCAGTTATCTAGATTGTCGCCTTCCTTCGCCTAGATCAGTTCTCATTGTATGCAGTGAAACAGGGATGTAGATTGCTGACGATTATGTTTGTGTGGTATTCTTCTACAGCCAAACGCTCGAAGAATACATGGGTGAAGTAGAGAAGCTGGCACGTCGTTTAACGGAGCTTCTCTCCGAAGGGTTAGGATTGAGCCCAACTCGATTGAATCACTACTTCAAAGATGAGAGAATGGCATCTATGCGGCTCAACCTGTATCCGCCATGCCCGGAGCCATCTCTTGCGATAGGACTGAGGGCACATACAGATCCGCACCTCCTGACCATTCTGCACCAGGATAACGTGGTGGGGTTGCAAGTCCAGGTTGAGGATCGTTGGATCACTGTCAAGCCCCGTCCTGATTGCTTTGTGGTGAACATTGGGGACCTCTTTCAGGTACATTTCCCGTCAGACATCTGGCATTTCAGTGTGTCGTTTGAGGACCTTTGGAAAAATTATAATTCTCAAATGCATGTGAGATCAATAGACTAACAGAGCTGTTTGTGACAATGTGGAACTTCGCTGTCTCCTCCGGCTTCTACTAGCCTTTGCTAGCTATCGATCGGGGTCTCAACAGCTGTAGTTAATTGAACCAATGCACGTTGGATCACTGAACAATGTCGAAATGAGGAACTAGACAGGCATATGCATTCAGTAAATGGCTGGTGATAAGTGGACATCATTAGTCGCAGATTATCAGCAAAATGTAAGTTTATATGCATGTGAGCCTGATCGAAATCGTTCTCACATACTTGCAGATATTGAGCAACAGGAGATTCAAGAGCGTCTTACACCGTGCATTTGTGAATAGCACTTCGAAACGGCTCTCTCTTGCGTGTTTCCTAAATCCTCCTTTGAGTGCTACAATCGTTGCTCCCCACGAGCTTATCACGCCTGATCAACCGCAAATCTACCGGCCTTTCACGTTCCAAGAGTTCCTGTCCGATGCGTACACGCATCATCCAAAGGGTGCCGAGAGACCTGAGCTATACCACCTCCAGTGATCTCGATTTGCGTGTTCTCTTTTTGTTTTTTTTCAATAGCGTTAGCCAGCCAGTTGGGTAGATTACTTAGCCACTGCCCCTACACAGCGGAATCTTACACAGTTTTAGCAAATCGGCAGCTTAACTTGGAGCGAGTCCAGTTGACTTGCTACTACACTTTACACACGTATACAAATGTATACCCAAGCTCTTTGAGTAAAAGTCCACAAAGTCACACCCACTGCAATAAACCGCACGTGCTCTCAACTAGTTCTGCATGAGCCACGACCAGAAGTTTTGCTGCTTTCGGTCCATCTCCATGCAGAATTGTCTTCGGATGTTCTATGGTTTACTTATGCTACTGCTTTCCTGCTCTCATACTTCTAGATCATACAAACGAAGGGGCTGCGATAATGTGTAGCCCTGTGTTGCTGACATGGATCTGTGTGTTTGCTTCAATACTGCAATAAAATTTATACAATTAAACTAGAAACTTGTCTCTCTACTTTTACTCCGATCTTTATCTTTGTGGACATGTTTCTTTAAGTTTCCCTTGTGCTTATCTACCTCTACAATCAGAACAAAGTGTACCTCTAGGTTCCTTCTGTTGCTTGATTTTTTTATTTTCTTCAACATGGGGGAGAGAGCCCTGTGAATCATATTGTAGGGGTTTATGCAAAAGATAACCATGAAAAGTGTAGTGTATACTGTATACATCAAAGGAGCGATGGGTAACACCCACATCACATAGGTGCATGATCTTCTGATTTGATGTATGAACAACAAAATTCTGAGGCAACAACAACAACTGTGATGCTAGATTGTTTTGCTTGGCTTTGCTGCTTTACATTTCCCATTTCCCTATGGTGTTTTATTTCTCCACTTAGAGGTTCTTGATGCTTGTACAGTCACCTCATTTCGGTCTTTTATGAAGCTATTCTAAAAATTCCGATCAAGTTATGAAGAATTTGTCATTCTCTGCACGCAGGAAACAAAACTTCGCATCCTGAAAGTGATATGCAAGTGATAATAAGGATAAAAATTGGAAACATGTTTGTATTCAAAGAAGACTGAATTTACTCAAAGGAAGTCAGCAAGCATGGTGTAGAAGTGAATTTTCCTTGGGCAGGAAAAGTGCAACAGACAGACCAGAGCCAGTCTCTGTAAAGCCAGTCTCTGTAAAGCTTGTGTACGGTCTTCAATGTCCTCAAAATTCAAACAACCTCTCCAAAGGCATACCCACCAGGGGGGAGGAATAGACCAGAGGCCTTTTCTCAAGACCAGGACAATCATCCCTGTCAACTCAAGTTTTTGCTTTTGTAGCACTACCATCATGACACATTTCCAGATGACCACATCTGACCTAATAGAGGGAAATCAAAAAGTGGAAACTGCCATTTCATTTGGAGACAAGTAATAACTGAACTATAATCCCTTCACCCAGGGAAATGTTTCTCTTCTGACATCACTGGCATGTCTGTATATATGTGTACAAGAGCTTAACAGTGCCAACCCCTTCTTTGGAAATCAAAGGGTCCATAACCACCCGGAATTAGTTGCACTGACAACCAATGGCCCAGTACCTAACAGCAGGTGCGGACATTCTGACAAAACTTGTATACAAAGTCTGTCTACAAGAAACTGGACTAAGAATTATATCTCATCATGGAAACCTTAAAAGTCCCTTTATCAAGCACTAATATTACCATGGTTCTTTCCCAGTTGTGACAATATACTCGTGAATTTGTACAAAAAGAACTCACTCGGGGGGTAGTATTGTCCACAAACCCCATAAAAAAATTCTCTAAAATTTGCTGCTATCAGCAAGATCAAAGTTGAGGGACTTCAGAGAACTGCCTGCTTGAGACTGTTGACTTGTTTCTTTGTGTGGTGCCATTGGCAGCAAATCATTCCCCGCAAGCTGGGAAGGAGATACACAAGATGTCTCCATGGAAACAGTTGGGGATACTGGTATTGACTTGCGAGACTCAAAGCAATCCTTGCATACCTGAACTGGGGAAAAGTAGCCAAGGTCTTCCAACGCTAAGTGGTTGTTGCAGCAATTTGCGCATAAAATGCGACAGCAGTTCCAGCAATGATGCCTCTGCACAGTGGAAATAAGCTGTTCTTGGCAAGAGGTGCAGACATTCGACTGCAAACAAGGTAAGGACATCAGCAGCATATTGATGACATTCAGCTCAATGTCACTTCATTCAAACTTAGTGTTAGTTAGGTTAAGTAGGCAAATAGCTGTGTGTCCAACAGGAGCTATTAAGCAAGGGAAGGAGATAGCCATCTACCATTGTTCAGTATTTCTACCAGGCCTGGCATTTGAGAGGCATGGATCTTAGTTTTCCCCACCATGCCACAGCTCGAAGTCAGCAAGATTGGAAGTGGCTACAATTCCTTGGCTATGTGCTCCCCTACCTCTGTCTGCAGAGAGCTTGCAACACAGAACGAAGTTATGTTGCCCTGGGGGCAGAGAGGTGTCCACTGTATCTCACCTGGCTCTCTTGCAGTGGCAGGTTTCTGAGGCCATCATCCGGCAATGTCCATGAAACCAAGTGGCCCCCATCGTCACCGCTGCATAGTTGCTTGAGATCACCACCAAGACAAAGGGCTGTCACAGGTTCTTTGTGCCACAGGAGAGTCTTATAGAGGATAAGCTGATACTCGGGAGTCCCGCCAGTAATGCAAGCTTTGCAAGCTGCTTCGTTCTGTGGAGTCAGAACCCCTGAGCCTGCATTGTCCCCTCTTGAGTTTCTGAGGTCAATGCTTGACAATGAGGTAGTAACACTACTTGAATGAGTCCTTGACAGAGTTTTGTCTAATGATGAATAGACATCAATACTTCTGGCTTGATTCAATGTGCCTTTCCTGTTGGGTGATGCATGCAAATCAAGCTCCATATGCCATAGCCTGATTGCACCATTTTGGTGTCCTGTCACATACCAGCTAGCCTCCATCCAATCAGATAGGTGAGTGCTTGTGATGGAAAGTATTGTATCTGATACCAGTTGAGATGTATTTACAGCTGCCAGACAGTCTCCATTGATGCTCCAGACAGTGAGTGTGGTCCCTGCAGCAGTCACTACCTCGCCTGTCTTATCATTGGAATGGATGGCTGTTGCAGGTACTGGCAGCTCAGGCAGCTGGCGCACGTAATCGAGGCTGCTCAGGTCCCAGAATATCACAGTCCGATCTTTTGAGGCACTGACTACAAGACTATAGGGCTGGGAAACTGTAAGGCAAGTCACAGCGTGTGTATGGGCACACAGTGACCTTTGCAAATGCAGCCGGCGTTGACTGCGGAGGCCATCCTTTCGAAGTCGCCACACAGAAACCACACCGTCGTCCCCACCTGCCACCACATATGCACAGGTTGCTATAGTCTTCAACACTCACAGTAGTTTTTCATCACTGTAGCGTCCAAAGACGGATCAGGTTACTATATTATCAGTGGCAAGTTTTGACACTTTGCGACATGATCTCCAAAGCTACATAATCATCAACCAAATTCAAATGTCAATCCTGTCCCATCACTGTATTAGAAACTAACCAGTCACCAGAATACGGCCATCACTGCTGAAGGCAGCACTCAGCACTGGCCCATCATCATGAAGGTTCTCGTGAGTTGAAAGCAGTTTATCTTGATCGTAGGACATGAAACGGAGGCTACGGTCTGGGAAGCCCCACGCAAGGTACTTGCTGTAATGGGGTGGCTTCAGCACCCGGTTAGCACCCGCAACATAAACCTTGTCCTGAAACACCACAATCTGCGACACCTTTGATCCGGCAGCTCGCATTTCCTGCGTCATGAGGCATGCACTGTCACGTGTGTCCGACGTCTCTACTACTATGCAAAAAATAAAAGTGATGATCTCCTAGCCACCAGTGTACATGTAGTCAATGCACTCACACATGAACACAGCAGAAATGCCAGCACAACCACTCCACAATTTTCCAATCAATTCACTACAATAGGGGCCTGAATGCAGGATATTGCGACCAGCCATGTAGGAGAAAAGAGGACCAGCTGTCAAGGCATATAGTTCTCTACAAGCCAACTTGGGATACTGGAAAGATATGGACACAGACCAATACATGCAGCTTCAATGGCTAACGTGCTTAAGGCTCAGCAATACCTGAGGGGCTAACAAGTGGTAATGACGTAGTGCATGCACAAGAGGTTGCTTCTGGACCCACTTTCGCTTGGGGTGGGCCTTGAGAAAGAGCTGACGGGGTGTCTGTCCAAAGTGGTTGATCTGTGCCAATATGGCAGCCTTCATAGCTGGGTCAGACACACTGTCGATGTCTACTGCACCCTCATAGGTCAAGTGGTAAAACACGTTGATGGCCTCCACTGCTGGCTGTCAAGACAGCACAAACAGATATGCAAAACTGAGGGACATACTCTCATCCACCTCTTCAACTCCTTCAGCTTTCCCTGCTTGTTCAGGGTTTCTGCCTTACTAATTTTTCTTTCTTTATGGCTGACTTACCATCGCCCATATGTCTGTAAACCTCTTTCAATATGTTTGTCTATTGTATCTCTTCCACTAGTACACATACTGACTTTTGAATGCACTGTGCTAACACATAACAGAAAAGCAACACTATGTAATATTTTGAGATGCAGAATATCTTGGCAATTCAAGAAGAGGTTCTCACCTTGCCTTGCTGCTTGTAGCCAAAGACGAGATCAATCCAATGGTGCAAATTTTCTGAAACGTACTGCGATTCCAAGGCTTCGCGGTGCTTGAGTACAAACTCTCGAGCACTGCCCTTCGCCCAGGGTGGCAGCAACACATGGTCCACCTGCCACCAACATCACTGTCAAGAGAATAAAGATGTTGTTCTCTCTGTCTCTTTTTCTGCTCTTCTCTGCTGTAGATAATCACTTCCTTGGCATCTGTATCCAAAATTTAGAGGGAGCAAGGAAAGAGAGACATCAAACCCACCATTCACTGCGAGAGTCGGCCACAGCTTGCTTGAGATACTAGCCCTTGTTGGGTTCTCACACATCATGGTATGAGGCTCAGCCAACACAGCTGATGGCAATCCAGTCTAATTAAAGGGCTGATCGCAGACTAGGAAAAAAGAAAAGGAAAAGCAGAAACTTAGTATGGGCCCTTGGGACCAAGTATGACAACAAGGAACCCTCTAGAACCGGCTTGCTGTAGCACAAGGAAAAAGAAAAAAAGGAACCCACCACCACTGCAGGAGACCCAAAGGGCTCAAGGGACAGAGAGAGAGAAAGCACTCACCCTTTCTCCAGATTGTTTCACACCAAAGTCAAAGTTGAAACGATTCTCCAGGAATTCAGGCAGGTAGAAAAACTCCGGTATAAGCTCCTTTACGTCTGCAGTATTGCCCTGGCTAGCGCTAAGCCATGTCTCGCGCAGACTGTTGAAGAGGCGGTCAGCATGATCAAATTGTCCCCCCTGGAGCTGATGGTTTTCCTGGCTGAAGGGTGGCATTCGGATCAGGTAAAACAGCACAATTCCAGCACTTGAGTAGTGAGAACCATAGTGAAACCTGGGAATTTCTGGATCCTCCCAGCTCTCAAATCTGCCAGAGAAAAAATGAGTCAAGATTAATAACTGGAACCTACATGCAGTTGCCATTGCCTTTCAAAACTCTGACTACCAAGGTTCTGCATGTCCAACTCGCACTCCCTCTGGTATAATGGATATCAATCAATGTTGTAAGAGCAACAGAAAGGTTCGTCATTTCACTCCACAACATGCACAGAGGATCCAAGAGCATTGATTGAAATTGTTTCTTCTCCTCTGAAACCATGGGGGTTTATGCTGGTCAGACCTGAAGACTGTTCGAGATCTGAATTTCTTTTAGGCCTCCAGTGAATATTCCCTTTCTAAATTTTTGTTATGTCTGTTCTCAGCCTCTCCATGCCACAAGCTTGCAGCAAGCACAGTTTATGACATTTCTCTTTTCTTCACAAAAGAAATGGTGAACACCACAGATCACTCTCTTTCTTGCTGTTCTACTTTGTACCTGGGGCCCTGGTGGATGTTGTGAATTTTCTCTTCCTGCTTCCTTTTGTCCCATAATATCTTTGAGCTTCCTCTGGATGTTATAACATCTTTTCAGGGATTTCTCATCCTTGGCTGCTGCGCCCTTCTGCTCTAAGGACCGAAATGCTTTCTAAGTGGCAGTGATATTCACCACCAACCTTTTTCTTGCCGTAACATAGGAGGTATGAAGCAGACTTGTAGATAGCCATGTGCCTTGCAACACAATCAAGCCCTCAACTTGTGTACTGCATTTGAATTTCATCAGATCCTCATTACATGTCAGTTGATTATGCCAAAAGACTATGGTTCTTTTCACACTATAGCCATTCCATCATAACTTTTTCTGCAGCTCCAAACTTTACCTCTTTTTGAACTCCTCTTCTCGACTGGGATGCAGGGCGCCCATGGGCTTGTCGAGACGGCGAAAAGTGCTTGGATTTGAAAAGTCCAGCTCCAAACTGTCGTAATCAGCCAGGACCCATGGGAACACTGGATATTGGGTGAGGTCATTGTAACCACGCCCAGCTAGTGTGTTCAGATGCATTAAATACTGGAAATTGCTGATTTCACCGTTTTGCCACCTGAGACAAGATAGGGGAGTAATCAGAAAATAGCAAATATAGGGTCTGCTGTAAGGTCTGCTGTAAGAGTACTAGGGCTTTTTGCATCTACAAGTACATCAGACTTGCTTAGGCAGATGGTGAATGCACTAATTAAAACTTGGCTTGTCTCATTTACTGTGTCATTTAGGGTGTAGGGTATGTTAGATTTTTCGTCTGTCTGGCTCATTCACGTGAAAACCGAGAGCTCTGGGACAAAGTACAACAACAACAACAACAACAACAACAAAGACAATACAGTATTTTGGTTAAATTGGTTAGTCCCAAAAACAATGGCAGTATTGCAAACTTCTCAAGAACCCGTCTGGCCCAGGGCCCTGCATAGATCCTACTTGATTTATTACTTTTGAATGAAAAGATTTGCAGCCAGATATCTCGTTCAAAGTCTCTCACCTTGCGCCAGGAGACTGCCAAGTGGGTGGAGAATGGAGTTGGTCGGGCACAAAGACATCGTCCTTATGGAGCCCACTTTACTTAAATAACAACTACTGGAGGTTCCGATCACAAACTAGCAGATCTCATGGTAGGTTCCCACAATCTAGCTATTATTACCTTTTGCTGAAAGATTTGGCCATCATCTTGAATAGACCCCCGACCTCGCTGCCTTCCTGCTTCGATATACCTGAAATTGTTGTGTCTAACCTGTGCCAAGAAAGATGCAGAGGGGAAAACCACGTATCCACATCTGTTAGCAACCCAAGACTGACAGTCCCAAATTTTGTGCAATTATGTATGACAAAACTCCTGGAGAATTACTTTATTCTATCCTTATGTATATCTCAAGTGCAAAACCAAATTCTGGATGGTTGTCGTACATACATGTAGGTATACAATAAGGGTTACCAACTAAGTATGTTGACTTATGAATATGCACTTGTTCTTGTGCTTCCCAGATTGAAACACTCTTTCTGTAGAAAAACAAAAACCCACCCAGAAAAGTGATGGGAGTGAAAATCTTCAAGAAGAATAGGACAGGCCATACATTCTGTTGCGAGGAAGGTTCATGGCCAGCAGGTTTTTGAAGACTTCATCTCGCTCGCCCTTGTGAAAGACTAGTAAATCATTGCACCCATCCACGCTAAAAAGTTCAACAGCCACAGGCCGCAACTGGTACCGACGCTTCAGCACCTCATGTACACTATCCAGCTTCCACATCCGCCAGTCGTGTTCCATGTGGCGCCCACCTTGCACCTTATTCAATAGAAGCAAAGAAAACGACTTGGTTTTAGTTTTTCTAAGGGGCAGTTGCTGTAGAAAGAAGAGGGTGGGGAAGAGAGGTGTACCCATTAGACCTTGCCTGTTGTAGCCTGCTGGACATATAGACCGGGGAGGAAGGATGGGAGGAGAGGAGGCTGGAACAGATTCAGAAGGAATTAGCAGTAATGGGACACAACAAATATATAAAGCAACAGATGGAAAGTTTATTAAAATATATAAACACATACATAATGTATTACAAAATATAATTATGCAAGGTTTGTTGTTTCATTCCTGCCATGAGAAGATAGGTGAGAAGAATCAGGACTACCCCCAAAGTTCTAGCTCCTGAAAGACCAAAAGAATCAGTGCATGTGTGCTATACATTAGTTTATTAATGCATCTAATTGAAGCTCACCTTTTCCTTTCCCAGCACCCCACTGTAGGCCCATGCACGACCCCCAGGCCAGGAGTCAGCAACAGTTGCTGCCCAGTTCCCAGATTGCTGTTTCACTGGTTCTTGCAGATCAGCAGCACCCGCCGAATTTATTTTAACCCCTAAGGCTCGGTCAATGACAGAGAGGTCTCCTTCCTCCCCCTTTTCTTTTACACATCCAGCTTCATCAATGAAGTAATTCTGAATCACATACAGGCATTGCTCCCCTATGAGAAAGATGCCATCTCTTTTATCCAAGCCCACCACACGCTCACAGTTATAACGACACCGAATCTTCTCTCCGGGCTCCAGGTAGGGACGTATCAAGTACTCCCCATCTTCATGTATCTCGAGCTTGGCCTCCTCAACTAACTGGAAGTCTTCATGTGGGGACAAAGATCCTCTGGGTGAATCCGTCAGGGCCCCATGTTCTTCAGCTTCCAGTCCAAGGGACACAACACTCTTTGCTTTTCCGTCTACTTGCAGGTCAGTGCTGTTACTGTTATGTTGGTCATCGCTCCACTGGACCCTTGCTGACAATGATTCTCCATCCTCTTCTAAACCCCCAGCTTTGGATTGATCATCCTCATCGTCCAAGGCTGCAAGGAACTCCTTGCTAGCATAACCCAGATGCTTCTGACTGTCAGACCCGAGTGCAAACAGGTGGAAAAGATCATAGTCCGGGTGGTCAATGTGCATGGATAGAGTGCCTGGGTCACCCACACTCTCGCTCCTCCCTTCTGCCAGCTCCAGCTGGTCATCCCCCTAATAGCAGAGAAGCATACCATGTTATTGAATTTATCAAACACGGCCAATATGAAGCTGATCTTAGCAAAGATAGAAACGACGAGATCTAATGAAATCAAACCATGGCATTAGGGGAAGAAGTCTAAAGTATGTTTCCCCTGAGGACACACACACTCTGCTTTAACTAAATGGGCTTCCAGCAGCATATTGATTAGCAGCTGGACATTGGGTTTGCCTAACATCTCGAACTTCTACCATATGGTTCCTTTAGTAAGAAAAGAAATTCAAATGCATCACATGCCTCAGGTGCACCTTGAGATTCTAAAAACATGTAGAAAAATAGGCAAATATGTGGCATACTCCTCGACATTGGGGATGAATTTGAGTCCAAAGCAGCAGAGGCCGTAGAATTGAAGGAAGAGATGTAAATCAACAACAAACTTGCTATGAAAAACTTAGTCGTAGTGTAACCCCTACTTGAAGGTGTGTGCAGTCTATATCCTCCCGATTCATTTTCCGGCGTTCGAGCTTCTTGCGCATCCGGTAAGGGCCCTCAGTTGCACACAACTGCCAGTCAGGCTCTCCTCGAATGGGCGTTGACACCATGGGCCAAATCCCACGCTCATGAACAAGCTGCTGGATATGCTCTGCCCATCCACTCTCTGCATGGAGAACCCAGCCATACTTGTCTTGCCGCAGCACTCGGAGGCCGGCTGCCATGTCTTCCCTCACCAGATCAAGAGCGACCCGCCTTTCCAACATTAGCTCACCATGTCGGGTATCCATCTTTGTACTGTCTCGTGACCGCCGTGACATTTCTCTCTTCCGCCGTCCCTCCATGGCTTTGATGCGAACACCGGGAAATCGTGAAGCCCCTGTCCTAAGTTCTCTGCATACTCCTGCTGCCTTCTGCTCAAGCACTCTATGCACTGTCTCCCAGGAATCCTCAAGCCAATCATAAAAATCCCTCACGTCCGTTCTGAGTAGCCGGTCAAAACCCCCATGCAGCACATCGATTGATGCAATGCCCTACATGCATAGTTCCAGCAAAAAAGCGAATGAGGACCTGAACACATTCCCTACATTCTGATTGCAGGAAACTGATCAGCCGGTATAAAATATCACGGGTAGAAGACTAAAAAGACGGGAGGCAGGTGAACATCCACAATTGACTTACCCTAAGGGCCTCTCACAAGAAGTTATGCCATGGCCTTGTGGATATAGACCCACTCCTGCTATTGCATTGAGCAGAGGGAGGTAGGTACAAGAATGCAGGCTGACTACCATCACAGGAGGCTTATTCTAGGACTGGGAATTACCTGATGCTGAATCTAGACCTCGCAGGTTTTTAGAAATGCACTTTACCATGCCATCGACTTAACAAGAGCATCTACCCCAGGAATGGGATGAGTAACAACTTTGGTATGTCATACATATAGTGCAGAGAAGGCCGTGACAGCAGTGCATAGTATTACTGTGTGCAGACATAAAACCTATCCTTATGTGGACTTTACCCTAGTGCTCTGAATTCCACAGGGGCCTGAGGTCCATGGGACAAAGTATAATGACAGGAATAACAGAAATCAAAGTTCACCAAATGTCATCCAAAGACAAAGTGCCTCATTCACAGAGAAAGCGATTTGGGTCTTCCCCTGCGATGCTTTTCAGAGGCAGTGTTTGTTAAGTATGTATTCACAAACAAGACGACCTCACCTGACTCCCTTTGCTAACCAGCACCTCCTCCAGGAATGGGATACGATGAACCAACAGCGCCTTCCAGACCTCGACCGCCAAAGACCGGATGCTCTGGTCAGCATCCCATACCATTGGGGTTACCGTCACACAAATTGTAGACATGAGTTCCAGGTCCACATTGCTAGCACAGAAGATCAGCTTTCTGTTAGCAAGCAGTAGCTGCAACACTGTGCCCTTATCCAGCCCCTGAAAGTCTTGCCCCAAATCATAAGAAATGCCGTCAGTACTTTGCCGAATGTTGTCTGTGCTCCGACGGGCACTAACTGCCTTATGATGGGCACCATCAGGGACTCCACCAAGTGAGGGCAACAGTGAGTCATCTGCAAGGCCACTGGTGCTCCTTGGAGGCAAGAAACAGAATATAAGCATACGATTGGTGTTCTTCAGTAGTGTTTGCACGTAGGGCTCCACTTGGCGGCTCCCTCCTCGAGTTAGCGACAGCAGACTCTTGCCAGCCGGTGTTGCCTCCTCCACCCGTCCATCTGCATTGGCCAATTGCAACATTGACAGCAGAAAGTCGAGCACCTTGAGGGGTCCACAAGGGTCTGCGAATGCTCCCATATAGACGCGATCAACCAATAGCCCGCTCAGGGTGTCAAGATTTGGTGCCCACCTATTTGATATTCAGAACAAGAAGGAACCCACCAATAGACTTGTTACTAGTTTGTCCACTTGTAATGTTGCAAAGAGAGACATTGGATTTATAAAAGCTATTTACTGTTTACTTGTGTGGTGTCTTGGTGCAATTGCACCACTGGAGTCAATACCAGCACTTTCATTTGGAGCATATTAGTTCACGTTTATGGCCATGAAGTTCAACGTCACTGCCACAGCCTCAAAGTGGAGGTGAGAACTATGTGCCCACAATTGACAAGCGAAGTGCATAACAAAGCAGATTATAATAACCAGGAACAAGATAAGAATGGAAAAATGCATATGACAGGAAAAGGATTGCCTATTCTAGACTCTTAGCAACAGCATTGCAGGTACAGATAGAGAGAAGAAGGGGACACAGCCCACCTGCTCTTGTCAAGCTTTTTATGATGCTCTTCTTCATCCCGTAAAAGCCGTCGCTCCAGAAAGTTGATAAGCCGACCAAGGCAAAGTCCTTGGAAAACAAGCGTGGCATCGGGACCAACAATAAGCGGCACAGCTTCCAGTGCTGCCTCCACCATGGAGGAACCTTTTGGCTGCTCTGTCAGAGCTTCAGCCAATATTTCTGCTACCAAGTCCAGCACAGCAGCTGCCCCTGCTGCACATGGACCACCCCCCGTTCCCATAGCCTCTAGCTGCAGCAACAGCTTTGGAGTCACAGATGCGAATGTGATATCGCTATGCAACAGATTCACAAAGGAAGTAGAACCAAGATCACCAGAAACAGACTCTACTTCACTTCGAGGGGTCACGGGGGTTGTAGACAATGTTGCAGAGCGTGGTCGTGAGCTCAACTCTCCATCACTCCGTGGGACTGGTGCTGCAAGAGCTGATGCGGCTCGCGGTTGAGTAGAAGTTGCCTCCTGTGGCGGGGGTACATCGAGCCAAGATGACACAGGGGACGTGACAGGTTGTGGATTTGAGGTAAAAACTGCAATGCTTGACTTTTCTGAGGGCGTTGGAGAACCCCCTTGAGCCCATCTAAATGATGAATCTGTACCTGCACACAATTGGATACAAATGGATACATTTTCCTTCGGTAGTGATATTTGAATGGATTGACCCAAAAATTCCACATCAACAATTGGGGATAATGCCAGTGTAAACTCTTTTGACGCATGGAGCCAATGGACAATTATCTCCAAAAAAGGATATGGAAGATGAGGTTGTTACCAAGTCAGTGGAAGAGGCTGGAGCAATTTGTACAATTGAAATTCATTCAACAATATCTCTCCCCTTTTCTTGTCCCTCGGAAGCCTAGACACAATCAATTTCCATACTACCAATACACATGAACGTTGGGACTGAACCATACCTCCAGTGGAAGGTGATAAAGGTCTTAGTTCGTGCCTTTCAACTAGCAGACTTACACGCCCCAGGGCATCGATAGTGGCATCCACGAACAAATCTTCAAGATTGTCCATAGTGTAATCTGGAGAACCACTTGCCATCATCTCTTGTGAAAACTTGTCCTCAAGTTTCACATCAGGGACACTGTGTCCATTGGTCTTTTCAGAGTCCGACTGTGCCATATGCCTGGACCTTCTGTCTAGGGGCGAGACCAAGAGTTCCCCTTGCTGCTCCTGTTCTGATTGGGTCAGAGCTCCGTGGGCTGCTTGGACAGCACCTGCCGAACTGCATGCCGTATGCAGCAACCATTGCCCATAACCCTAACATTGTTTAGTCTGAGATTGAATGTGCTTCTTGACCATACCCTGCAAACATTGGCTATGACATATATCAATGTGAGAGCCTTAGTAAACTTCGAACTAACATATGAGAGGTGACCAAAGATTTAAAAGCCCAAAGATTGGGTGTGACATACCCCAAAGGGCTTGAAAAGGTCTCAGCCCCAACAGACACTCACTCCTGATCAACATACCACTCATACACTATCAGACTACAGAAAACTGGAGTGTTAATTTAGGGACTGCATCAACAGTGTAAGGGAAAGCACGAGCTTGCTTTTGGCACTGGTCCTCTCACGCTTGAGCTTGCTACAGGTGTGCCATGCGGCTGCAGGTTGCCAAACCTGCAAATCTTGGAAAAAGTAAGGCAGAGAAAATGGGGAAAGGGTGGATCGACAAGAAATCAATGATGTACCCTTTAGGTGGAACACTCGTGCACAGCTGTTGCTTTAGGTCTAATTAACCTGGCTTTGGTGGAAGTGCTTTGGGACAGAGAAAACCTGACCTGGGTTGGTGTGGAGCAGTAGGATCAGTTGTGGGGTGGGCCTCTGTGGTGGAGTACATTAAGGATGGCAGTGATTTCCAAGTCCTTATCTACTGGTGGAAGCTGAAAAAGCAATGGCCCGGGTTGGCAATCAAAGCTGCTTTCAGCTTCAAAAGCCCAACTGAGCTTTTCACCCTTGCTGACTTCGACAAGTGTCTGAGCACAAAGATTCCCCAAAGAACTGCTTTGGTTGGAGAAACCGGCATGGGATCCGGTCTGCCTGTTTAATTGTGCATGCACTGCCATAAGTTGGGAATACTCTCCCAAGCTATGATAAACCGAGGAGCTGAAACTGATAAAAGCATTTGGGCACCCTCTGCAAGATGCATAGCAAGACTGGCCCTGCAGCTGCTACTTTTGGGATGGCTGATGTAAAATTTGGGACAACATCAGATTGTTCATACTAAGACATATCTGGAAAGACAGATGCTGGCTTGCGCTGCAGGATAAGCAGCTAATGCTGGACCCTATTATGGACAGTCCGTTGACCACGTTCCCAGGCACATGGTGCACCTCAGCCAGAGGCTAGAATAACCAACCAGGCTGTACTTTAATGAAACTCATCACATAAAATACTACATTTCCTTAAGAATACCTGGAGGATTACTCAAAAACTGTTACGAGATCATTCTTATCTTCCATCAAGCTCTGACTGAGGCCGTACAGTACACAGCCACAAGTTTCTACTGTTGTTTGACAGAACCTGGGGACACACATTCCCTTATCCTTTCCTGTGGATGTCAAGAGATTCTTTTCTTTTTCCAAGAGTTCTTTTCAGTTGACGTTATAAATGTACCAATTTTCCTTAGCTGTGAGTAGAGATTTCAGGATTACTTCCATATAAGCAGTGGGCTCAAACCAACAACCAATCTTGGCAGGTGTGAATTTGGGAGGGACAAACATGCATTGAAGGGCTGGGCATACTCTCTTCCACATTTTTCTGTTCTTTGTGAGAAAAGGGGGAAGCATCCCAGAACCAGACATACATATACACCAAAATCCAAATTAGCCTTGCTATAAGCCAAGAACTGTCCACCCTGACAGAGAGCTTAAAAAAAAGCAAGCCACACTAAGAGGGTTGAGAAATAGCATGAGGAAGATGTTGCAACCATTACCTGGCACATGCAAAGTAAAGGTCAACACAACACTCAAGAAAGTCACTTCGTCGGCATGCCGCAGAGAAAGGGCGACACATTTTTGCAAGATCCACCATGAACCGCAAGAGCGATGTGACCAGAGCAGGGGCTGCAACCTCTCCACCCATAAGGCGGGCAGCGTATGTCTTGTGCAAGAGAGCTTCTCCCTGTAGTTCACATGTCCCAATTCAATTGCATCCGTTGCAGAAGTTTAAAGCGGTTCATCAGATATGGCACATAGGCACATAGACTCTCCCAATGCAGTCATGAAAGCAGTCAACTGCTCGTTCTATTGGCTGCTAGCATCACCTTCAGAAGGCCGCTGGATAGTGCATACTCTATCACGTAGTTAACAGATGAAGTCCACAAATATATATCACCTTTCCAAGCAAGGCACCTAATTGTTCACTGGAACAAGAAAGCCAGAGACAAACCTGGAGTGCCTCGCCAGAATCCTCAACGGCCTCAGAAAAGCTTGCTGCCAGGGATGTATTGAATTCAGAAAATTTGCCAGATTGTTGGGCAATTAGTGACTGCGTGCTCATTCGGTCAAATGCTACCTTCGACATTGCTATGACAGACTCCAGCAATTCTGGGAAGGAAAGCTCCCACGCTTTCCCGTCACTAGGCATTAACGCGTGAAAGTCCAGCAATCGCACCTGAGTGCCCAATCTCAGAAGCTCAGTGAAAATACGAAATACAAATGTAAATCAACTGAGGTCTGGTGCTCATGAGCCCCTTACCCTATCTTAACTCCATCATGCACCCAGGTGCTGATGATTCCAATTCCAACATTGCTGAATCAGAAAGTAGCAGGTCCCTGCTTTGAAGATACCTTCTTATGAATCCAACAAGATATGAGAGTGTCATCACCTTGGAGGAGAGCGAGGGCCACAAGAAGCAGAAGAAAGGAGCAGAACAGAAAGGACTTTAAGTTACACCTCAACACATATTCAGGCCCTCATACGGGACACTCCTAACTGAGATCATCAAGCACTGAAGTGTCCACATCATGTGGAACCAACAACATCAAAGGGGACAACCTATTTGCTACCAGTTTAGATAAGCCTGCAGTGTCTGAGCATATATCAAGTACCTCTGGCAGCCGAGGATACACCGGCCGTCCAAACAGGAGACTGAATGAAGAGAACAAGAGACCTCAGGGGAGTCATAGAAGCTGGGGAGCACATGCACCAAGGTTTGATACCCGCCAGAGTTCTTGAACTTGACAGCAAAAAGTGGGGACGTGAAAGGCAGACACCAAGCAAGGTCATGATCCAGCGTATACTGGTGGGATGAAGTGCCTCATCCAACAAGAACGTAATCAGCTTTGATGACACAATCTTTTGCCATGTGTCCAGGATATCATCGGCTGTGATCGTCATCTGCAGATCTATCAGCATTTCCAGCAGCATATTCCTCACAATCACCTGCACAAGGTCATTCTATCCCTTATGGCATCTTGCAACTTGCTTTCCAATATGTAATTGAATCCCCAAATGGTGGATAATGGAGACGTGACTCAACAGTAGATCTCCAACCAAGTTCCAATGTTCTATTATCAAAAGAAAAACCTACAGCAAGCAAGAGACTCTTATAAGATGGAATAATATCCTGTAAGAATCTTAGTTCACTACATAACATCACATGGACCTCCTGTAAAGGCCATCAAGATCCGTGCACCAAACACTCCCCCAGTGGACCCTTTAGTGATTAGAGTGGGACATACTCATGGGACAGTACATCGAAGTACATTTGTGGCCACCAACTCATTTATCCAGGGGATTCCCAGAGAAGAGTTTAGAAACAACATACTCACCTGGATACCATTTGCCTCACGTACTACATGTGATGCCCCACGCATCAACCTAGGGGGGTCAAATGTCATCACCACAAAGTCAGCCACATACTTGAGTTCGGAGGGAATGAACCCATCCTCCAGAATGATTCCCAACAGAACGACCAGCTTCTCAAGCACTGGGATTTCCACATCCCCGCGCTGCAATGTGACCAATAAATGCTGAACAAGATTGAGGCGCCGAAGAACTGTCAGGTTGTGGAAACGGTATCTATGCATGGATACCAGTCGCTCGATAAACCCCAGCAATGCTAATTGTACTCCAATAGGGGCAATAACCCACAGAGTCCAATCTAATAAAACATGCTCCATCATTTCAGGGTTTGCCAGAACAACACAGTCAACATCTTCCACACTCAATTCAACCCCCCCTAGCTCTGAAATCCCACCCCCCATAGAGCCATCCTGACCAAAGCTTTCTGCAGGGTCAAAGATTGATCCAAAGGAAGATGCCTGGTCATCCACAAGTTTGGAGGGCAACCCCAAGCTGTCGAGCTCACTATCGACTCCTGAGCTCATAGAGACAAGCTTACTGGTGCTAACAAGTTCAAGCACACCAGGGTTTTTTCCTCCTGATTCTGGCAGATTTGATGGTACTTGCAGAAATGATGCTTGGCAGGAGGCAATCTGAAATAGAAGATCAAGATCATGCATATCAAAGAGCACCATGTGGCGGTGGAGAAAGAGTGCAAGCAGGTGGTAACCACGGCAAGCTTGCATGTCATGAGTGTTGCGGGGATTGAATTGAAGCACACTCTTTAAAACAGAAAGGGCCAAATGGAGCATTTCTCGTGTATCAGCAGCCTCCACCATAGCGAGGACAACAGCCACCCCTCCCACTTTTCTCATATTTCTCCCAATACTGCTCGGGGTGCAGATCTGGATATCGCCATGGAGCCGAGCAAGTCGAGGTAGGCCTGATTGGAAGCAAAAACCAACTGTAAGCAGGTTGCAGGGAGACAACTATGACTATGTATCAAGCCACGCAATAGTCAACGCCGGTGAAATAATGAAGAGGTTGACCTGCAAACGAGGGGAACCTTTCTTTGACATACACAGATCTAAAAAAACACTGATGACTTTTCTGAGATCGATGTGGCAACAGGAATGGTGGAACAAAGGAGCATTCCCTCCAAAACTAACCCAGCTAGATATGAGTATATTTCCTAAAATTTGTAAATAATCTCCTGCACGTTGGGTGAATGACCACATACTTTAGACAGGTGTGAAACACATCCATGCATCAAGGGATATACTGTACACAAATACATGCACACATAGTCAGTCCACTGCAATGTTGCCAATTCAGTAAACACAAAGAAAAGTGGAGAACAGAAGTGGACTATATACCACCAAACGGGGAGGCCCCTGCAGACATGGGATCAACCAGATTGACGGTGGAGAGAACTGCTGATGGCACACAAGCTTTTGGATGAGAGCCATCAAATGCAAAGATCAGCCGCCGGCCAGACAGTGGGGAAGAATCCAGCAAGCTTTTCCAGATCCCATACAACTCCACTTCCCTCAGACAATGCCCCACCCACACCTGCCCTCGCTGCCCCTTCTACCTTCTGAGCTGCAGACAGCAACTCTGTATCCAAACTTTCCAAAATTGCCAGATTTCCTCCACCACAAGCTTCATATGATATAAATCGCAGCATGTCAGTGTCCTGAAAAGGTCCACGGTAGCCACGCCCCAGTACATACATGAAAAATACTGCAGGAGCTGGGAGCACTTCCTCAAACAGGTAACAAGGTCCGAGCCGCCATGTCAGTGGACACACCTCTGTTAATGAAGAAGGAGTTCCCACTGTAACCTGTAATAATATGAAATCCTTACTGAGTCAGATCATCAATACCAGTATACTCCCAAATAAAAGTAAAAAAGATTCCAATGTAATAGAAAACTGGGATCCAACATTTCCATACTTTCACGTCTCCAAAGCAGCGCTTGCTCATTTGTAAGGATGATTCTTTAGAATGTACTCAAGAGATGTTGTTTGCTGTAACTTTGTAGCCACAGACCCAATGATTATTTAGAAAGGATCTGAATGCCTATTGCATCAGACTTCAATCTCTAATAGACATCATACTGATTACTTATGGATATCAATACAACTGGCAAGATAAATTGCAAACTAATAGTCCTGCTACAAAACCATGAAACTGATGCAAATTTTAACAAGTTGAATACCTGCCATTTAGTATCTCTGATTAAGACCTAGTAATTACTGGAGACCCCAAGAAAACACCTACAACTACAAACAACCAAATTACCTGTAGCGGCTTTCCCGCTGGTGATGCCGCATACCCGAGCTTCCCAGTATGCCGCAGGCTCCCATTCAAGTAAAGGTAGCGACCACAATCATACACCCCCAACGGACTGAAAAAGCCCTGCCCCTAGCGCCCGCTATTAGGGTTGTTGTGGACGACTAGCCAGGTCCCCCGCCGTACCCACATGCCCTCTTCTTTAATCGGAACCTTTTATAAAGATAGGATGACGGTATGAGCTGTTGTGGCCAGCGTACCAGCAAATCACAGCATGTTCATATATAATTAGGATACACACTGTTGCCCTCTCTTCACGACAGAGCTAACTGAGAAATTACGAAGAACTGGACCAGCCTCCGCACCTGCTCCTCTAAAAGAGACATTGAGCCCCCCCGCCCCGTACGAATTTACGATTCGCACACTCCACCCAACACACGTCACCCCAGTTCGGTTACTCAGACCCGACCGGAATAGTTTTTCCAGCACAAACCAAAAGCGTATGCACAATGCTCCCGAGCGCCAGCCTTCGGTCACAAAATGGATACGCACAGACACCTCATGTCACAATGATGCCCCAGTGCCCGAACTTCAACAGCCATTCACCGGCGAGAGAGGCAAAGGCCTCACCCCCGGCCTTGCAAGAAGGCCTACGCGACCCCATATCTCTACCATATCCCAGAAGTGTCATCTACCGGTTGTCCCCTGGACCACAATATCGGTTTCTGCATATTAACCTTAACAGTGGTCCTCCGAACTTCATGACCGGACAGAAAGAAAGCACTGGACCCGAGTGCAAATATAGAGCTCATGGGTTGGGAAGAGATAGATAGACTGACAGAACTGCAGATAAGTCAAGCTCCACTTAAGCAAAGGTAGAACATACTTCAAATGTAGCATGGACATCACAAAAGTAGGTTCTAGAACACGCATTAACCTGAGAAGTGCGTCACTTTTAATCCCATTGGAGAACAATAAATGCATGTCCTGGCTGAAAGACCTTACATGACAAGAACACAAGAACCACTACAAAACCAGGCCTAAAGTGCTCCTCAAACAAGTAGCCCTTCAAAGTCCTTTTCACCTTCCATCTCTCACATGCATGGGGTGCAACATCAAATTGTATAATATAGTGGACTCAAGCAGGAAGACAATTCAATGTCAAAGAGGCAAAAAGGAAAAGAGGAAATTGGAAAAAGGGTCAACTACCTGAATGCTCCAAGAACTTCAATGATCTGGAACACATATGTAAGTAGAGTAGAAGGGCTCAGCAGCATGGTGCGCATTGTCTCCAACAGAAAACCCACGCAGCCTGCAGCAAGCAACAAGTTCAGGAAAGTCTTATGCCTAACTTCATTTTGTTCGGACACTCTTCGTGCTTCCGCCATGGCCTTAGTCAATCAAGTCTTCTGCCTCATCCAATCACCCTGCACGGCTAAGAAGGTCTACCATGCAGCCAAACTGCTTCAGATTCCAACTCGGCTTCATCAAGCAGGGTCAGTTCTTCCTTCAGGTACTTGAAAATCCTCTACCTTTATCCACCAGACTTACCCTGTTTAACAGGATGGTCTTACTTCCAAGTACAAAAAACTCTTCCTGAACAGCATGTTAGCTGTTCTAGAGCATGCTGACATGATCTCTTTGAACACCAAAAGCTGAATGGATTCTAAAGTTATATCATGGTTGGAGTTGCCAATGCACATGGCACATGAGTACTTTAAGGTAGGCCTAATAATGTTGCAAAGCATGGTCCTCAGTGTTAATCCCTCTGCAGTGGAAAATTTGAGCGAGAAAGCTTCGTGGGGGGAGAGACGGGCCCTACAATCAAAATATTCACAAGTTTATAGAAGCTCTGGATAACCAATTCAGAGCATACAAATTGGTTCGTGAATGCCCCTTTTCCCCACAACATTTTATTCAGAGCCTTTCTTACAACCTACATGGCCCAAATGGACAAAACAAAGGCCACGCACCAATGACGATTATGCAAATCTTTTGGTTCAATTCAAATTCATCTTATGCACTCTGCTAATTGAGAGTTGTGAGATCTCAGATATATACCAACATCATAGACAGGAAGTGCCATATGCAAACACCTAAGGCCAAGAATCCAATCATTGCAATAGTAAAGTTTCAAAACAAAGTCATCCTGGCCACTTTCAAGGGAGCAACTCTGAACAAGCTGGGAAATCAAGCTTGATGAATAGCAGCTCAGCTAACATGAGAAAATACTAGACTGACATTGTGTGGCAAGTTGAACCATGGATGTCCAATGCCAGAAGTCAGATAAATTATGTAGGGCTGTTAATGACTTTTTGCTATCCCAATCATACATCCTTCCATTAGATTTTCTGCCAGAAATCTTACCAACAGATGTCAGTGCAGCCTGGTTACGCGGGCCTGCCCGTGCCAGCCGCTCCACCCGAATGAGCACACGCAGCTGTAGTGTGGGCGAGAATTGCAGTGAGCAGCACAAGAGAACCTCAATGGCGGCAGCATTATACACTTCCTCTTTCTCCACAACTTGGGCAGGATCAATGATGAAAGCCTGCTCACTCCCAGGAATCTGAAGGCTCCGGAAACTTCCGCTAACTTGCTCCTGAGGCAGTAACGCTGGGAGGCCCTGGGCATTTTGGGAAGGAGAATGAACTTTCTCCAACGCCACATCAAAGAGAAGCTCAGCTATTCTCTCCTCAAATTCCACGCAAATGAGGCCAGATTCTAGCAACAAATCCTTGAACCTCTGTGATGATATATACTGATGCAGCTCACCACGATTGATGGGTGTATCTGCTGCCCCCACAGTGACAACATGCAGCAAAGCATCAAATATCTCCATTCGTAAATCCAGTTCTAGAGGACTTGCTGACAGGTGATTATCTGAGGCTTGCGATTCATCCAGTGCACTTAAAACTCCTCCCAACCCCGAGCCTTCGTACTCAGCGTGCATACACTCCAAAACTGAGAGGATAAGTGCAAACCCCTTTGCCTCTCCAAATACAATCTTGGTTGCTGGATTGGCACCCAGGATTCGCCACAATGCCCAGAGAACATCTTCTTTAGCTTCTGCCCCCACTCGCCACTTTCTTCCCAAGTGACTTGTGACTACCCCACTGTTCACAACCTTGACAAGAACCCTCAATTCTTCACTGTGGACCTGGAATTACAAACACACGATGAGGACAAGACTCCATTTAGAAATGATTGAATTCCACTCTCATAGACTTTACAAACAGGGTTAATGCCGAGGACCTCATTCAGCTGTGGTCCCCTTCAGAAAAATTCATTCCAAGAAGTCCTGTCCAATGTATCATTCCAATCAACACAGCTTCATACAGATGTGGTCTGCCATGCAGACCAGGAGGCCATGTCCTACATTACTGTTTGCTGTTAACTACCTTTTAACTGGTTCACCCTGGATAGTTGCTACAGAAAGGCTCTGTTTAGTTTTCCAGTTGCAAATGTGGCGACTGAGATGGTCACACCTGAGTTGTGTCTTCACATATGAGACAAGAGAGCAATCGCAAAACACCCGGGCGCTGCATGGGGGACACCAAAAGGGGCAAGACTGCAACGACCCCATTCGCCTTTCGAAACACCATTTGGTTTCCTTCACTCCTTTTCAACAAAGAGAGAAGGCAATCCCATGCCAACCCGACTGTAGCCCTGTCTTCAAAAATTTGAAACTCGGCAGGGCCCTGTCCAGGAACCCAGGGTGTCAATAGTGACAAAGCTTTCTTTGTCTCGAGGATGCCCACACTGTTAGCCCTGGCTGGATTCTGGCTGACCATATGCCTGAGAGCAGCACCTGCCGGAATCTCACACCGCTTAATATCATCCAAGAGCAAGTCCAGCACACCCACCTCCCGGAACACCTTCTTGTAGTGCCGGTCAAAAGACAAAAGCTTCTCAAAAAACGAGAGTACTGTTACCCGCAATGATGACACCAGTGGTTGCTGCAACAAGTAACAGAGAGAGAGCAGCTCTTGCTCAGGGACACAATTTGCGACAGTAACAGCATACTCTAAAACCTTCAATAAACTTTCTTGAAGAGTTGTTGCATAGCCGCCCATGTTCTGGATAAAAAGAGGCATAGTCCGCAGCTCCTGGACCAGCACATAATTGTCTGGATGGCTGGCAAACAACCGAAGCAAGCGGTCCAACAACTCAAGCTGCAGTGTAAGGTTCCTTGTCTTAAGGAAGACATCCTGAAGTATCTGCACACTGTCAATGTCCCGAACTTTTCCATCAACCTCTGTTTCTCCTCTGTCAACAACAGCCCCAGGACCAATGCCTTCAAGTAAGGGCAAACACTTTGAACCTGGAGGTGGCTTCCCAGACTTTCCACTGATCCCTGCCCCCAGATTTAGCTCTGGAACTCGTGTACCCGTTTGAGCAAGCTCCACGATAATGTCTAACAAACGCAGCAGTGGGGGAGGAAGACTGCTATCCTCCCTCTCCGTGGAGACTGTTGCTTGTTTCTCCCCCGGAGCAACTGAGGATGAGATCGTGTCCTCTGAGACAATCTGATCCCCTCCGAGAAAACCAGGAATCTCCCTCTCATCCAGGCTTACAGAAGATTCTGCGAGTTGTAATGCAAATTGCACTAGGTAATGGTACCCACGCCCCTTTCGGAAGTTGTCTTTGAGGCGCACACTACCAGACTCTGCATACCATCCACATTCACAAGTTGGTCTAAAGTTCGACCCAAAGAAACGGCAAGTATTATTATGCGGCTGGTAAACACTCCTACATTTCCTACAGCATCCTCACACTCTAACTTCCAAAGGGAGGTTTAAACAATCCTAGTTTGGTGTTCGAGTCAAAACACAAAGTCACATGCCTCTCCTAGATTCGTCTTGCAGTTCTACTGTTCTTACTTTCCTTCTCATTACTTCCTCCCTCCCTGCTTCTTTGTTGCCTTGGAGTAGTTTTTTTGTTTCTGTGGTTCTATGGTTGTTTTCTGTGCTCTTCTCTTCTTTGTTCTACTTATGTCCCTTCCTTTAGGCCCCCCACTCCATAATAGATCTCTTTATTGCTCTTTCTTCTCATCCTCCCATCAATACCTTGCCATTTCCAAGCTCTCATTTCTTCGGAACTCTCAAGAGTAAAGGCATGTCCTATTGACTGGGCTCATGCACATCCAAAATAGGGTTACCCTGGGGATCAACCAAACAGCAGCTGGCTGCATTTACACGTGTACACCATTCCAAAGAAACCCAGCTGAAAACGGAACTGGCAAATTGTACTCATCCAGACAACTGTGGAAGGATAGCTTCTGCAATCACCCTGTTGCCTCCAATTGGGGCTGGAGCAACAGCTTTTTGGGCAGCCACCAGAACTTGCACAGGAGATGGGTCGGTTTGACTGAGGTAAGATAATCCTGGCTTTCTAGTGGAAAGTGGCCAGAAACACTAGGGCAAGTGTCAAACGCTGCAACACCATAAAACTCCCGACCCCTAGCTCCACTGGTTGACTGGATGAAGCTGTAGATAGAGACCAACATGGAACCACAGCATAGGTCTCATGAAAATAATGGAGATGAGAAGGATACCTGGCCGGCAAGATAATTGTATAGAACTCAAAATCAAAGAGACAACCCCAACGGTGTAGCTAGCATCCCCAGTGTCACCTTCGAAGTCCATCACTGGTGTGAGAAGCACTTCAACCTGCAACCAAACATAGAACTCAATCTTACGATAGAAATGGAGAATGACATGGGAGGCAACACCTGAGTTCTTTGGTTCTCCAACCCCCTTCAGATGGTATACACTTCCTCTGTTTCCGTTCTTTAAATTTAGTATTTGCTTACAAAGATTCCTCATCACTGCAGAGGCCATTCTTAGGATGAGAAAATATCAAACTCAGAGATCTGACCTTCCTATGGTCAGAGGACTAACAGCAAATCCCATTTGGAGACTTTGTGCAGAGTTCCCACCTGCCAGGAACCCTCCTTTGTGCAGTGCTAAGGTGTGATCTTTCAACCTCTGTGGGTCTACTGTGTGCCATAGTCGTGTCCCTTGGGCCCTTTTGGCCTCCCACTGGCACAATAAGTCTCTATTTTCTGTACCCTGTAGACCTCTTTCCTGCTAAATTGATTGTATCATCTCCAAGGATTAGCTTACCGAATCTGAACTTTGAAAGAGATCAGGTTTTTAGAATCCAAGATGCAACTCTTTTGGTCCCATGCACTCTTCAGGCTTGAAGTGTACACACAAAAATCACAAGAACACTAATTTCCACGTGTTAGAAAGGAAAACAAAACAGCAGAATCCAAGAAATCACCAACCAATTCGTGTGTCTGAATGTACTGGGCTATGCTACCATCATCATTTGCCAGCAACAGCCCCAGTATCTGCAACACGCATTTCACACGGGGGTTAAGGGCGACAGAATAGAAACAACATAGAGGGATGCTCACGACTTCAGAACATGCCCTGCAAACTGAATCAATTGCATTGTCAACCTGGCCTTGCCACAGCAAGAAAGAAACTCAGTCATGAGTCATTAGTACACTTGGTCCTGTTCTTTTCATCCTATATGGGAAAGGAGGCAACAAGCCCCACATTATCTTTAGCAAACCAAAACCTAGTTCACAACCTATCGAAGCAAGAAATGCTGAAAGGGCACTCTCCCTCTGGCATTCCCAGACATAATAAATTTCTTTCTTTCATTCATTCTCTGTCCCACTCAGGGCCTCCAGTAGACATAATAGATTTTGTTGTTCCTCTCTTGGGCTCTACTTGTGCCTCCAGCAGATGTAACAAATCTCTTTCTTTAAAGCTCTTGATGAAGAGTTGTTTTTGGGCTGCTTGTTGAGGGCCCCATGTTCTTTCTTCTACCGTGCCACCCCAGGCCAGCACAACACACAGAAAACGGGGCCTTTGACAGGGCAAGATGCCCATACTTCATATTGAAGATTTCAAAAATGAGCTCTCTCCCTCACACACTGACTGGCTTCTTGATCGGTGTGCACAAAGTTTTTGTTGTTCCGAAAAAGTGAGCAGAGGTGGGAGTGTTTCCCACCCACAGCATTCCATGCCTTGGCTAAGAAGGGCCACAGTGAAATGAGGGGATTGGGGGAGGGGGGACACAGATGTATACATCTCTGATAGTTTATCAAACATGTCTGATGCCTATTAAAGAAGATACCACAAGCAATTCACTAAGATCAAGCAAGCCAAGGCTACAATAGCTAAGACATGTTAAATCTCTTAGAAGAAGAAATTCTGGTACTACTTTAGATAATAAAGCTTTACAGAAAGTTGAGCTGAAATCTGTTAATGACCAATTAGAAGGAGATAACTTATTCCTTGGAGCAGTGCTTGATAATGAGTTAATAGAAATTGTCAAAGCATGGTCAAGATGTGGCAAGCCAAGGGAGGTTGGGCATCACCAAAGGAGAGCCCAAAAGGTATTGCATACTTTCCGGTGGCTTAAGGAGAAACACAGACAAGACAATCAAGACCAGAATCAAATGGACAGTAGACGAAGGATCCAAGAAAAGCATCTAAGTGAGAACAAAGCACCCCAACCTGCACAACATGCCGGTGGAGCTGGGCCAGGTGGACTGGGGGTCTGGTCATGAGGTCCTTCGTGAAGCTTTGCAAGGGTGACAGAGAGGGTCGCGAACCCCCCATAGCCACCATGTGAAACATCAGCTGAAGTGAATCATCTTCTGCTAAGCTTTGTGCTGCTCCCGGGTGTTGTGCCAGAGCCTTCATAATGTGGACTACCCCTCCTTCCACCTATAGTCAATGCAAGGCAACAATTGGGGTTTTGCGATGCACTCATGTGTTCTGGCTACAGGACTTCTGCCCCTTGACATAAGACATTTCTGTTCCTTTCTATAAACATGAACTCTTGAAACTGAAATACCGAAGCCAGTAATCACAGAAACAGTTCATGACTAGAGTTCTATTGTTGACAAAACCATCTGCAGAGACCATATCCTGCCACCATCATCAAGTAGCACTTCATCACATAATATTCAAAACTGAGACTGAAATCTCCTCTCATATATAAAATTGAAACTGGCAGAGATGGACCACAATGATTATCAAAACAACACATGCTGAAAAGAATGGGCCAGATAGAATACCACAGCTCGACAATTTCCCTCTGTAGTTGCTTCACCGACACCAATCAGGTTTTCAGCCACCCGGGACTTGTCTGAAGCAGTTGTGTCAACTGGGCCAGCCACGGCAGTGGCAACCACAGCAGAGCCAAGGAGGCGATACAGGACAAGGACGAGGGATGAGAGGAGGCCAGCATCAATAAGCGGCTGGACATCCAAGGGCTGCACACCATCCCCAAGACGCAAATGCAAGTTAATTCTGTGGATGCGATAAAGCTCTTTTTCTACATTGCCTTCCTTTCCAGATGAGAGGAAAGGCACCTAAGCAAGAAAAACCCCAGAGTAGCTCATCATCACAATCAGCACTATATATGAGAATGTCATAGGCAGGGAAAAGCCGGTGGGGCACTTTGTGAGGAGGTCCATAGCAACATTGGCATGAAGCAAAGCTCCCCAATTTTCCTTGCACTTTTCAGCATTTTCATTCATCTGGGTTGCAGGTGGCTTTAGCAAACCCCTTGAAGGTTTCACACAGGCTGTCCTGCTATCCACAGATGATGTGGCTCAGTTAGCCCATTACGCCCAACAACTCCAGCAACATCTTGCTCTGCTGGGAGATTTGCACAGCAATCTTGAGCATCCCACAGTCTGAGGATGCAGACAGGCAGATGGGACAATCTGCAAGGTGCTCAACGCACTATCTTCTTGACAAGGATGCACCCTCTTGCAGTCCAGTTCGTGCTCTCACAACCTCTATGAGACTCAATGCAGCTGGTGTAAAGACCTGTTAGTATGCTCCAGTCCCCAATTTCTTTGAATGACGGCCTGTCTATTGCATCCCTACTGCCCCGAAATCCAGATGGATTGAAAACTTCTTCCACACAACAAGCTTATTCTACAGGACTTGATGGCACTCCATGTTAAACAAAGCTGCACTTCTATCACAACATTTCCTTGGTCCAGAAGAAGGAAAGAAGTGTTGATGTGGGGTTTTTTCCTTCTCTAACTTGCAATTTTTCATGTCACTCTTTCTCAATCTCTGACCCTTCAGTTGTAGTGAGTTCTCAGTGAATTCAGTCAAGTTACAAGCTCTTGAATTATCGGAAGTGTGGAAAATAGCTTCTACAGCTTCATTCCTGGGTGTATCACAGTTGGTTCTCCCAGAAGAAAATATCCTATTGTGTTTCTTTCCCCATACCATCCACCCACAACAGTGGCACAAAGACAACAAGTATAAACATTTGGAGCACTTGACCAGGAATTTGATTATTTTGACCATGAGGTTGCAGGAAGCAGAAAGCATACTGGAGAGACAAGGCCTTCCAGGGCGAAGAGCAAGTTGGAGCCAATGCTGGAAGCTTCCTGCACATGCCAGATGTTACTGAGGTCAACTTGGATTGCTACAAACCAGCTGAGAAAACTGTAGAACCCAGTGACTACGCAAAGTTACGGAGGTTCAAGAGTCAAGGAGGCATCTCCGCGGTGGAATTTCAAACCCTATTCCACCATAGGTAGGCCTAGACTTGGAAGCGTGTAAGAAAAACAGGATGTAATTGGGCCAGCTACTGAGACAGGGCAGAAACTGTACTAGAGATGCTATAAGGTCCTCTCTCTCCTTGCCACCCATGGATGTTTTAGTTGGATTTTCCTTTCTTTCTACTTCCCAGGGCTTCCAGGATGTTGTAAAATTGCATACTTGTCTTTCTCTTTCTATGTGAGCCCTCTTGAAAGCATGAAACACACTGCCACTGCAAGAACCTCAAGCCAACACTAAAAGTTGTGGGTGTGAAGTATTACATGAACAGTTTAATATAATTGATGCTGAAGTGAAGAGCTTTCTGATTCTGGACTACCAGAACAAACTTTGTCTTTAGGTGAGTCCTCCTATTCAAGCCAGCCTTGCACGATTGTAGTGCTCTTGATTCTGCTTTCCTCCCCCCGTTTTCTGCTCTCATCCATTAAGGCGGGGCGGCCTATTTCTGAAAGGCTTTGGGAATCTAAATCTAAATCTAAATCAGAACGTCAATCAAAGTCAAAAGTGAAGGATCTCCAACATCAACTGTGAGCTTCTTCACAGCCTTTGACGAACGAGTGGGGCCCAAGCACTACCTAAAGGGCCTTCTCATGCTGTGTACCAAGCTGCAGATCGACGTAAGAGTAAGTTGTCTACCCCTGTCCAAGAAGGTAACCCAGCTGTGAAAGTGCAGCCACATGTCCAAATCCAGGGCATGAGAATTTCAAATTTACTCTACTGAACAAAAAGCTCGTACACAAGGCCAAAAGTTCTGCAAATCCTCACGTCTGAATTCCTTGGTGAGTACAGTGACTTCATTCCATAGTAAAACGCCAGAATCAACTTCAAACTTTTACTTAAGATACTGGGGCAAAATGGTAGTGAGCCACATCGCCAGACTTCTGACAGCTATGCATGACGTGAACAGTAGGACTTCCTCAAAAACCCATTGCCTTTAGGCTCTCTTGGTCCTCTCATCCTGCCTCACCTACACTTTTCTGCTCAATCCAAACCAGAAATGTGATATATGGCCATGAGCTGAAGAACTTCGTTTCATGCAATCTTTCTCTAGTTGAACAGAAAAGGTGCGGAGGGAAAGGGGAAGAGTGCAAGAGGCTGGTATGCAGCTTAGAAATCCAGCTATGAACATAGTTAACCTTCTGCCCTCCTCCAAAGAGGTTGAGAATGTCATTGGGCTGCAGCTGACCATTTGGGCTAGTCCTCCGCAACTTTTCTATGTCATTCACAAGTGCCCGTGCCACCACGAATGCAAACACACGGACATCCACCAACCTGCAAACCCATTCCAACCTTCTCAAAAATTGACTGGACTGGGCTTTGAGTTATTAACCACACAGATATATAAAATCTTAAGTGCGACATTGGCATTGGATAGGGTTATTAGTTGTGGGAAAACTTTGGTAACTTCATTTGGTCGCTAGTAGTAAAAATCTTTCATCTTCATAACTGATTTGTATAAACATGCATATGCATCAGTTTCAAGATTCTGCAACAGCTCCTTCTATGCAGTTAGGTCCAGTGGCATCAACTGAGGATATAGAAGTTTTATACGTGCTTTCCCCTTGCCTTCCCATCAATATATTAAAGGATCCATTGTAAGGGTACCCCATTTCCACATGAGAATGTTTAAAGAATGTGAGTTTCATCAAATAAGATCAGCACAGGACAAAGTAAGTAAACAAGCCAAGAGGTGGAGAGAAACATGAAAAAGAAGAGCCAGAGAGAGTGAAGGAGAAAGACGGACAAAAACATAACAGAAGACCCAACATACGTAAGGGCAAGCTGAGCAGGGTCGCCATTTCGTCTGGAAATCTTACAGAACAGGTCGAGCGCCACTTCCAAGGCTTCCTCCTTCTCCTGAAAAGGATATCAAGATCAAACTTGTCCGCAGTGAAACCCTCAAACCAAAAAGAATAAACACGTGAAGATATGAACCACGAGAACCAAGTAGTTTTGTCATAAATATTGATGCTTACCACTGATGAAGGAGGGGAGCTAACCTTGTCAGAATGTGAAGAACGGAAATCCTCCCATGCTTTCCTGAAATCCTGCTCAGAATCATTCCTGTCTCTGGAAATCCAAGCACAATCCAAACTCTCCAGTTAAGCTAAAGAATCCAAGCTCGTTCACAAGCAAATGTAGCCCTTCTGACACTCACTACTGCTCCCAGATGAGTTCTCTGTCATAAGGTACTGCAGTTGCACCAATTGCAGAAAACCTAAACGCAAATTACTAGGAAACAAACATGTTTGTCGAAAACCAATCCATACGAAGGGAAACCCTGATCTCAAGTTAAACCCTAAACCCCCAGCCCATGTCCAAAATTATTTATTTTCTAGTTCAGACTCTACTTCCACATCACAACTCCTACAAAGAGCAACATGGCAATGAGTCGTAGTCAAGACTCCTTCCTTATAGACAGGGAAAGGTAGTAGAGAGAGAAAGAATGAATAGGAATTAAAACCGTCCAGCAGAGACAGAGGAGAGTAGAGTGAGACAGCACTCAATTAACCATTCCCTGCAGAGAGAGAGAGGGAGAGAGAGGTCCGTAAGGTTTCAGCCGCAAGTAGGGCAAGGGGCAGGGGGGCAATTGCAAGGCACAGACAGTGAGAGGTGCTGGAAGTTATAGTAGCATTCAGCAGTGCCTTCCTCTTTCAATTCCCTGCCTTCATTTCCTCTACATTGAACCCAGAAAAACCCTCTCCCATATACCTGGGTTTAGTGCCTGCGGCATCTTCACGAAGTTGAGGGGATGGTCGCTGTGGGGATGGTGAAAAGGAAGAGTGGGTGACTTTCTCCTTGAAGCGCTCAAGCCATTTCATGGTTGCTCTGCCCACAGTATCCACCTTCTGGACATCTGTGCCTCAGCCACCATCACCAAACTGTGCTCTCTCTCTCTCTCTCTCCTTGCAGAGTTGATCACTACTCAGGAAGTGGAACCGAAGATGTCAGACTTGTGTGCCCTGATTTGAATACGCTCCGAACACAGCCTCCTTCACTCAACCAGGCATGTAAAATGTACTGAAATGCCACTTGAAACTCACCTCAGCAGGGCTTAGTCAACAACCAAATATGGAGGATATGTGGAAGAAACTTTGATTGTGTTCCCCCTCTGTTTCAGTGTGACACTCAGTGGATCAACGGTATTCATAAGTCAAGATAGGAGAGGGGTGAATTCACATTGCAACCATGTCCCCTGGATATAATAGCCTAACCTCCATCCCTGCATTTGCAGCCAAAACCTTCACAAGGAGCAGTGCTCTGATATCCTAGTTCCCCCTCAGTCCGTTCTCCTGCAACCATGTCCTTGAGCTGACAATGAACATTATTCCCCTTCTGTAACTGGACTTCCCACTTTGCTATAGCAGACCCACTCCTCACTCATGAAATGATCCCATGATTTCATGAGAGTACACCCAGACCCACTTCCCACTTTTGAAGGGATCTCATCAGTGTACACCCTATATCCACTTGTAGCTTCCGAACTCATATGTTGCCCTTGTGCTCAGTTGGATCACCACCTGAATCAAACGCCAAAACTGCCCTTTAGCACTCCCTCCCTCGGCTAATAGCACTGCAATTTTGACGGGTTAGAGGAACACTGCGGGAATTGACATGGTTTACGCCATTTCGGTTCTCGAAGACTTCTTTTCTTCAATCTGCGAAAAACTCTTTTGCTGATTATACAGGTTCTCCTTTTAGATTCAAATCCTTGCAAAGGATAGAAGGTGGAGATTTTTTCTTGCGGAACTACGCGACCACCGCGTTAGATCGCTTGATGCGAACACGCCACTGTCCACAGGAGAATACACCATTCCCTTGGGCTGATCACCGAGAATGCTCAACTATCAAGAACCATCAGCACAAAGACAGAGGGTGTAGCTAGAAAATCCACCACAAACAATCCTAACTCAAATTTTCAAATAACATCCACCACCATACCTTTCAACTCCCACTCCGACTAACCCTTCAGAAAACTCAGCACATTCTTTCACTCGACCAACGCTCTGCAGAAGCTTGACCCATGCACAGATTCCGCTTCCCAAATTCCGAACCCAGATTCGGAACATCCACCGAAAATCCAAAGCCCTTCCGTTCAGATCGGTCGCAGCCCAAATCTTCTTGCTACTCCACACTCCAGCTGCAGACGTGGGAAACACAAAACGCAGAGAGGAGTGAAGACCTATGGGCCCGGCCCCCGGGTCCTCCGGCCCTCATGTGAATCCCCGTGCTAACGCCCCGCCCTTCAAAGATAGATACCCGCCGATTCCTCGGTCCATAGTAAAGACCCGGCCGGTGATGCCCTGCATCTGTGTCTCTGGAGTTTCTGGCACGAAGGGGATTGTGGAGAATGGAACAGCGCTGGCAAGAATTCCTTCACGATCCTTCACAATGGTGGGACAATCGCGTTGGCAAGGTGCGGCTTTCTTCATGTATGATATGAAGGAGTTTGTCGGTTCTGCAAAAGTGCCGCTTACTGTCGGTATGATAGCTTGTTCTCCCCAAGCAGGCCATGAGATTGCGTTGCCCACGGGTTTTCCTGGTGTTTACAAGCTACTTGGGAGGGTCGGCTTGGCCTTAGGAGGCTGTGTTAAAAACTATAGCTGCCCAGCTGCACCCCGGTGGTTTCCACAGACCAATCCAAGATCACCGGACTACAGACATTAAGCAGGGAGCTGAAGAGGTCTTTTGGATTGGGGGTTGGTTTGATCCTCCTTGGGTGAAAGACAAGCTAGCTGCTGCCATGACACAAGTTCAACCACAATGTGGTGAGGGCACCTTCGTCTTCAACACTTTTGGTCGTATCATTACTCCCTGCATTTTCACCTTGGTTTCGGTAAGTTAGCTAGTCAGATGGACGTTTGGTCATTCCGAGTGTTCTCAACGTGTTACTGCCAATGGGATTGCAGGCAAATACCCGAAAACGGGAAATAGGGACAAGGAGGAGATTTGGGACGAATATTTTTCAAACACCAGTCAATGGTGGGACAATAGCGGCAGAAAGGTAAACCCACGTTATTTGAAAGCAGGAGCAAGAGCAGAAAGAAAGATGCATCGAAAACTTTCTTGGAAACTCTCTGTCTCCGTCACTCTGCTTGTTTCTGTTCCTATGCTTTTATTTTGTTCCAGTCTGTCAATGGATGAAGACCTTAAGGATGACCTGAGGGCCTACATACCCTTGGCACTCAACTAAAATTCAAAATCCAGGGCAAAGAGTCTACCTTTGAACAATAAACAGATGCAGAGAGGAAAGGGAGATTGTCAATGCCTGATGTGCGGGCAGCCTTATTGAGCCCTCACAAACGAAGTGTCTGTTCGTTTTTCTGCCCTAGCTGAGTGTGGGTTTATGGCCACAAGGCTATCTCTATCACTTTCTTTCGAGGCTGAGCCTAAAGCCCTGGCCCTGTTGGGGGTCTAACTTTCTAGGCTGATGACACACAGCAGATTGATGCTTGTGTGAAGGGCTTTCTAGAGGATATCTGGAAATCCCGAACTAATTGTTTATATCAAGGTAAGTCATACTACTGCAGTGAGCCCCTCACAAAGGTAGTGCCTATTCCCTATGTTTCCGTCCGAACTGGGTGCAGAGTTTATGGCCACAAGGCTACGGCAAACAAAGTCTTATGAGTACATTCTATCACTTTCTTTCCATGGGCCCTTTTCCTAGTATGACTCGCAGTGCAACCATATCCATCTCTGCTGCCAGCTAGAGCGCTAGTGGAGCAATGTGCAATTAACCTCTCTCCTTATACTATGTAGAGGTATGCCCACACACTTAAGGATTTATACTGGACCTCTCTCACATGCACACCCTACACCTCTGGTTGTGAGGTATTGCTTGGTAAAATTCTTAGTTTGTCAATGTAAGCTCTAAGTGGCCAGGGAAGGATCTCTTCATATGTAGGGAGGGATAGCTTAAGGAGGCAGGGAGGGAGTGGGGTGGCAGATCAATCCCCAAGGACCAGATTTCAGGCACAAGAACACGAAGGAGGCACTGTGGATTGATAACTACCTGACATCTGCATCAGTAGATGGTCAACTTAGAGCAGCAGTACAGTTATGTGAACCAGGCACCTCCTCCATGATCACTGCTTTTGAAAGAGGACCAAGACAGGGAGCTCATAACAATTCTTCTCGGGTTTGTGGGGATGTGAAGACACTCTGTAAGGCAGGTCAACTGAGAGAAGCGTTGCACATTTTGCAGCAAGCCTGCATTTCCGCAGACTCCAGTACATATGTCTGTCTCTTGCAGCAGTGCATCAAGATGAACTGCGTCACAGAGGGAAAGCAGGTGCATGCCCACATTATCCAGAGTGGATTCAAACCAAATGTTTTTCTACTCAATACCCTCGTGAATATGTATGCCAAGTGCGGGAGCTTGGTGGATGCACGCTTAGTGTTTGACAAAATGCCTGAACGAGATATGTTTACATGGAATATGATGATGGCAGGATATGCCCAGCATGGGTGTGGTAGGGAAGCCTTTGAGATCTATGAGCATATGAGAAGGGAAGGAGTAGTGCCCACCAATGTCACATTCACTTGCATTCTCAAGGCATGTGCAAGCATGGCAGCCCTGGAAAGGGGCATAGAGGTCCATGCTGACATCATCAAAGCTGGAATTAAGCCAGATATTATTCTGAAAAACTCTCTTGTTGACATGTATGCCAAATGTGGTAGTTTAAAAGATGCTCGTCAAGTGTTCGACAACATGGATCAGCGAGACGTAATCTCATGGAATGCAATGATCGCAGGATATGCTCAGCATAGGGGCGGTAGGGAGGCCCTCAAAGTAGTTGAACAAATGAAACAGGAAGGCTTCAAACCAAACATAGTTTCATGGAGTGCAATTATTGCAGGATATGCTCAGCATGGATGTGGTAGAGAGGCTTTGGACACCTACGAGCAAATGATTCAGGAAGGAGTGACACCTAACCAGGTCACATTTGTTTCTGTTCTCAATGCATGTGCCAGCCTGGCAGCCCTGGAAAAGGGCAAAGAGGTCCACGCTGACATCAGGAAAGCCCAATTCCAGCCAAATTTCATTCTCAAGACTGCCATTGTCAACATGCATGCCAAATGTGGGAATATGAAGGATGCACGTCAAGTCTTCGACAGTATGGCTCAGCGAGATGTGGTCTCATGGAGTGTGATGATTGCAGGATATGCTCAGCATGGGAGTGGTAGGGAGGCCCTGCAATTATTTGAGCAAATGCAAAAGGAAGGCTTAAAGCCAGACAGTAGCACCTTCACATGTGTTCTCTCTGCCTGTAGCCATGTAGGTCTAGTGGATGAAGGCTGTCACTACTTTAATTCCATGACTCAAGATCATGGCCTCGCTCCCACAATGGAGCATTTTGGCTGCATGGTTGACCTCCTTGGTCGTGCAGGACAATTGGACAAGGCAGAGAACTTCATTAACAAAATGTCAATTGAACCAACTGCTGCAGTGTGGCGGACCTTGGTTGGAGCCTGCAGAGTTCATGGCAATGTGGAGGTGGCAGAACATGCAGTGAAATGCCTTCTCAAATTGGATCCAGAGGAGGCTGGAAGCTATGTGCTACTATCGAACATCTATGCAGCAGCTGGCAGGTGGGAGGATGCTGCAAAGGTGAGACAAATGATGGAGGACAGAGGAGTCAGGAAGGAGGCAGGACACAGCTGCATTGAGGTGGACAACCAAGTGCATACATTCATTGTAGACGACAAATTGCATCCACAAATTGAGGAGATCCACGCTGAGCTAAATAAATTGTCTTGGCAGATGAAGGAGGTCGGGTACATGCCTGACACTCGCTTTGTTTTGCATGATGTGGAGGAGGAGCAAAAGGAATCTTCTCTTTGCTACCACAGTGAGAAGCTGGCCATTGCTTTTGGGCTGATTAGAACGCCCCCTGGGACGTCTCTCCGTATCATCAAGAACCTTCGGGTGTGCGGTGACTGCCACACTGCCACCAAATTCATCTCAAAGATTGCCGGGCGAGCAATTGTTGTACGTGATGCCAATCGCTTTCACCACTTCCAAGATGGGCTTTGTTCCTGTGGGGATTACTGGTGAAATGCGCAACAGGTAGGGAAGAAATCACATCACCCAGAAGTACAGGAGAAACGAAAAATTCATTGGTGCACTAGCAAAGGGTGGGGTTGAAATGGAACTTGACAGTTCGTACTACACCTTTTATTCTCATGAGTCAGTCACACATGATGGCTATTCAGAAGAAACCCTCCATTGAGAGTCATCCAACGGATCGAGATCAAGTTGGGAACATGAGGGGCCTGAAACAAAAAGTGTAGTACACACAACCTGATACACTACATGAGTTTCACAGGACATTTTGTCTACCTCAAAAATTAGGCAGGCCCAGTGGGAAGCCAAATGTATTGGCCAAAGGAGTGTATTGTCAGGCAACTACACACAACCAGATACACTAGACTACATACATTGGGCATGCAAATACGGTCCATATGGGGATGAGATTGCAAAGTATGAAGCCAAAGGCTATGAGTTGTCAGGTGCCAGGGATAGGCACAGTAGTGTAGCAATAGCTGGTGGTCAGCTTTGTGAGTGCGAGCAGAATGGGATATTTATCATATTCTGGGAATATCCAGAGAATATGCTATGGCGAAATGGAAAAATGAGCACGCCAGAAAATTGTGAAACTTATTGCAAATCTGAGCAGAAGCCATCCAGTACCAACCACTGTTAACTTTTTTAATATCCGCTAGTTCCGGATATTAAATAATAGACATATGTCTGTCCCGGGTATTACCAACATGACAAACAGCAGATCATCCAGTTATTAATTTTAGGGGTTCCTTGGTGGTGCTCCATTCTCACTGTGAAAGAGGTTATTTTCTCCTCTCACTATTGAGGGGCCTGATTTGTGAGCTGTCGCTCCCAGGTGTTTCCCTTTCTTTAAAAAAATAAAAAAAATAAAAAAATAGGACAGATATCTGCCGGGTATTGAGGGGTATTGGCTGGATATCTGTGGGTGTAGAATAATTTTTCACATTTCATATCCATCGGTTATGCATCCGACATTGGACCTAAAAATGCCGGTTCCATGTCCGGATACCTTGATATCCGGATTGATCTACTGCGTTGATGACTCTATCCACTGTTGATGACTATGGTACTATCCATTGGGAGGGTATTGGGTAGGTAGAGGGTATCAACACAGGTTTCAATGCGGGTATGTGGACCCGGACACGTAGGTACATTGTTGGACAATACCAGGTTCATATCCTGCCCGCTGGTTAAGTGCTGAGTTGATATTGATGCTGAGACCCGGACCCTCGGATAAGGCTTTGGTGATATTAATATTGATGTAGGGGTGAATGTTCCATGTTTTCCAGTCTGGCTTCCTGCATTCTCCAAAACAAGCGATTGTACTAGGAGTATCCTCTAGGCTGCAACAGGCATCTTAGTCCTAGCAATGATACTACTGGTTCATTGTGTCTTATTTCTCACTTATTGATCGAGAGTTATCCAGCACGGCTTACCGTATGAACACGCCTTATGGCAACCTGCGGGCAATCAAGGGTTTTAATTTTTCCCCCTTCAATAACCTATAATAAAATTAAAACCAGGGCATCCCCCTGTTCTCCCAAAAAATAAAATTCTAGCGACGACCAAAGGTCGGAAGCTAGTTTAGCGTAGAGCAGGAATAGGGTGTCATAGTGCCACGTCATCGTTGCCACGTTTCGTCGCCACGTCATCGTCGTCGTCAATTTCTTTGGAACCTGCCCGAAATGCCCGAAAAGCAGCGTGGGGAAGAGATGCCCCCGCGTGCTCGAGCTTCTGAAAGAGGATCGAGAGAGGGAGTCCACAATGCCTCTTCTAGTACTTCTATGCATGTGAAGATGCTTTGTGAGGTAGGCAAACTGACAGAGGCTCTACAAACTTTAAACCAAGGAGGCATTTAGACACCTATGTCTGTCTCTTGCTTAAGTGCATCAAGATGAAAGGTCTGGAAGCTGGAAAGCAGGTGCACACGCACATTATCCAAAGTGGATTCACGCCAAATGTTTTTCTACTCAACACCCTTGTCAACATGTACGTTAAGGGCGGGAGCATCATGGATGCTCACCAAGCATTGAACAGAATGCCTCAACGATCTTGATCACGTGGAATATAATGTTGGTAGAATTTACCAAGCATGGGTGTGGTAGGAATGCTTTTGAGACCTATGAGCAGATTATGCGCAAAGGGGTGAAGCCCAACCACATCAGATTTGTTTGTGTTTGCAATGTGTGTGCAAGCCTGGGAGCTCTGGAAAAGGGGAAAGAGGTCCATGGTGACATCGCCAAAGCTGGAATTATACCATATGTCATTCATATGTCACTCACGATGGTGGGACAACCGCAATCGCAAGGTGTGGCTTTTTCTTAATGTATGATGTGAAGAAGTTTGTCCATCCTGCACATGTGGGCTCTTGGCTCCTGTTAGTACCATGATTTGATATTCTTCTTGATTATGTTACAAGGTTCTTGGGAGAGTCAGCTCGGTCTTAGCAGGCTGTGTTTCAATCTATGTCTGCTCAGCTGCACCGTGTTGGTTCTCACAGACCAATCAGACATCACTTGACACAAGCAGCACACACAAGGGGTCCTTTTGGGTTGATGGTCAAATCCTCCATGGATCATGCTACAAGGTCAAGGACAATGTGGTGAGGGCACTTCTTCTTCGACCTATTTCAGCCTGTTTTGCCCTCTCATCAGACTCGGCCCTGAGATGCATATTGAATTTTCAAGGACTCAATGTGGTGAGGGCACCTTCTTCGACCTATTTCAGCCTGTTTTGCCCTCTCATCAGACTAGGCCCTGAGATGCATATTGAATTCTGCAAGTTAGGTTGTTGGGTAGATGGTCAACTGGAAACAGCAGCGACAGTGACACAAATGATAGAACAAGGCACTGCTAATGTTCAGGCACCTTCTTCAACACATTTCACCCTGTTTTTCCCTCTTGTCAGAGTCGGCCCTAAATTTCCATGTTGAATTCTGCAAGTTAGCTGGTTGAATGAATCTGGTTTGGAGTGACTTTGACATGATACTGCCAATGTGATAACAGGAAAGTATCTGAAAACAGGTAACAGAGAGAAGGTGTGGAATGAATACTTTGTTGACCCCAGTCAATGGTGGGACAACCGAGGCAAAAAGTTGAATCCTTGTTAGATCAGCAGACGCAATTCAGCATAGGAACTAGTGTGATTGGGTGTTTCCTAGGTTGTCATTGTCAGCTGCTGGCAGCAAGGGAAAAGATGAATGCATGATTTGTGCAGAGGCATGGATTTTGGCATTTGATGACGAAATGCCGAAATGAGACGTGGTCTCTTGGACTGCAATAATTGCAGGATGTATTGAGCAAGGGCATGGTGAAGAGGCATTTGAACTCTTTGGGCAAATGCCACAAGAAGTTGTAGAGCCCGACAAGGTCACTCTCATTTGCATCCTCAAAAGATGTGCCAGCCCAGCAGCTCTAGGGCAGGGCAAGGGGCTTCATGCCCACATTGTCAGAGCTGGATTTGAATCAGATGTTTATGTAGGAACTAGCCTTGTCCATATGTATGCCAAGTGTGGGAGTTTGGTGGATGCGCGAAAGATATTTGAAAAATGTCTAGGCGAGATGTGATTTCATGGAATGCTCAAGGAAGAGGCATTTCAGCTCTTTCGGCAAATGCAAGTAGAAGGCGTGATGGTCCATGCCCATATCATTGAAGTTGGCTTTGAGTCAGATGTCCGTGTGGGAAACACCCTTCTCAGCATGTATGTCAAGTGTGGAAGTCTGGTGGATGCATGCCGAGTCTTTAACAATATGCCTGAACAAGATGTGGTTTCATGGAATGCAATGATTGTAGGATACATTCAGCCCTCATCAGCCTCTTCACCCCGCATACCGGTGGGTGACCCCGCAGCTTGGCCCACCCATCGGTGGGGGAAATTGAAAAGACGTCGGCCACCAACAAAGGCGAACGACACCAGGATGGCCAACGTTCTTGCAATGCCCTGCATAGTGCAAGGTTGCAGGGATGTTCCTCACCCGAGGATGGGGCGCATATTTCAGTTGTCAACAGCCGGGTCTGCTACACGCAATGTCGTGTATGCAATCACAGTTTCTCAGTACCCAACTTGCAACTGTGAGGACTTCATTGTTATGGAATCGAAGAATGCAGCATACGTCCCCTACAAACAGCTTTATTACATTTTTCTGAAGCGCATGAGTTGCATATCCGCAATGGACGTCTTTATCCATGCTCCAACACTAAGCTTCAACGAGCTGCACAAGGCCCTACGACAAGATACAGGTCAGACTGCTTGACATTCCACATTCGGGAAGGAGAAAGTGGCAATTATATTACATTCATCTTCTTGGACCCTTATTTTTTGTGAGGAATCATACAGTTGGTGGTGCCGCACCGCCATGGCTTCAGGTGCATTTCGGTGCCGCAATACATGAGAATGTGGTTTTTGGCCGTGAATGGCATGGGCATGCTTTTTTTATTTTGGTTATGTCTATTAATGGATCCGAGGAAAGCATACGTGAGGCTGGATATAGATCACACCACAAACAGGGGAGATCTTTCCAATCTTGAAACATTGTGGAAGGGGATGAAAGAGAGGATATGCTTTTGACACATTTTGTGTTGCGTACTCTGGATCAGGTGCAGAAAATGGTAGTCTGCATATGTGGAGTCCTTGCATGGACCTTGTCTGTGATGGTCAAAAAGAATACAAGGCCTATGCAGGTTGTAGCCTGAAGACAAGGCTTTTGGATCACCAATTTTTACTCAGGCGAGGAGAAGTTGTGGAATGAATACTTTTCTTACCCCTGTTAATGGTGGAACAATCGAGGCAAAAATGTAAATGTCTGTTGGATAACAGAGAGTAGCATATGCAATTGAGCATAGGAACTAGTATGATAAGTTGAGTTGGGTGTTTCGTAGAACAAATCTAGGCTGTCATTGTCGGCTGCTAGCAGCAACGTAAGGATGTATGCATGAGTGGTCGAGCGAAGGGAGTCTTTGACAATGCACGGCTGAATGAAATGTGGTGTCGTGGAATGCGATGATCGCAGGATATGCCCAGCATGGTTGTCAAGGTCCTGCAACTATTTGACGGAATGCGAAAGAACGGCTTGAAGCCGGACAATATCACCTTTATATGTGTTCTCTCTGCATGCAGCCACACTGGCCTACTGAAATCCAGATGTTGTGGTGTGGAAGGCCTTGCTTGGTGCCTGAAGAATCCATGGCAATGTGGAGATGGCGCGACTTATGTGTTGCTATCAAACATCTATGCTGCAGCTGGCAGGTGGGATGATACTGCAAAAGTGAGAAGAATGATCACGGTCACAGGGGTTAGAAAAGAGCCAGGAGCCAGGTCGCTGTTGCATTGAGGTTGGCAACAGGGTGCACACCTTCGTTGTAGATGACAAGTTGCATCCCACAATTAAGGAAATCCATGCTGAGCTGAGAAGATTGTCTGGGTGGAATGACTTTGACAAGTAACTGGTAATGTGGCAGCAGAAAAATATCCAAAAACAAATAACAGTGTTCAACAATGTGGCTGAATGAACTGTGGTGCCGCGGAACACCATGCTTATGCACAATAGGGGTGTGGGATGGAGGCTTTGGAGACCTATGAGTAAATGATGGTAGAAGGGGTGAAGCCTGACCACATCACGTCTGTGCGTTTGCAAGCCTGGCAGCCCTAGAAAAGGGCAAAGAGGTGCATGGTTGCATCGCGAAAGCAGGAATTGTACCAGATGTGATTCTGAACAATACCCTCGTGGACATGTATGCCGAATGTAGGAGGCATTTCAGCAGATTCAGATACGTTTGTCTGTCTCTTGCTTAAGTGCATCAAGATGAAAGGTCTGGAAGCTGGAAAGCAGGTGCACACTCACATTATCCAAAGTGGATTCACGCCAAATGTTTTTGTCCTCAACACCCTTGTCAACATGTCAAACCTGGGAGCTCTGGAAAAGGGGAAAGAGGTCCATGGTGACATCGTCAAAGCTGGAATTGTACCAGATGTCATTCTGAACACTGCCCTGGTGGACATGTATGCCAAATGTGGGTGCATTAAGGATGCAAAGGGAGTTTTCAACACTATGGCTGAACGAGATGTGGTGTCATGGAAGACGATGCTTGCAGGGTATGCACAACAAGGACGTGGTATGAAGGCTTTGGAGACCTATGATCAAATGATGGGGGAAGGGGTGAAGCCCGACCACATCACATTTGTGTGCATTTGCGATGCGTGTGCAAGCCGGGCAGCTCTGGAAAAGGGCGAAAGAGGTCCATGGCGACATTGTCAGAGCTGCAGTTGTACCAAGTGTCATTTTGAACAATACCCTCGTGGACATGTATGAAGGGAGTGTTTGACAGTTTGGCTGAAAGAGATGTGGTGTCGTGGAGTGCGATGAATGCAGGATATACACAGCAAGGGCGCGGGATGGAGGCTTTGGAGACCTCTGAGCAAATGATGTGCGAAGGGGTGAAGCCCAACCGCATAACGTTTGTTTGCATTGGCAATGTGTGTGCAAGCTTGGCAGCCCTGGAAAGGTGCAAAGAGGTCCATGGTGACATCGTCAAATCTGGAATTGTACCCGATGTCATTCTGAACACTGCCCTGCTGGACATGTATGTCAAATGTGAGTGCATCGAGGATGCAAAGGGAGTGTTCGACAGTATGGCTGAATGAGATGTGGTGTCATGGAGTGCGATGATTGCAGGATATGCACAGCAAGGATGCGGGATGGAGGCTTTGGAGACCTATGAGCAATTGATGTGCGAAGGGGTGAAGCCCTACCGCAACACATTTGTTTGTGTTTGCAATGCGTGTGCAAGCCTAGGAGCTCTGGAAAAGGGGAAAGAGGTCCATGGTGACATCGTCAAAGCTGGATTTGTACCAGATGTCATCCTGAACACTGCCCTGGTGGACATGTATGCCAAATGTGGGTGCATGAAGGATGCGAAGGGAGTTTTCAAATGGCTGAACAAGATGTGTCGTGGAACGCGATGAGGCGTGGGATGGAGGCTTTGGAGACCTATGAACAAATGATGGGGGAAGGGGTGAAGCCCGACCACATCACGTTTGTGTGCATTTGCAATGCGTGTGCAAGCCTGGCAGCCCTGGAAAAGGGCAAAGAGGTGCATGGTTGCATCGCCAAAGCTGGAACTGTACCAGGTGTGATCCTGAACACTGCCTTGGTGGACATGTATGCCAAATGTGGGAGCATTGAGGATGCGGAGGGAGTGTTCAACAATATGGCTGAACGAGATTTGTTGTCATGGAACGTGATGCTTGCAGGATATGCACAGCAAGGCATGGGATGGAGGACTTGGAGACCTATGAGCAAATGATGGGGGAAGGGGTGAAGCGCGACCACATCACATTTGTGTGCGTTTGCAGTGCGTGTGCAAGCCTGGCAGCCCTGGAAAAGGGCAAAGAGGTGCATGGTTGCATCGCCAAAGCTAGAATTGTACAGATGTGATTCTGAACAATACCCTGGTGGACATGTATGCCAAATGTGAGAGCATTGAGGATGTGGAGGGAATGTTCAACAATATGGCTAAACGAGATTTGGTGTCATGGAACGCCATGCTTGCAGGGTATGCACAGCAGGGGCGCGGGATGGAGGCCTTGGATCATACCTATGAGCAAATGATGGGGGAAGGGGTGAAATGCAACCACATCACATTTGTGAGCATTTGCAATGCCTATGCAAGCCTGGCAGCCCTGGAAAATGGCAAAGAGGTCCATGATGGGGGAAGGGGGGAAGCCCGACCACATCACGTTTGTGTGCATTTGTAATGCGTGTGCAAGCCACATTCATTTGTGTTCTCAATGTTGGTGCCAGCATGGTAGCCCTGGAGAAGGGCAAAGATATCCATGCTGACATTATCAAAGCTGGAATTTCGTCATACAGTAATTGGGAGACTGCCCTTGTTAACATGTATGCCAAATATGGGAGTGTAAGGGAGGCCTGTCTAGTGTTCAACAATATGGTGGCAGGATATACCAAGCATGGTTGTGGTAGGAATGCCTTTGAGACATATGATCAACTGATACAGCAAGGGGTGATGCCCGATCAGGTCACATTTGTTTGCATTCTCAAGGCTTGTGCGAGACTGGCAGCCCTGGAAAACGGCAAAGAGGTCCATGCTGACATATGAAAGCTGGAGTTGTACCAAATCTGATTTTGAACAATAGCCTTGTTGACATGTATGTGAAATGCGGGAGCATGAAGGTTGCAAAGAGAGTATTTGACAACATGGCTGTCGTGGAATGCGATGATCACAGGATATGCCCAGTGGGTGTGGGATGGAGGCTTTGGGGACCTATGAGCAAAAGATGCGGAATCATTCAACAGAATGCCTCAACGATCTTGATCACGTGGAATATATTGTTGGCAGGATTTACCAAGCATGGGTGGGGTAGGAATGCTTTTGAGACCTATGAGCAGATTCTGCGCAAAGGGGTGAAGCCCAACCACATCAGATTTGTTTGTGTTTGCAGTGCATGTGCAAGCCTGGCAGCCCTGGAAAAGGGCAAAGAGGTGCATGGTTGCATCGCCAAAACCGGAATTGTACCAGATGTGATTCTGAACAATACCCTCGTAGACATGTATGCCAAATGTGGGAGCATCGAGGATGTGGAGGGAGTGTTCAACAATATGGCTGAACGAGATTTGGTGTCATGGAACGCCATGCTTGTAGGATATGCACAGCAGGGGTGCGGGATGGAGGCCTGGGGGAAGGGTTGAAGCCCGACCACATCACGTTTGTGTGCGTTTGCAATGCGTGTGCAAGCCTGGCAGCCCTGGAAAAGGGCAAAGAGGTTCACGGTGACATCATCAAAGCTGGAATTGTACCAAATGTCATTCTGGACACTGCCCTGGTTCACTTGTATGTGAAATGTGACTGCAATGAGGATGCAAAGGGAGTATTTGACAATATGGCCGGATGAAATGTGGTGTCGTGGAATGCGATGATCGCAGGATATGCCCAACATGGTTGTCATAGGGAGGTCCTGCAACTATTTGAAAGAATGCAAAAGAAAGGCTTGAAGCCTTATAGTATCACCTTTATATGTGTTCTCTCTGCCTGCAGCCACACTGACCTACTGAATGAAGGAAGATGCTACTTCGATTCCCTGAGTGAAGATCATGGTATCAATCCGACAGTAAAGCAATTTGGCTGCATGATGGACCTTCTTGGACGTGTGGGACAACTGGATGAGGCCGTGGACCTGATTAATAAAATGCCAATCAATCCAGATGTTGTGGTGTGGAAGGCCTTGCTTGGTGCTTGCAGAATCCATGGCAATGTGGAGATGGCTGAATGTGTGGCAACATCTATCCTCAAGTGGGATGAACAAGATGCCACGACTTATGTGGTGCTATATCAAACATCCATGCTGCAGCTGGCAGGTGGGATGATACTGCAAAGGTGAGAATAATGATGAAGGTCAGAGGGGTTAGGAAAGAGCCAGATGACAAGTTGCATCCCAGAATTAAGGAAATCCATGCTGAGCTGAGAAGATTGTCTGGGCAGATGAAGGAGGCAGGGTATGTGCCTGACACACGCCTTTTATTGCATGATGTGGAGGAAAGGAATTTTCTCTTAGCCAGCACAGTGAGAAGCTGGCCATTGGTTTTGGGCTGATCAGAACGACTCATCAAGAATCTTCGAGTGTGTGGAGACTGCCACACCTCCACCAAATTTATCTCAAAGATTGTTGGCCGATCAATTGTTGTATGGGACGCTAACTACTTTCCACCACTTTGAAGATGGGATTTGTTCTTGTGGTGATTACTGGTGAAAGGATGTTTTCTTGGAAAGATGCTAGTGTCTTGCTTCATTCATTGATCTGTGTAGCTACTCAGACCATCCACCATTTCCTGATAGTGGGGTCTACCCGGCATAGGTAGGAAGTCAGCCCACAATTGCACTTGATTGAAGGGGTGATTTTTGACTGATTGATAGTGGATGGAAATCAGAGTGCTGTCCTAATTCTGGGTTTGGGTGGTGGAGCTTTTCCAAAGCTTGAAGATGGAAGTGAATACGAATTTTTAATGAGCTGGATGAGAGGGGCAGCCCTGTACACAAGTTTGTTCAGCATCTTAAATTTGGACATGTTTGTTTGTTTCTTGTGGTGTGGCTTTGGATGGAGCCCTTGATGAACATTGTCAAAAGCTAGCGTTAACCCACCAAGATCCAATCCATGGTGGATGCTTGAAAGTTCATATAGTGAATGGAAGGGTATTTGGGTATGTTGATATTGATTGATGCGGCTTGTGAAAATTGAACATTGAAATGCAGATCCGCCATTTTTCTTCCAGAAAAAAACACAGGATCTTTGCATGTAACACAGTGGGGATGACCCACCCCTTTTTTGTGAAAAATTGAACGTAGTTTTCAGAATTCGTCGCAGTAGTGCGGAGCAACGCGAAGCCTTAGTATATTCTAGCGACGACCGAAGGTCGGAAGCTAGTTTAGCATAGAGCAGGAATAGGGTGCCATAGTGCCACATCATTGTTGCCACGTTTCGTCGTCAAATTTTGTCAGTCTGCCCGGACTGCCCGACCAAAATAAGCCAATAAAAATTGTTGCGCCAACGTTTTCGGAACTGCCCAAAATGCCCGGATCTTGATCTTCTTGATCTGCATTTTCCGCCATCGTTCACCTTGCAAGCTGCAAGCTCTCAACGAATTGAGGAAATCCATGCTGAGCTAAAGACTTGCTGAAGAGATTGTCTTGACAGATGAATGATCAAGCAAATGATGGGGGAAGGGTGTCGCTTTTTCTTAATGTACGATCTGAAGAAGTTTGTCCATCCTGCAAAGGTGGGCTCTTGGCTCCTGTCAGTACCATGATTTGATATTCTTCCTGATGTTTGCAAGGTTCTTGGGAGAGTCAGCTTGGTCTTAGCAGGCCCTGTTCAATCTCTACCTGCTCAGATGCACCGTAGTGGTTCTCACACATCAATCCGACATTACCTGACTACAGACACAAACAGCACACACAAGAGGTCATTTTGGGTTGATGGTCGGTCAAATCCTCCATGGGTCATGACACAAGGTCAAGGACAGTTTGGTGAGGGCACATTTTTCTTCGACCTATTTCAGCCTGTTTTTCCCTCTCATCAAACTCAGCCCTGAGATGCATTTGTTAGTACCATGATTTGGTGTTCTTCCTGATGTTTACTGCAAGGTTCTTGGGAGAGTCAGCTTGGGTGCTTCAATCTCTGCCTGCTCAGCTGCACCGTGGTGGTTCTCACAGACCAATCCGACCTGACTACACACACAAGCAGCACACACAAGAGGTCCTTTTGGGTTGATGGCCGGTCATATCCTCCATGGATTATGACACAAGGTCAAGGACAATGTGGTGAGGGCACCTTCTTCTTCGACCTATTTCAGCCTGTTTTGCCCTCTCATCAGACTCGGTCCTGAGATGCATATTGATCAATTCTGTAAGTTAGCTCGTTGGCTGGATCTGTGGTGGTTTGGAGCGACTTTGACAAGTTACTGCCAATGTGGCAGCAGGAAAGTATCCAAAAACAGATAACAGAGATGAAGAGAAGCTTTGGAATGAACACTTTTTCGACCCCAGTCAATGGTGGGACAATGGAGACAAAAAGGTGAATGCTTGTTGGACTACAGAGAGAAGCAGATGCAATTTAGGATTGATAGAACAAGGCACTGCTAATGAAGGCATCTTCTTCAACATATTTCACCTTGTTTTTCCATGTTATCAGAATCGTCCCTAAATTATCATGTTGAATTTTGCAAGTTAGCTCGTTGGTGGATCTATGGTGGTTTTGGAGTGATTTTGACATGTTACTGCCAATGTGGCAACACGAAAGTATCAAAAAACAGATAACAAAGACGAGGAGAAGCTGTCGTGCGCATACATATCGCTACACAACTACATCGCTGTCCAAAACCACACAACACATGTGCACGCCACACACTAGTATATCACTAGTCCACCACTAGTCCAGCCACCAGTCCAACCACTAGGCTACAACTAGTCAGTCACTAGGCTGCCACTATGCTGTCCACTATGGCAGTCACTAGTCCACACAATCGCCCCCCTAGCTGGTGCTTAGGTCCCTCTAAGTCCAGGTAGCCACAAGATGTGATAGTGACCATAGCCTCACTAAGTCCTCCACCACTATCCCTACTACACTCAAACTCAATAGATCAAGAGGCCGGGTGCAAGAATTGCTCCATCGTTAGTCGTCGTCTTGCAACCTGTGAACTTGAGCTTGGGATCTCATGTATTGACTCCTATGAGCTTGGCCTCCCATGTCTTGTTAGCTGCCTCCAGTCATGTCCACTACCACTATCCCAAGCAGTGTGGACACAACCAATCTCCGTCAGGAATCTTCTCAAGAGGTGGTGTCAAGCCTCCCATATGCTAACCCCTTGAGCATCGATCACACACCAGCATGGTGGCTGCCCCTTTGGCAGACCCACAGAGCATGCACCTCAAACCTGCAGGTACCACTGCCAGTTTGGGTCAACTCTGCCATCGACATTGGGAAGGTGACATGGCGCACAATTACGCACATGGTCTTTCCAAGTCATGCCATCTCGACCCTCCAAGATCAGGACTCCTGAGGGCAACACCTCTCGAACCCTCAGAATAACACGCCTTGCAGTAACATCCAGGGTCATAGGAGCAGTCTGCTGCAAATAAACATAGTCACCAGGGCTAAACCTCCGAACCCCAGGACGATATCTTCCACCACGTATAGTGGCATACCTCAACGTATCACGATGCTGTGCAATGACAAGGTTCTCAAAAGCCATGGGCATGACTTTCTTGAACAACTCTGCACGCTGACCACATGCACGTACCCACACGTCCGGATCGTCAAGGTTAAGGACTTCAGCAGTGTCCCTACAAATGGCTGCAGGCAAATCCTGCTCTCAGCCAAAGAGAAGGAAATATGGTGAGAAGGAGGCAAGTGATGCTTGTTTGCTGAACCTGTAGTCCATGGCTAACCAAGGAACCAAAAGATCCCAATCTCCTAGGTGTCCCTTCTGCAAGCCATACTTGCGCAAACCCCTCTTCACCGTCTGAACAACTCTCTCTGCCAAGCCATCGGCCTCAGGATGATCCCGAGAAGTGGTGCGGTGGTCTATCAAGGCTTTATCACTCAAAGCCTGAAACTCCCCCAAGAACTCTCTCCCTTGGTCCGTGAGTACCTCAGCTGGAGCACCAAATCGGCTAAGCACACGATCCAAGAATGCATACGCAACCCCCTCACTAGCCTTGTCAGGCAATGGAACCAACTCAATCCACTTGGAGAAGTGCTTCACCATCACCAACACATATCTGTGGTGGAGCATAGTCGGTGGCAACGGTCGTGCGAAGTCAAGACTCCACCTGTAGCCCAATCCCATGATTGGTAAAGGATGCAACTGTGGTGTAGGGGCGTTGAATGAAGCACGCACCCTGTCACACACTGTGCACCTAGCCACAAACTGTTGCACCTCTGTATGCATACCACGCCACCAATACTGCCCCTGCAGTAAACTGTGAGTGCGTCGCACTCCAAAATGCCCCAACTCCTCATGGGCATGCCGCACTAACCGTGTACACTGTGTGGGGTGAGGCACAATCCTCACCCGACCATCCTCCCACACTCGAAGCAGGTGTATCCCCTCCCACTTGAACCTCTTGGCTCGTTGTAGGATCCGATCCCTCTCCTTGGCAGTCACACTAGCTGTCGTGTCTCCAGTGCGGAGGTAGTCCAACACAACTGAATCCTCATGTATATCTCTGGTACCACCTGGCTCATCACTAGCCTCAGGGTCCTCAGACACTCCGTCTACAATCATCCCTGTTGTAGGTCCAACCTGACCTCCCGATGCCAAGATACACAAAAAGGAAGATGGATGCCATCCCGACACCATCTCCTCGTCCGTCTCACCATGCCACCGAGCTCCAAAGTCATCCTGCTGGATCGTGCATGGATTGCGACTCAATCCATCCGCATCCCTATTGACCAAACCCGGTCGATGCACAACCTGAACATGTCTCTCATACTCCTCCACCGTAGCACGAGAGGCAAAGCAATTCCTGTAAGCCTCAGGAACCGCCGTATACGTTGTCTCTCTCCTCTAGTGACAATAGGTCCAATGTCAGGCTCCCAATTGCCCTTCGTAACTGCAACCTTAAGTCCAGCAGACTTAGAGGTAGAGGACGTGTCCCGTGGTTGCTATGCCGCAACCTCTTGAGCAGTACTCCCTGCCTGCTCAGTCAATGACAAGGCCTCATCCTGCCCCATCATCTCATCCTTGAGGACCTCCTCAACCCGAGAAGAATCCCCAACCTCATCCATCACGACCACCTTGGCTGCCAACTCCCTCTCAACCTTGAGCACCTTCCACGTGTGCCATGGATGTCTACACCCTGTGGTCCTCACTGGCTCGCCCCCACTCACTGCCTGTACCGTCTCGGTAAGCAGAGTGACCGTCAAAGGAAGTGCACTCTGCACTCTTCGTTGCTCAGCCATAGCCAAGCTGATAATCCACGTCAAGCAATTTAGATCCATTGCTTGCCCCAACACCTGACGACGTGATGCCTCAGAAAGAGAAGGCACCGCCGTGGTCCCAGTGGAAAAACCCATAGCCCGCTCTTGCTCGTCGGCATTAGGCTCCACTAATTGCTGCAACTGAGCATCCCACAAGAGGCTAGGTCCATTATCCCGGAAAGTATGCGATCCTGGGAAGCTGAGCAGTGTAGGTAGTGCTGCTCGTGGTTGACCCACCTTGTTGACCACTGACAAAGACGAACGGTCATCGTGTCTCACACGCTGAGACTGCCTCCATGTGTCCAAAATGCTATCCACTGTGAGGTGTGCCCGCCGCTGCACCCCATCAAATGCACGCTTAAGCAGTGCGGGTGGTATCAAGTTAATCAACCATAACCGTGGACGATGAGCCCGTGACCCCACTACAGCTACATCCAGCAACACTGCTGACCCAAGCCACGACCGGACTTGATGCACACTGGCCATCACCCTTGCCCGAGAATCGCCCATCAGTGGCACATTCTCTAAGATGTATGCTGGAGATACAGCCTGATGAAGCTGTAAGTGGCGCAAAACCCGCACCATCTCCCAAAACAGACCCGACCTCGAGTCTCGCAATCCATTGCCATGCCCGGCTGATGAATACCCTTGGCAGGGCCAACCTGCCACTACCAAATCAATGAAGCCAACCCGCTCCAAATCCTGCGCCCCCAGCAAAGAGATGTCTGCTGGCAAGGCCTGCTGATATCCACGAACCGCAGACACCGGCAACAACTCAGGGTACTGCTGCACCAACTGAGCAATATGACGGAGTGAGATGCGTCGTGCAGTCTCATCCCTCTCCACATACAGGTAACGCCGAACTCGTACACCTGTCTGTAACACAGCAGCCAATCCGATGCTGATCCCGCCAAACAAGTCCAGAAGACAAATGCCTTCATCCGGATACTGCCACACAATAGGTGTGGTATCCAATGGAGACAACTGAGGTGGTCCTGGTGCAATCCCCACACTCTCATCCTCTCCTGACGGTACAAAAGCCTCCACCCAGGCTTGTTGCACCCGTCGATCAACATCCCGCTACAAATCCTTGCTCGTGCCCTATAATGGAGTCTGAGCAACCATGGTAGGCAACTCCACCATACCATACATGTCATCCTGCTCTCCCGGAGGTGGCACATCCTCTAAATGAGCGTTGCCCTCAAGCAACTCTCCAGGCCAACTCACTGCCACTGTGAATGCTGCTAGTGTCGGCATCTTGCCTCGCTGGGCAACCGCAACTCCTCCTATGAACGTCACAGGGAGCTGCACACGCCGGCCCTCCCCTGACTGCCATCTAGGCCTATAAGAAGCTGACTCCTCCCAAAAATCCAGGGTGAAGCCCATGGGGTACAACACTGCCCCACCAACAAGGACATCGTACGAGACCGCGTCTGTCACAATGGCCTTGGCTCTTATCACTGAGCCATCTGTAGGATGATCCAGCTGTAGTCTGATAGCCAACTCACGCCGTGTCATGCCCTGAGCCTGCTCTGATCCTCCTAGAGACGTCTGTATCTGGAAAGGACAAGGCTCCATATTCGCCTCCGTGAGGCCCAAGCCTGCAATAGCAGCTCTGCCCAGCATCAATGGTTGAGCTCCGGAGTCCAACAAGACCCGCAGTGGCCGGTACCTCTTGCCTGCCAATCCACTCAAACAGAAAATGTCATCCTGGTTGTCCAACATGACAACTCCAGGTGTCACCATGGCGCGCTCAATGGCTGGCCTAGTTGGCAGCTCCATCAACCTGGCAGCTGCAGCTTGGCATGGCGCCGCCGTGGTAGTCTTGACCCTCAAATCCGAGGATCCCTCCGGCACTACACCTCCCACTATCTCCGCAGAAGATGAAGTAACCTCCCCACTATCACAGAGTGTAGCTACCAGCCTGAACACCTCAGCTGGTCTTACCCCTGGCGTCGCAATCATGGTAGCCAAGAACAATGGAGCCTGACACATAGATGTGGCCGCTCCCAGCAGCACACTAGCTACCGTAGCCTTGGCAACACTAGGTAGTGGTGCTACCCGTGTAGCTCTCCCCAATGGCATAGTAACCTCTGCCTCGGTAACAGTCGGGCGAGAACTAGGTGCTATGGATGGCGTCAACACTGTCTCCGCCAATGTGAGTGACTGAGGGAGCCTAGCCTGACGGCTTGCCTCCCCACGCTGTGGATCCAACTCCACCTCTGCACCTCGTGGCTCAGGAACTCGTGCTTCTCCTCGAGTAACGGCTGCAGCAGACTCCGCCTGCAGTAGTGGTAGTGCTGCTCCGCACATGAATCCCATGCCTCCCATATCTCATCCTTCAGGAGCAGGAGGTAGACCATCCGGCCTTGGAGCCGGTACCACCTGAGCTGTAGCCATGGCAACGAGCCTCTGTTCTAGCTGCTGAAGCCGGTTGGCCATGCCTTGGTCAACACCCTGACCTCCGCATCCTTGGCCATGTTGAGCTTGCCTTTGGCCTACACCTCATGCCTGGCCACCTCGTCCTTTCTGGGCTGCTCCACCTCGCCCCCGGCCACCATTGTTCCCTTGGAACTGGCCTGGGCGCAACTCAGGGTGCAAACCATAACACTGGGCCTCTCCATGCCCGCGCTTGCCACAATGCCCACACTGCAATTGTGCAGGTTGTGCATGTGCCGGCCCTTTGCCTCCCTCTGGGCAATCCTTCTTGATATGGGGTCCTCCACATGTCCAACACACCACATCCGCCCGTTGTTGGCCAGCACAGCTTCATCAAGCTATATCTCTAGCATACATCTTGGAGAATGTGCCACTGATGGGCGATTCTCGGGCCAGGGTGATGGCCAGTGTGCATCAAGTCCGGTTGTGGCTTGGGTCAGCAGTGTTGCTAGATGCAGCTACAGTGGGGTCACGGGCTCATCGTCCACGGCTATGGTGGACTAACTTGATGCCACCCGCACTGCTCAAGCATGTATTTGATGGGGTGCAGCGGCAAACACATCTCACAGTGGATAGCATTCTGGACACAGGGAGGCAGTCTCAGCGTGTGAGACACGATGACCGTTCGCCTTTGGCAGTGGTCAACAAGGTGGGTCAACCACGAGCAGCATTACCTACACTACTCAGCTTCCCAGGATCGCATGCTTTCCGGGATAGTGGACCTGGCCTCCTGTGGGATGCTTAGTTGCAGCAGTTATTGGAGCCTAATGCTGACGAGCGTGAGCGGGCAATGGGTTTTACCACTGGTACCACGGCGGTGTCGTCTCTTTTTGAGGCATCACGTCGTCAGGTGTTGGGGCAAGCAATGGATCTCAATTGCTTGACCTGGATTATCAGCTTGGCTATGGCTGAGCAACGCAGAGTGCGGAGTACACTTCCCTCGATGGTCTCTCTGCCTACCGAGACGGTACAGGTAGTGAATGGGGGCGAGCCGGTGAGGACCACAGGGTGTAGACATCCATGGCACACGTGGGAGGTGCTCGAGGTTCAGAGGGAGTTGGCAGCCAAGGCCGCTGTGATGGATGAGGTTGGGGATTCTTCTCGGGTTGAGGAGGTCCTCAAGGATGAGATGATGGGGCAGGATGAGGCCTTGTCATTGACTGAGCAGGCAGGGAGTACTGCTCAAGAGGTTGCGGCATAGCAACCACGGGACGCGTCCTCTACCAAATGTGGTCAGGCTTCACCCCTTCCCCCATCATTTGATCATAGGTCTCCAGAGCCTTCATACCACATCCTTGTTGTGCACACCCTGCAAGCATCGTCTTCCATGACACCACATCTCGTTCAGCCATAGTGTTGAAAACTCCCTTCGCATCCTTAATGCACCCACATTTGGCATACATGTCCACCAAGGCAGTGTTCAGAATGACATCTGGTCCAATTCCAGCTTTAACGATGTCACCATGGACCTCTTTCCCATTTTCCAGAGCTCCCAGGCTTGCAAATGCATTGCAAACACAAACAAATGTGATGTGGTTTCGTGGAGGGTGATGATTGCAGGATATGCACAGCAAGGGCGCAGGATGGAGGCTTCGGAGACCTATGAGCAAATGATGGGGGAAGGGATGAAGCCCAACCGCATAACGTTTGTTTGCATTTGCAATGCGTGTGCAAGCCTGGCAGCCCTGGAAAGGGGCAAAGAGGTCCATGGTGACATAGTCGAAGCTGGATTTATACCAGATGTCATCCTGAACACTGCCCTGCTGGACATGTATGTCAAATGTGAGTGCATCGAGGATGTAAAGAGAGTGTTCGACAGTATGGCTGAACGAGATTTGGTGTCGTGGAGTGCGATGATTGCAGGATATGCACAATAGGGGCGCGGGATGGAGGCTTTGGAGACCTATGAGCAATGATGGGGGAAGGGATGAAGCCCGACCACATCACGTTTGTGTGCGTTTGTAGTGCGTGTGCAAGCCTGGCAGCCCTGGAAAAGGGCAAAGAGGTGCATGGTTGCATCGACAAAGCTGGAATTGTACCAGATGTGATTCTGGACAATACCCTTGTGGACATGTATGCCAAATGTGGGAGCATTGAGGATGCGGAGGGAGTGTTTAACAATATGGCCGAACGAGATTTGGTGTCATGGAACGCCATGCTTGCAGGATAGGCACAGCAGGGGCGTGGGATGGAGGACTTGGAGACCTATGAACAAATGATGGGGGAAGAGGTGCATTGAGGATGCAAAGGTCAGAGGGGTTAATTAGAAAGGAGCCAGGTCGCTGCTGCATTGAGGTTGGCAACAGGGTGCACACCTTTGTTGTAGATGACAAGTTGATCTTCTTGAACGGCAGTAGGGGTTTCACACGCCGATCGCAGATGGGCAGGAGCTCGCACGATGGTGGGACAACCGCAATCGCAAGGTGTGGCTTTTCTTAATGTACGATGTGAAGATGTTTGTCCATCCTGCAAATGTGTGCTCTGCAGGATATGCCGAGCATGGGTGTGGGTTGGAGGCTTTGGATATCTATGTGAAAATGATGCAAGAGGGGGTGAAGCCCGACCAGGTCACTTTCATTTGTGTTCTCAAGGCATGTGTGAGCCTGGCAGCCCTGGAAAGGGCAGAGAGGTCCAGGCTGCCATTGAAAGCTGGAATCATGCCAACTATCGTTCTGGACACTACTCGTCAGCTTGGTCTTAGCAGGCCGTGTTTCAATTGGTTGAGTGAATCTTTGATAGTTAGGAGTGACTTTGACATGATACTGCCAATGTGACGACATGAAAGTATCCGGAAACAGGTAACAGAGACGAGGAGAAGCTGTGGAATTTTTAGTTTTCTGACCCCAGTCAATGGTGGGATCACAACTGGGGCAAAAAGGTGAATGCCTGTTGGATTACAGAGAGTAGCAGATGCAATTGACCAACTCCCATCTTTTGGTGAATGGCCAACCAACACTGCCCACTATCATAACAAATGAGTAGGAGTATCCCAGTCATGCAGGCTAAGTCCGCCGTTGAGTTGCATCAAATGATTGTATATACTCAGTCATGAACCCCATGGCCTCATCAGGTGTGGACACTCAAAACACCCAGCTGTTTGGCAAGCTAGTGCACTGCCCTCATAACCATATGTAGATAATTTACTCGTAAGATGTTGTTTGTTGTAGACTTGTGGCCATAGACCCCACACCGACTTTGGGCAGAATTAAAGGGAACAGACAGTTCTTTTGTAAGGGGCTCACTCTGGTAGTGAGGTTCACCATGGTATATACAATTAGCTCTAGAGAGCCCTTCACACTGCATCAACTTGATGTTGGTGACTAGCTACATGGCAATTAGACCACAACACAACCACGGCTTCAGGCTCAGCCTGAAAAATTTCAAAGTTGATGAACAGAGGTGCAAGGACAATGTTCTTGATGTTCCTGAAAAGAGTCACTTTCTGGTGAGAATATCCCGGATAGTGTAACAGAAAATGAATACTGTCCTCAGGCGCCTGCACATCGGGCAATTACAAGTTCATTTTCCTATCTGCATTTGAATATTGTTGAAAGGCACCCTTGTCAACATGTATGTTAAGTGCGGGAGCATCATGGATGCTCACCAAGTGTCAACAAAATGCCTCAACGATCTTTGATCACGTGATAATGTTGGCAGGATTTACCAAGCATGGGTGTGGTAGGAATGCCACGTTTGTGTGCATTTTCGATGCGTGTACAAGCCTGGCAGCTCTGGAAAAGGGCGGAGAGGTCCATGGCGACATTGTTAGAGCTGCAATTGTACCAAGTGTCACTCTGAACAATACCCTCGTGGACATGTATGAAGGGAGTGTTCGACAGTATGGCTGAACGAGATGTGGTGTCTTGGCTTTACTTCTTGTTACTATCATTGTACTTACTTCTGGTACAACACATGGCCTAATGCTTGCAGGGTATGCACAACAGGGGTGCGGGATGGAGGCTTTGGAGACCTATGAGCAAATGATGGGGGAAGAGGTGAAGCTTGACCACATCACGTTTGTGTGCATTTGCGATGCGTGTGCAAGCCTGGTAGCCCTGGAAAAGGTCAAAGAGGTGCATGCTTGCATCACCAAAGCTGGAATTGTACCAGATGTGATTCTGAACAATACCCTCGTGGACATGTATGCCAATTGTGGGAGCGTTGAGGATGCGGAGGGAGTGTTCAACACTATGGCTGAACAAGATGTGGTGTTGTGGAACGGGATGCTTGCAAGATGTGCACAGCAGGGGCGCGGGATGGAGGCTTTGGAGACCTATGAGCAAATGATGGGGGAAGGGGTGAAGCCTGACCACATAACGTTTGTGTGCATTTGCAGTGCGTGTGCAAGCCTGGCAGCCCTGGAAAAGGGCATAGATGTGCATAGTTGCATCGTCAAAGCTGGAAATGTACCAGATGTGATTCTGAACAATACCCTTGCGGACATGTATGCCAAATGTGGAGGGAGTGTTCAACAATATGGCTGAACAAGATTTGGTGTCGAACGCGATGCTTGCAGGATATGCACAGCGGGGCGCGGGATGGACGCCTTGGAGACCTATGAGCAAATGATGGGGGAAGGGGTGAAGCGCAACAACATCACGTATTTCAGCTTGTTTTGCCCTCTCATCAGACTCGGCCCTGACAAGTTACTGCTGATGTGGCAGCAGGAAAGTATCCAAAAACAGCTAACAGAGATGAGGAGAAGCTTTGGAATGAATACTTTTTTAATCTTGAAAACTTCTGGTTTAGAATAGACACAATTTGGACCAGGAGAATTTTTATCCAAGACGTTACAACCACTATAGATAGACAAGTTGAGCATCACCAACATCATTGAGCGATGGCTGTAAATCTGTCTGCCATCTGAGCTCAACCTGGTTGTTTACAGCTTCATTTAAATCTTGGTTTTTTCTGTAATGTGCTGTAGGATACAACTATAGCTCACCAATGCTTTTGGATGTCTGACAAGAAGCAGACACTCTACTAATATGGGAGGACTTTATAAGAAACAGCTCCAGTTACTTAATTTCTGAGGTACAGCCTGTGGCATGTTAACGGTAGATCTGAACGCAAGGAAGGTGAATGCCAGAAACCTTAAGGAAGTGTGGGATGGTGGACCGGGAGGTTTTGAGCAGATCATTATTAAACATGAACTCGCCCTCAACATCGTAACTGAGCCGGGATGCATTTAACAAGTCTTGCTTAATCTTGCCAGGAGTTTTTGACCAGAAATTGCTTAAATCACTGCAGAAAATACGGATTAAATTAAAACCGAAGTTTGGTAAAGATAATTATCTTTTATCAAGATGATCATGACAATAAAATTAAATGATGAGAGACAAATGATGATCTAGGAAAAAGATATAAACAACCGACTTTTGATCCAAACGAAACATACGTTAAACGATGGGCAAAATACAGAGAAAGGGGTTCAACTCCCCTTCACTTCTTGGGCATAGATAGGTAGCTGCATCAAACACTGAAATAGGGAGACGTGACATGGTAGCTTTGGCAACACTCCTCCATTCTTTCTTGCGCAAAACAATGAAACATGGCATGTGTGTATATAACATCATGTGGATGACCCCGCCCTTTTTGTGAAAATTGATGCTAGTTCTCAGAAGTTGTTGCTAGTAGTGCGGAGCAACGCGAAGCCCTACTGAATTAAAATAAAATAAAATAATGATCCATGTTCATTGTTTTGAATGCGATGTGAGTCGAACCCTCGACCACCCTAGGGAGGATGGATGTTCTGTATCATCCGAAAGATGGAATAGATGGATGAAAGGAGAGGGGTATGTGGACGAAGGGAAGGTACGTGGCAGAGCTGCAGCCGTCACAGCGCCCGCTTCGACTGGAGACTGGATACGCGACCCGGTCGACTACCGGCTGGCAGGTGAGGGAAACAGGCTGGCGCCCTGATGCAGGGCCGGGCTACCGGTTGTAGCCGGCGCGACATACCCCTGCCACCAGTCCAGACTCCGTAGAAAGGTATTTTTTGGGCCCGCGTGATTTATCCCATATCGATAGCCGCCAAAGTGCCCCGCCTTTTGGACTATATAATACGCGGCATGGCCTGCCCTCCGTTGGATGGCACGCTGATGGAGCCCACCCTATCGGCGACCTTGTCGATCTGTGAAGCTGGCGATGGCGGTAAAGGAAGAGTCTGGCTGCTGGCGAGACATGCGAGGCGATTGCATCTGGAGATGGAGCGAGTGATTAGCAGGGCTGGATCGTGGCAGCGGCGTTGTGGTGGTCGGTGGGGTGTGGGAGATGGGGAGATCTGAGATGAATCTCAGGTTGTTGAGGAGCTTATGCTGTCGACGTTGTTTTATAGGGCACTGTTGATGCTCTTCTACTTTCTAACGTGGCCGTGTCGGGGCAATGTCGTTCAATTCAATCCATGCAGGAGCTTGCTTACAAGCTATTGTCGGGGTCACCGACAAATGGGACCAATTGGCAATGCCTGCCCTGCTGGGCGGGTCGGGCAACAAAATAGCAATGATGCAGATGGCCAGATCTAGAGTGAGCTTGATTCGACAAAGTTAACCAGTGGTCAGGTGAAATTGAGTACTTCTGATCTATCACAAGACCGTGGGCTTTTTAGTTGCATCAGTTGCACCTACTGTACATACGGCATTAATGCGGAATCACGTGGGCTCACACTGAGCTGATCCAAATGGCCCGATGATGCTTTGCAAGTGTCTGTCTTCATCGCGCCAGCAGTGAGTAGACCATTGTGTTTTCGAAGACCCGAGAATCAGACCGTCGTGGACCTTTTAACGTCACTATCTTGTCAGTGTCAAATCACAATCCATGGAGCACCCACCACATCCAAAGAACAAATCGATGCCTCTAAGGTTTCCTAAATCCCATGATCAGGTTTCAAGCATCCAATGTCCAGTTAGTAATTCAGTTACATATCTGTAGTCAGTTAGAAAGAAAACGATTAGTCCACTGCATTCAAGTATGACATGTACACCTTACCAGATCAATCGCTGGATTTAACTTCTTACATCGTACCTCTGGAAACTGCAATAATTTGCATATTCTGTAAGTATGTTCAGGATCAACTTTAAAACTGATCCAGGCACTATGTAGCTCAATGGGGAGCTCAATGGGGAGGGATTGTATGAAGTTAAGACTTTCAACGACCCAAAAGGCCCACGCGCAACATGACGCCTGTACTTTTCACGGGTAGCCAATCCCTGGAAATGGTCGGCCTGTGGGCCCAAGTTGGTTGTGCGGGGGGTCGTATCTCTGCATGCACCCTCTCTCTCCCCGGAGACAATATAAGACTTGTAGCTCCCTTATTCTCAGCATCTCAAGTGGCGAGCTACGCTCGAGCTACAGACCGCTGTAGCTTTTTCGGACAATCTTTTGACTTGCGGCTCTATCCCTTGAAGGCTCAGGTTCTTCACTCCACCGACGTGTCTATCTCCTGGAGCCTGGCACCTGATCGCATCATCACTCACCCGCGTGTCGTCCCCGTATTATCATTTTGTTCGACCCATGTGTGATTTGTGGACCGTTTAATTGAGTCATCCAGTGTTCTATTATACTGCTCAGCAGCATTTAGTTGGCCTTGTCCGAATCTTATGATCTAGAGAGTCAGGGATCACCCACTGTGCTCTCTCTTGAGAGCTGCTGTCGCTTCATACCTTTGCTCAACATAGTTTCCTCTGCTTTTCGTGTCTATGGTTTCCACGAGAAAGTGGGTACATTATGCAATGTTGGACTACATCCGGATGAGAGAGCCTGAAGCATGGCTTAAAAGATGGGTAGCAAATTGGAAGAACGGGTTGTCAATGGGAAACTTGACAAGTTCCCAAAGCTTCTCTAGGTTTGATGTGTTTTAACTGCTGTACTAGATGTGTTTCTCCTGTCCGCAGCCTGTTGTTTATATCATCAAGTTACAGTTTTCAACTAGTACCACGAGTTGGTTTTACATAACACTGTGGAGACGTGCTTCAGATGATCACCACTAACACTAGGCGACTATGAAGACGTTCATGTCACTGTGTAGACGTGTATTAATCCTCTGAGCTCTTTATATATCCAGACTGTATATTTTGAATACATGTAACTGCTGGCAGAGTCATGCATGCACGTTGGCACCGAGGAGGGAAAGCGCTGCAATGTCGTATGTCTGCATTTGCACCTGCACCATTCGACCTACTCAGCATACATTTTCTCTTGGAGAATCCCTCGAGGATAAGAACTCACACTTATCACACAAGCTGATATCGACTTGCTGGTTTCATGCGTACGAGTTGGGGGTCCAACGTGGTGCAGGTGTAAGTGCAGACACATTGCATTGTAGCTGATTATCATGGTTTCCCTTCGGAAATCTTGAACTTTGGTGGGTAGACGACATGTCTCCTTCACTTGTTCTGACAGTTCCGACTGCAGTCCGACAAATTTCCAGATGATGATCTCAATTTGTCCCAGTGAACGGCGGATGAAATAATATTGGTGTGTGCCTATACTCCCCTAGTATTAGTATTATAGCTGATTGAAATAGATCTTCGTTGCTTAATATATTTTGTCGACACATGATCTATGGGAAAAGGAGTCCATTATCTAGGTGTATATATAATTTTGCCCAGGGTATGTAATGTACTCTCAACACAATCAAGGGGGGTGGGCAACTCTGGTTTCGCCCGGCATTTGAGTCTGAAAGTCTGGCTCAGTGCGAATTCTGGGTCAGCCCTCCAACGATTGGTCCAGGTTTGGATGAGCTAGTCTGTTGAAGTCTTTCAAGTTGGAAGCTTGCTGCATTATGACTTGGGTAAGTGTTTCCGAGCTCCATAACCAGTGCAGCGCCTACAACTAGTCTGATCTAATGACTGCCTCTGATTGAAGAGCTGAAGTCGGAACACTAAAGGTGGGAGTAGTACAGCTAGCTCTATTTTCTGATCGTTCACGTCGTATCTTTGCTGACTAGTTCCGAACCGGCTGAGATGAGGACTTAAGTTACATCGACGTGCTGGGACAGATGCTGCGAAGTGTTGAAGGGCCGCCATGAAATGGAAAGCTTGGGTTACAGTCTGGCATGTCGCCAACCGTGCATTGAACTTCCTCTAGACATGTACAGACCGTCTACAATTTCAAAGGAGTAGCAAGTTCAGTTTCGTCATTCTTCTATCCTTCTGTCGGTTCAGAACCTCTAGCTGGACAGTACCTTGTACATATTGATTGCTTTTGCAATGTAGACTCCAGATACATATGCAAACAGATTGTACATACAAAAGAGGATCCGGGAAAGAAATCTGCATTGGAGATAGAGACGCTACTTAGAGTACTGTGTGAACGAGCAGCTCTAGAGAAAAAGCAACATTGTGACTGCCCATACTTACCCCAACATATTAAGCTGCATTTCATTTATGAATCCACTACAGTGTTTACTGCTCAAGCTGTGATCACTCGGAGTTTACCACCCTTTCTTTACTATTACTAGTATTACTATTTACTAGTATTGTTAAATACTAGTATCATAGTTATAATCATGTTTATTATTAATATTACTTTGCATTACTATTTATTAGTATTATTAAATTTATTATTGCTTTGCATCTTTCAAAGATGCAAAGCAATAAAGGTGCAGTTGCATACATGAGGGTGCAGTTGTTTCCTGAGTATTTCTCCCACATATTCACCTTCTGTGGTATGTAGGATGAACCCCTGAGGGCTCCTCTGTAGTACGATTTTGGGGGTTTGAAAAACATTCCATAGCTGAAAGCTTCAAACACACAATGTCCATCCAAACTTCTCCCATATCTTTTGCAAATTCCCCTTGTGAACACCCGTCCATGGAACAGACTTGTGGATCTTCTCTTATCACCGTCCCCTGCAACCCATAAGGACCCATTCTTCTTAATGACTGGAGCTGCACACAAGAGAGACTTTCGGCAAGGTTCTAAGGGCAGGCCACATACTTTCCCCAGAAACTACTTCACCGGAAGCCAGACCTGTGGCTTTGTCCTGCGTTTTGACCATCCTCATCCCGTGAACTTGCCATCGGCGCTCTAAACCAACCACCCACCCTAAAACCTCACCTTGTTTGCATCCCAGAAACCCTCCGCTGTTGGCTTGCCCGGAAGAACCACCATCCCGATCCCCCGACCATCACCACCACCACAGCGACCTGACCTTAGACTCAAGGAAAAACACTCAAGCCCATACAGACTGACACACCCCACACAAAACTGGACAAGTCATTGAAAACTGTCAAACTCAAGATATCACTGTTGTTTTGGTTTGACAGATTGGGTGAGGTTCATCTTCCTGGAAAAACCTGATGATATCTACCTGATCTAAATTCAGAAACCCTGATGGACTCAGTAGTATAGAACAACCCTGGCCTCACATGTTATAGGGAAGAGAGCATAATTAAACAACTTGTTGGGAGAACCCTGCAACATGGCTGGAAAAAGTTGTGATGCTCCTGTGTCCACTCATATCGGATATTCAAACTAGGAATAGTGAAGAGGAGGAAAGACACAAGCAATGTCAACTGAGTGAATAGAGTAGTCAAAATATGGATCGAAAGATACCAAACAGATTGCCATTCAATCAGATTGACCTCCACGAAACTCATGAGTCACAAGCTGCTATAATGACAGCTAGTCACTAATCTCAAATGATCACATGTTCACAACCCTCTTTGACATTTGATGTCTTCCCCTTCTGGTCTGCTGTCTGTGAATTGCACTCCTCTGCTCAAACCAATATCAACAGTTCTTTCTACACGTACTACATAACCCACTCCCAACAAATAGCTGAGATCAAGAAATGAAGACTGTATGCAACCTGCAGGTAGGGGAAGCTCCAGTTATGTTAACAACAGGGTAGATCCCCCAGGGCATGACTTCGTGCCAGGCAGGCTCTAGTCGGACAAAATAGCTTGGGAAGATTGAGAGAGGGAGGCAGCATCCGCTAGTGGAGGGGCCTTGGGCACTGTGGTTTGCAAAGCAACAGTGCGGTTGAACTTGGCAACATAGTAGCTCAAGGGAGGTCCTGAATATGCTGTCTCTGTTGAATTTTCTGGGGCTTTCTTCCCAAGTGAAAGAAGGATGGAGGATGCACTTGCAATTGCAATTAAGCCCAACCCAAACGCGACGGCTAGTGATTCGTCACTGCCTTCACCAGACCTGCCAGCAGTTCCTGTACTGATAGCACTGTCTGCTACGTACACAGTTGGCTGTCACCATCATCGCCAGCAAACACACCATTGTATCTGTGAGCAACAATCACCTTTTGCATTCCTGGCAATAGATTTCATCAAGGAAGCTATCATGCAACCCAGATTCTCTCTCCCACTCTCTCTCTCTCTCTCTCACACACTCTCTCCACCCGACCCGTTGTGTGAGCAACCTGAAGACAATATTCATTTTCTGATTCGATGTCCTGGGTACTCTCACGAGAGAGATGCCCTCTTCAAATCCATCAAGGGAATTGTGCCTGAACTTCTGTTTACCAACTTTGAAAGTCTCGAGGCTGAGCCGAAAGCCCAGGCCCTTTTGGGGCCCTGGTTATTGGGCAAACCACACACAGCAAATTGATGCTTGTGTGAAGAGATTTCTAGAGGAAACCTGGAAAACTCGGATTGATTGTCTGTTCCAAGGTAAGTCATACTACCGGCGTCAGCCCCTGACAAAGGTAGTTTCTGTCCCTTTGTGTTCCGCTCAAACTGAGCGTGGGGTCAGTGGCCACAAGGCTACGGCAAACAATGTCTTATGAGTACATTATCTCTCCACCCTTTCTGCTACGTCCAACCAGACACACGGTCCACAAAGCTACAAGCTATGTCTACTGGGCACGCTCTCTCTTTACAGCTTTCGTCAAAAGACAGCTCTGAACAGCCTGGACATGGCTCTATGGGAGATTGATCGCCAAGCAAAGAGTAATCACTCGCTAGTGTGAAAAGAAAATATAAGGTCTTTAAGCAACCACTAATTCTAAATCAGACAGGTGATTACAATCTGATTTTGTGGCCAGCCATCTACCAAGGTCCCCCAACATTACATACCTATGTATTATTCACTTCAGCACCTACCTGATGAGACATGTATTGTAGCTGCTAGGACAATTCGGCATTAAAAAAAAACATGTTCTTTGGAAGGTATAAGCTTATGAAAATTCAAATCAATACACCGGTTAAAGCAAACTCGTTCAAGCCCTGCAACACCCACTTTCTTCCTGGAACCCACTAATCTTCCAGATTCTGTTGGTCGCAGAGAAGCGAAAGGTAACAGTACAAGGTGGTCCATCCTAGGAATTCTAGCAGCCACATATTTTGTATACATCAAACAAGGAAACATTCCCCCCGAGTGAAAGTTGAACCAACCTCAACTGCATAGATGTTTGTCTGTCCAGCAGTATCCTTCTCCACATAGCCTGTCCATTTTCGCTCGGTTCGTGCCAGTGGAGGATAGGTGCCTGCAGCCTGGGTCTTGTCTTCTGCCACCCAGTCCATACTCAACTTCCCAACCTGCATATCCAGGTCCAACAAATCCAACGCTAAATCGGGACATGTAATAACAGAGTAGCACAACCATGTCTCAGATATACAGGAATACTATAAGATGCTTTGTATTGCACAGATATCTAACTCTGCTTCTCAGCTTCACCATACAGGCAACCACATTGCAACACATTCTGTTGACAAAGGCAGCGAGCCGAAGAAACAAAGCAATTACAGTCTCTACGCATTCAAAATCATGACTCTTGCACCTCAGACTGAGATTAAAGTTTCACAATATGATGTAAAGCAAAAAAGGGTAGTGGAGTCTGGTAAGCCTACTTGAGATGGATCAATGAGTGGACCAAGCATGTGGCAGGTAATACATTGAAGCACATGTGGTCTCCTTCTACCAAAAGAGGGAGTGATTACTCTGATGGTCACTACCAAACTAAAGCTAAAACTGATTTCAGATATATCTCTAGTCCTTTACCTCACTACTGCAATATTAGCTGCTTAAATCTCTTTTAAGTCACTCTAAGCAACAGAGCGACTGGAAGTCTCACAATGGCAGCCGTTGAATGAACTTGTGTCTTCTAGCATGAGGTCAATAATGGTTCGTACATCACATGCTAACTCCCCTAACTGAAGTGTTATTGGCTACATTGCAGAAGCACCGTGGAAATTTCGGGATTTGTCTCAGATACTGTCAGGATGAACCCAACAGAACTCCAGAAGAGTTCAATTGTCCGTAAGGTATGAGCTTAAGAGTACGTTGGCCAACATTCAAAAGGACAGTTCCTTGAGAACATCTTTGTTTGTAATCTTCATTAATTCTGTTAGAAGACGAAAAGCTTAATGATCGTAGGCTACTTCACTCGCAGTTTGTTCCCAGATGAAATTACCAGAAGAAGCTGAGGTAAGCGAGATGTAGGTGACACCTTCCTGATCAACATCAGCCATTCTAATCAGAAGGGAATACCAAATTCAAAGACTCGACAGATAGACCAATCATCTGGGTCTGTGCGCACGGGGGAAAGCATGGGGGTGGGGGGGCGAAGATGGTACCTCCTTGGCAGCCTCCTCGTTGCATTCCTCGGGGGCCTTGACTGCGCTTATCCTGGGCAGACGAACACTGTTGGACCTTCTGTGGTGTGTAGAAGGAGGCGTCTGGAGAGCGATACTCTTCCCACAAGCAGCTTTCCTCGTCACATAGTAGCTGCTACTGCAGGCCATGGTGTGTGCCACTCCCGCCATAGCTACTTCCCTCCACCTCCAAGCGAACTCGGTATTACACACCTCCACACCCAAAAGGCATGTACCCAATTCAGAACTCCTGCTGGGAGCCTTGAATCTTCACCTCTCCCTCTCATGATCGTCTCCATGCAGGTTGTTGGTTTATGGGATCTCCACAGTTTGCTGTGCGTGTGCCGTGGGTGGTAGACGTCCACAAGGACCCTTTGTCATCCATGAGGAACCGGGGCCCTGTTGTTGTTTTTTCTTGTTTTTTCTTAGTTAGTACTTAGAGGGTTGCTCTTCATACCTTTTTTTTGTCTTCTTAAATGCACCAGCTCCAGAAGGGCCCCACCCCATCTCGTCAAAATCTCTTCTCCCATAGCTCTTGAGAAACAAGTAACGACCCTGATCAGATTTGGACTGACAGACACTGGCAACCAGGCAAATCCCCATGTTGTGGATGATCATTTGAAAGCGCCAATCTGGTAATCTCGTCTGCAAAAAATTCAGAGACCTGTACTAGAATATTCCCACACTGTAGGAGCATCACTGCTCACTGGTTGAAGCGAGTACACCAATTGTAATACTCCATCCAACTGTGCACTGACACTCCAAGCAACCCTTCACCGCTCTTCATGAAAGAAGAAATTCAAGTAGGCCAGGAGACTCTTTGGCACTAAGAGAGAGCGCTCACAGAGATGGAGCAGGAGTGACACAGACACACAGACAGAGGGAACGCATTACAACGGGATCTGTGGGGGATCGAAGGCAATCAAAGAACAGAAGCCGCTCAAGCTCCTCTCTTTGCATCTCCATCTCAACCCTCTGTGCACACCAACACGCACATTTCGCACGAGAGAGGCAACCGAGCTACGGGGACGCAGACAATACAGAAAATCCTTGGCGCGATGCCGTGCCCTAGCTCATGTCCTCGCTCATTCCCATGTCCCGGGCCGATGTAAGTGTATTGGTGCTGTGCATATTGCTGGAGAACTGAGAGGTCGAAGGAGAAAGATGAGATGCTGGGTGTGTGCGTGACTCAATGATTACAAGGAGAGAGGAGACAGTATGTTAGGAGGCAGGTGGGTTTGAGCAGTGGAGGGAGGAGAGCAGAAGTTGAGTCGAGGAATAGAAATGAGCGGAGAGGAGACTAGGCAGGGAGAAGGGCAGGCGACGGACGGGGAGAGATTGATAGCACCCACACGCCGGCCTGATGGGAGTTTTCGTAAGGAGATTCGCATCCGCTCCGGCTACACTCCACAGGATGAAGTCGCCATCTACAAATCCAAGGCCGCCCTCGTATGTGATCTTTTCCTGTACTTAACTATAGGGAACATCAGCCGAGGAGTTGATTTTAGCTTGTTTTTCTACAGCTCATAATCTGGCAATACAGTAAGCGATATATCATTGCAGAACTGATGCACACCTGTTGATTTGACAAATTCTTGAACAAGTGAGCAATTGTGCCTACTGCACTCAGTTTCGAAAGAGCGTGAATTGCTTCGATGCTAGATTGTGTTTAAGAGTTTCAAACGTTCATCTTCTGTCTGTGTCGCTTCTTGGAATGCAGTTCAAGAAAGGTGTAGAAGTCCCCCCTGGTTATGACCCAGAGGAGGCCTCAAAGCCAAAGACAAAGGCAGCCAAGAAAAACGAAAAGAGGAAGGAGAAAAAGCAACAGGTGCCGGCTTCTGTCTCATCTAAGTGAGCCCCTTTTTATTCATATCCGGTGAAACTGTTGTGAAATGCAGTCATGATGGATTATGAAAGATGTCAATTTATTTTCCTCCCGGATATGACCAGTAATTATAACCAAGAGAGAGGTTGAACTGCCACACCTCATGACTCATGTTGATGTTCTAATTCTCTGGTGGGTTTGCTCAATCCACTCAGTCTACAGCAACTGGGATCTCATCTCAAGGGGGTACGCCAATATCAAATGAAGTTGCTGTGCAAGAGAAGGCTGCTTTACCTGGGAGACCTGCAACGCATACGAGTCATGAATCCAATGTCTTTGCACAACAATTGGGTGCCCTGAAAGTGTCTCCTGCAACCACTGAGATACAGCAACTAGCAGAGAGCAATACTGGCAAGGGAGATCTCGAGAAACGCATTCGGGCCTTGAAGAAAAAGGTGATATTCTTTGCCAACAAGAGCAATTACCACTCACACATGAGAGAGCAAGAGAGACATCATATGTACTGCTAACTGTTAATCTTTTCCATTATAAGATGCAGTAGCAGCCATTGGGCCTTAGTGTACACCTCTGGATTCACCAGAAGCTTGGGCCTGATGGGGAACTGTGAAAATGGCAGATCCGGTTGACAGAGGCGATGCAAACATCACAATCTAGCAAGGCCACATTAAGTGATGAGCAGACCGATAAGCTCTCCAAGTTAGCCAAATGGAGACAAGAACTCCTGGGTCTGGAAGTCCAATTGGCTTCGGTTTAGTTGTAGATTGAGGAATATGAAATTTCGAACTTTTAAGGTGTTTGCTTCTTTGTAACCAGGCTGAACAAGAGAGTCATGTCGTGCAGACTATTAGCCATAGCCTTTTGGCTGTGGACCCTGTCCCCATATGGACACAGCAGACAGAAGGGGAATGTTTTTATCTAGGTCTTAAGAGAGATGGCAATTGGAGTTATTGGAGGAGGTGAGCACTTGGATGGTTGACCATAGAATCTGAGAATGACCAAAGTTCCAGTTGAACCAGCTCATTATTGACAGAGTTAACAACTGGTCCTGAGAGTGATTGTGTGTTAGACTCTCTTTTCTTGCTGTTGTTTGTGTGTGTGCATTGTGTAAGGTTGGCTTTGTGTTACACGGTGGTAGGGAGCTTTCTACTTCCTACTTGGCTACTCTTATTATTTTTCATTTAGATGCTAAATCAAAAGAAGCCTTCCGTCATAGCTTCGATTTGAAGAAAAATAATTTGTCAGGAAGGAAGGAAGCATGTCACAAACAAGGATCCATCCACAGCCTACTTTCTAAGGTACTGCTCGAGCTGGGCAGGTGCTACTTTTATATACTGATTAAAATCAGCTCAGAACTGTCATTAACCTGATACCAGCTCATACCTGTGTTGGATTGAAACTCTACAAAGCTGTCAAGGGGCACTGTGTTTCAGCAGAAAATGGCCGATGAGTATACAAACCCGGACGCGCACTCTGTTTGAGTCAGGAACTACTGTTGAGTTCCGGGGAATGTGGCAAAGTAGCTTGCTTCAATTGAGTTCAAGCCCTACTGTCTTGGGAAATGGTTTCAATACAAGATTTGAAGTGTGCCCTTTACAAACTGTCACCTGCACATAAACACAAATTCGAGAAACAATAACATATCCTCTTTGGAGTCTAAACATCAACTGAATCAACATTTTTCAGGTCTCTGATTTCAAGCCAAGATCCTATGTACCTCCGTCCTTGTGTATCAGGGCACTAACAAACTCTCTGGAGTACCATCAACCATCTTATTAAACCCAAAATGACCTCTTTTTACAAAAATCAAGTAAAGTAGAGCAATAACAACCACAAGATTATATATCTTTTAATATAGACAACCAGCACAGTGGTAATGGGCACATACCACGTTGGATGTGGTTGTGGGTTCAAACCACCGGCTGTCAACGTTTCGTGCTAGATGATGAAAAAAAAGTGTTAAGTAATAAAATAGATATATATACGCTTGCATCGAGATTTAAAAATTGTCGTCGAATTTCAGAAAATGTTTGGCAGACTAAAAAACTTATTCAAAGACAAAAAGCCATTATTTTGAAGCTTAGAAAAAAAACAAATAAAAAACAATCTGACTTTTCCAAACAATTACACATATGTAATTCGGAACCTAAAGGCATGTCATGAAGGTGTCCACCTTCCTGCTAGAAGGCAGTAGCCCTTCGGGGTCAAGTGACACCATAAGTTAAGCTCCCTTCGGAGGCAGTGTTTTTATTTCTGGCAAAATTTCGCACTTTTTCGACCTCAAAAATCAAAATCGAATATTCTGTCATAAATTCCCTGTTTTCTCATGGATGAAATCGCCAAAATTCGCAAAAACAAATATAAATCTTGGATGAATTCGCCTAATATGGATGATATACATGGATGAAAGTACAGAGGAGGATGATTCTGTCCAAATTTCAGTGGATGGGCAGAAAATATGGCTATTTCCTGCAAAACTCAGTAGCCAGTCCTGTTCTTTTCAAAATTTGAAAAAAAAAACACTGTTCGGAGGCGTCATACTTTTTTCTTTTTTCTTTTAATATATCCTTTTAGGTAAATTATATACCCTTATCGTCCCTTAGAAAGATATTCGCCTTTATCCTTTACCCGAAGGATAACTAAAATCACTGGATTTGTATCTATCCTTACCCATAGGATAAATAAATGACATATACCTAAATTACCCAGATAACAACGACGATTAAAACCAAACAGCTCATTGCATTTTGAATTTGATAGATGTGATAATTATCTTCCTTATGAGGATATGAAGTTGCGTGCATAGATGCCATAATTTGATACATCTCCAATTTTCTCAATCAATCCCCTACAGATTTTGATTTACAATTTTTAATGTTGACATGCTCTTTGTGTCGTCTACATGCACACATGTTTAGTTGCCTTACATTCATGATTGCGGTGTAGGCTTGAGGCCATGTCAAGACATTTTTCGCTTGCATTAACAGTCCTCAACTTTAGTTTTTTGTGACCAAGTTCCTCAATCCAAGGATTTATCGAAGCAGCATGTACTCAAAACTCCAAAGAGATCTGTAGAGGGATTTTAGATTGGGCCAGACTAAACTTCACCAACTACGTTAGTCTAATAAAGTTGTTCGAGAGTTTGTGGCGTAGCTTTTTGCACATGAGCTCACTGAGGAGCAGCTAGGTTGGAGTTTAAACACCTCAACATAGACAAAGAAATGTCTTGTAAGCTAGTGATAATGCACAAGCAATAGACATATATGAATGTTTACAATTGTTGGTATTTGGCCCATTAGTAGCTTACATGCCTACTCAATCCCCGGTATTTGAATCAAGAAAGCACATGGCCTTGTTTTGAAATATCAAAGGTAGGCTTCATGTCCTGAGTTTAAATTTCAGTCTAGTGCCGAGAGTGGGTGGACCCTTGAGGTCATCCAAGACGTCCTCCCCCATGTCACTGACTGGAACAAGTTCAGGGAAGTTTTATGCCTTACTTCATTTTAATCAGACAATCTCATAGCAACAGACATGGCTTTGGACATTGCTGCCTCTAAGTCGGATTTATCAAGCAGGGTCAAGACTTGCGGATCCAGGTGCAGGTCCTTGAGAATCTTTTCTACTCTGGTGTTGGGAAAACACCTTTTGATCTCAGTCCAAACCAGGAAGTGGTCAGAGGTACCAATATCAGTTCTGTCGATCAACACATTGGCACACTGGGGGAACAAATTTTTGTCCATTATAATATAGTCCACAATGGAACGTTTAGGGTTTGGGATTTCTCACGAGTCCACTGCACTTGGTCACCTACAGTTGAAGTCCTTGCCCTTGGTTGTCTTCCTAGAGCGCGCCCCATTGAATCACCAATGTGTAAGACCGCTCTCCAGCCAGTCAAGGGACGAACTTCTTTGAGATTGAATTGATGTGGGACTATATTAGAAGCACTTTTGGTCATTGCAACCTTCAACGTACACCTGTTATCAATGAGAGAACCCCAGACAGTGTATCAGAAAATGAATATTGTCTTCAGCTTGCAATAGCGACACAATTGATAAAATCAGGCATTGCTGATGAAGGCACCTTCTTCAACACATTTCACCCTATTTTCCCCTCCTATCAGAATCGGCCCTAAATTTTCATGTTGAATTATGCAAGTTAGCTGGTTGAGTGAATCTAGGATAGTTTGGAAAGACTTTGACATGATACTGCCAATGTGACAACAGGAAAGTATCCAGAAACAGGTAACAAAGACGAGGAGAAGTTGTGGAATGAATATTTTTCTGACCCCAGACAATGGTGGGACAACCGAGGCAAAAAGGTGAATGCCTATCAGATTACCAGATGTCATTCTGAACACTGCCCCTGCCCTGGTGGACATGTAGCCAAATGTGGGTGCATCGAGGATAAGGGATCAGTGTTCAACTCTATGGTTGAACGAGATGTGGTGTTGTGGAGTGCGATGCTTGCAGGGTATGCACAGCAAGGGTGCGGGATGGAGGCTCCAACCTTTGAGCAAATGATGGGGGAAGGGGTGAAGGCCGCCAACATAACGTTTGTGTAAGTTTGCAGTGGGTATAGCAGCCCTGGAAAAAGGCAAAGAGATCCCTGGTGACTTCATCAAATCTGCAATTGTATCAAAATTTGTTATCCTGAACATTGCTTTGGTGGCCATGTATGCCAAATGTGGGAGCATTGAGGATGCCAAGGGAGTGTTCAACACTATGGCTGAATGAGATGTGGAGTCGTGGAACGCGATGCTTGCAGGGTGTGCAGAGCAGGAGCGCGAGATGGGGCTTTGGAGACCTGAAAGCAGATGATGGGGGAAGGAGTGAAGCTCGACCACATCATGTTTCTGTGCGTTTGCAGTGCGTGTGCAAGCCTGCAGCCCTGGAAAAGGGCAAAGAGGTGCATGGTTGCATCACCAAAGCTGGAAAAGGGGAAGATCTGATTATTAACAATACCCTTGTGGACATGTATGCCACTGTGGGAGCATTGATGATGCGGAGGGAATGTTCAACACTATGGCTGAACAAGGTGGTATCGTGGAACACGATTCATCCAAGAGGTCAATTTTAAACACAAGATTACTTTTGATTCCCTACGGATCAATAGCTACAAGAAAGCTGCGTGGGTAGATGGTCAACTGGAAATAGCAGCGGCAGCAGTGCATTTGATAGAACAAGGTGCTGCTAATGAAGGTACCTTCTTCAACACATTTCAGCCCGTTTTTCCCTGTTATCAGAGTTTTTCCCTATTTTTTCCTGAATGAGCATGGATAGAGTGTGGGTCCAGATTTATCCAAGAGGGCTGGACTTCAAGCTCCAGATTACCTTGATTCCATGTGGGGGTCAGTAGCTATAAGAAACCTGCATGGGTAGATGGTCAACTAAAGGTAGTAGCTGCAGCGGCACAGTTGATAAAATCAGGCACCTCAACCATGACCACAGCTTCTGAAAGAGGATCAAGAGAGGGAGTCCACAATGCCTCTTCTGGCACTTCTGGGCATGTGAAGATACTTTAAGCGACAGCCTGACAGAGGCTCTACAGACTCTAAACCAAGGAGGCATTTCAGCAGATTCAAATATGTGTCTGTCTCTTGCTTAAGTGCATCAAGATGGACGGTCTCGAAGCTGGAAAGCAGGTGCACACTCACATTATCCAAAGTGGATTCACGCCAAATGTTTTTCTACTCAACACCCTTGTCAACCTGTATGTTAAGTGCCGGAACATCAGGGATGCTCACCAAGTGTTCAACAGAATGCCTCAATGATCTTTGATAACGTGGAATATTATGTTGAAAGGATTTACCAAGCATAGGTGTGGTAGGAATGTTTTGGAGACATATGAGCAAATGATGTGCGAAGCGGTTGAAGCCCAACCACATCACATTTGTTTGTGTTTGCAATGCGTGTGAAAGCCTGGGAGCAAGCTGGAATTGTACCAGATGTCATCTTGAACACTGCCCTTGTGGACCTGTTTGCCAAATGTGGGTGCGTTAAGGATGTGAGGGGAGTTTTCAACACTTTGGCTGAACGAGATGTGGTGTCGTGGAACGTGATGCTTGCAGGGTATGCACAACAGGGGCACGGGATGGAGGCTTTGGAGACCTATGAGCAAATGATGGGGGAAGGGATGAAGCCTAACCACATCACAAGGCATTTCACCAGATTCAGATATGTATGTCTGTCTCTTGCTTAAGTGCATCAAGATGGAAGGTCTGGAACAGTTTTGGACTGGTATATAGGTGAAGGACTGGTACATAATACTGGTATATGCACTGGTATTAGATACCAGACCAGTCTGGTATCATTTGGGAGAATACTTGGTCAGATACTAGACCAGGCTGGTATCAGTTCTTTCATACCAGCCACAATACCCGTACTCCCCCATCGTCTTCCTCATTTACTCTGGTATGTATACTAAATTAATTTATGTGTACATATGCCTATATATTTGTACTTATGTATATTTACTTCTTATGTATATTTTATTTGTTTTCACTTGATACTTGCCACTTGACAAATTTGTAACTCAAGATGGCTTTGGAATGATACCAGAGTTGATATCTCATACCAGCTGGTATTGTGGTCATGATACTCATATTCATACCAGTATCTGGAAAAAAATACATCCACCATTATAGAGACCAGACTGGTATGAAAGTTTTGTGATACGCCTCGTACCAGGACCAGTCTGGTATGTAAAAAACTTGATACCAGTCCAACACTGGTCTGGAAGTTGGAAAACAGGTGCATACTCACATCATCCAAAGTGGATTCACGTCAAATGTTTTTCTTCTCAACACCCTTGTCAACATGTATGTTATGTGCGGGAGCATCATTGATGCTCACCAAGTGTTCAACAGAATGCCTCAACGATCTTTGATCACGTGGAATATAATGTTAGCAGGATGCAATGCGTGTGCAAGCCTGGGAGCTTTGGAAAAGGGGAAAGAGGTCCATGGTGACATTGTCAAAGCTGGAATTGCGACGTTCAAATCAATATCGGTCATCAATACCTTGCCCGCGTGTAGTTCGTCATGATGTCGAGCACACAGAGGGATTTGCTTCTTCCCATTGAGTGCCGACAACCACGCTACCTGCTCAAGTGTAGACAACCAAGTTGTAGCCTAATCTAATGGTCATGGGCACATACCACCTCGGAAGTAGTTGTGCGTTCAATCCACCAATTGGTATCACAAAGGTGTCCACCTTCCTACTCGAACGCAGTAGCCCTTCGGGTCAAAAGACACCATAAATTACGCTTCTTTGGGGATGTGTCATATATACACATATATATTATATGTTATGACTTGGTGTAGTGACAATGTATTTGCCATCTCACTAAATCATATGCCATGCCATTACTCATCTGCGACGTTAGTAAACGTTTCATGTTTTGTGTATCGTATTATTGTTAGTTAGAGCCAGTGTTTTTATTGCTGACGAAATTTTTCTTACCTCAAAAAAATAAAATAAAATATTCCGTCAAAAATTCCCTGTTTTCTCATGGATGACATCGCCAAACTTTTCCACATAAAATATAAATCTTGGATGACTTCGCCAAATATGGATGATATACATGGATGACAGTACCAAGGAGTATGATTCTATCCAAATACCAGTGGATGAACAGAAAATTTGGCTATTTCCTGCAAAACTCAGTAGCCTCTCCTGTTATTTTCCAAATTTGAAAAGAAAAAAACACCAGTAGTGACAATGTATTTGCCATGTCACTAAATCATATGCCACGTCATTACTCCTCTGCGACGTTAGTAAACATTTCATGTTTTGTGTAACGTATTATTGTCAGTTAGAGCTGCTTGTGTCACAAATAGCTAGGGCTGCTCTGAACCCAAACGAATCCTTTTACTAACCCACCTTTCCTTTGTAAGCAGAAACCTACATGGGCCTGTCCGACTAGGCCTATGTTTTGTTCTACGCACCTACTACGTGAGCTGAGTGACAGCTGGCGGCCACCTCGCGGGCTAGGGCTGCTGCTTGCCTCTCATACTTTATTCCTCGAGACTGCAACAGTATCATTGTATGAGGAGCTTGCTTCAAGATCGGCCTTGTAAGTAGCAGGGGAGAATTCGTGTGCAGGGGGAAGCAAGTGACGATATGGATAGGATTCGCGATTGGCTTGTTGAGCACAAGTTGCGTGCTGTAGGTGAATTTTCAATCTTGCACACGCTTTCCTGTTTTCAGGTTGTCAGAGCGGTGGCATGATACTTGGTTCAATTTGTTTCATGAGAATTTCTCGGCTGCAGTTCGTCCACATCATACGTTTGATCCCTTACACTCACTTTGTAAATTCTTTCAGTAATTTCTGCCGTGTCTGGTACAGATGTGCTCTAAACGGGAAGCTTCTTTTTTTTACTAGGGTGCTGATGTGCGGGAGGAAACTGGGGCAGGGACAATTTGGGCTACGTCGCTACTCGGATCTTTTGCTTATAACTTCTCCCAGCCTCACATGAAGACGAGTGTTAAACTTATCCATGCCCGGTACGCACCTCTCTCTGATGAGAACTCTAGATGTGGGTTCCTCTGGATATTGCCTGTAAGTCGCCCTATAGCTTTTAGCATTGTGTTATTCTAGACGAATGTGGCCGCTAAGTACGGCGGGTGGATTCATTGAGTCCAAATCTTGGCTACCGGATACGGACATCAAGTATACCACTTCTTTGCGACCCGATCGTCGATATATCTTTTCCACCTAGCTCCTTTGGCTTGCAAAGGGAAGTATTTTTTTTTATCTTTCGTGGTCAGTTTGGATCTGAATGTTGAAAATTTTGGCTCCCGCTAGTTAGTGAAGAAGGAATCCAGGGGTGAATTCAGCAGGAGTAATCTTGCATCCCATGATTGTTAGATTTGTAACTGCACAATAATTATGCAGCTGGATAAAGATCTGACTGCGTACAATTCTAAGGGGCCTGTGCTGTTTAGAGAAAAAGTGGGGAAAAACACTTTTACTCTCTTTTTATGGTCCCTAGGAGGTTTGATGGGATTTTACCTGTAGGGGTCCAAAATTGGAGGTGGAGGTGAGCACAAACTGCTGTACACTCTGGTGTAAGCATGAATCTTGTCAAGGATAGCTTGATTTCTGTGGAACTGGTTTCATCCAGTAGGTTTTGTTGGGTTGAATCCATTATCACGCCACTGGGTTACATGCTCAAGTTTGTACTAATAGATATTATTGGGTACTGCCAATAACTGTGAAGATTCTTTTGCACAGGCTCAAAGCCCAGCCACCCCCATAGCTGAGGGTGCTACCACATTGGCCGGTTTCAACCCCATCCTGGCAAAAGCATGTACCAGCTCCTGCTACCATGCTACTGCTGAAGAGTAGCCATGGGTTGCACCCAACTTGCTTGTGTGTCTCTTCCTCAGAATGGCTTCTTGCTGCAGCAACAACGCTGGACAGCTACTGGAACCTTTGTGCGGACTATACATCTTTTGTAACCCAGGCTTTTGGTCACATGAGAGTGGACTTTATGACGAGAGTGGTTCACTGATTACTACGGCTTTAGTGGCAGACATCACCACATGTGATGTTGGAGACATGCTAGAGTCATGGAAGGGATGATAGACTGATAGCAGCTGCTGCTCTGGCCCTGCAGAGCCTATCTCCTGTACATGCATCAGGTTGTTTGTGATGCTCTTGACAAGAAGTTGACTTCGACCTCTTCGTCTTCCATCATGTAACGTAGGTGATGCTTCTTGGGGATTGGTATTTTCCAGTGTGTGTAACCCTGCCACCCCGCCCACAGGTCCTTGCCAGCATCCCTGACTCTTTGTTTGCTGCTGAGACGTGAACTAGCAGCACATGATACTTGTCATCGAGAGGCCATAGTTGCCTTTTTTCTTTGATTGCGTGGTACCTCTGTGGTCGCAATGCTTTGTACATCTCCACAGCGAGACAGAACCACTGATCCTCAAGGCCTTTTGAATTAATTCACACTCTACACGTTGTAGAGCAACTTGCTTGTAATGCTTGATAAATAGCTGTGTTGTCATATTTCTTACTAGGTTGTGAGACTAAAGGAAGGAGTCACAAATGCTGGGCACTAAATCTCTTCTTGGCCAGTAAGTCTCACTATTGGAACGAGCCCCTCACTAAGTGTCTGCTCCCTCTTGTTCCACCCAAACTGGCACAAGGCTACGGCAAACATCTTATGAGTACACTGTGATTTTCTCGCTTGGCCAGTTGGAAGTGCCTTTGAAGGACTCTGTCCTTTTGTGACACATTCTTAGAGTGTGAAATTCTTTGCCAGACGGCATCCAGCTGAGGCTGTGACCTCTAATCCATTAGGATATTGTTGATTTCAATTTCCAATACAAAAGATAATTGTATCATCATGGTAATGTTCTGTATGGCTACATGCCTGAGCCTTTCATGTGCAAATGTTAGGTTACCCTGCTTTTGTTTCCGTATTTTAGCTATGTAATTGACCAGTGGGTACCTCAGGAAATGTTCAGTGTGCAAGAATCCCCTTTAGCCATCCTTCCAGCAATGTCTTCAAGCAGTTTAGTTCAAATGTTTACTTGTCAGAAACTCAGATTTATATAATGGTATGCAACCACGAAGTATAGTCGACGTTGAGTATAGTCTTATACGTGATCTACAGCCACGGTCATGCTGAGAAGTCATTGCGGAGTGTGGCAGCTTGTCACTGCTGCAGATGAAGCTGATGGTTAAGACTTTGTAATTGACAACACAATGTTAATGAGTTGCCTAGTTTAGGGTTTAACTCGGACTGGTGCAATATCTGGTCAAGTTACTATATGGAGTTGGAACGTGCAAACGATTCATGTTTAAGGATAGATATGTGTTCTGTAGGGTAGCAGTAGGAGAATCAAAGTCCTGTCCTTCAGTCCCTTATGGCTGAGAAGACTGAAAGTGCAGAGGCCAATTTTGGCTTGTGCAGAGCAGTCACGGGATCAATTTGCGAGTCTGCCCTGAATCTCATAACAACTGATTATTCCCTGCTGTGTGAAATGCCTCATATTGCTTGATAGTATGATTTCGCAGTCTACTGAGCTGTTGGTGGGTGGTTCATGCTGGTTCTGATGGTTGTGCTGGAGTGTGGCTGCGCCTAGTCCAATTTCATATTTGAATTTAAGAGTTTGGGAAACAGTAGATTTGACTACTAGGTTCTGCTGTAAGGGTGTCCTCACACATGAGACATTATATTAGGGTGTTAGGTGTAGTGGGCAGATTCCTGGAAGCACAACTCATGCTGGCTGGTACAAGCTCAGATCAATACCAATTAACAGCTTGCTTCCAAACAAGGACTTTTTGCAGAATTTCCACCATGTGGCCCAGACCTCGTCCCACTCACACATGAATTTGTGTTGTGGAAAGCTTGAGTGGACTGGTATCAAACTTTGGTAGAAGTGCAATTCAATCAACCTTTTTAAGACTCCACAATGTGACCCCTAGAATTAAGTGTCTCAATCTTGTGGAGGATGTGGAGGATGTGGCACGTGCCACTTTCTGGAGAGCAAGTCTTTACCATGGTATTAACTAGTTCTGTGCCATCTATGCTTGTGAAATTGCCTGGATCAGGCTCCATGCGCAAGCTTTGACACTGGCAGCCCTGGCTGGAGCTGCAGTTGTGGAGTATTACGAGCATCAAAGTGGAGACAAGGCCAAGCGGTATGAGAAGCACATTCAATAAAACTTGTGTTAAACATCCAATGTTTAATAGAGGCTTTGGACCCGAAGAAGATGTGTGGCCAATTATAAGGTGCATGTGGTCATTTGTGTCGAAAGTGTGGGTGAGGGGAACTATCACCATGCTCAACACCCATGATTAAATACATCAGTATCATGTTATTGCTTTTGTTTGGCATAGAATGCCATCAGTTTTATTGGAGCAAAAGTTGTAGTTTCATCACAAGTGCCAAAGTGGGTTTCCTTTTCTTTCTACTCATAAAAGCACATCAGATGTGACAGTCTATCTGGTTTGTATATGACCAGTAATAAACATAGCAAGTTTAACACACATAACAAGGTTCTTGACGAATCTACCAAAAAACAAGCTTACTGATAATAGCAAAATGAGAAGATAGCAGCATAACAACGAAAGTAAAGTTAGAACTACTACTGATATTCCCATGATTTTGAAACCCGCATTCAAAATAGAAGTCCACCTGTCTCTGTGCAAAAATAATTAAACACAAACACAAGTTGAGAAAGGCAAATTCCCTTGTATTTATCATCGAATCAAATCAATGAGTTGAAAGGTTGAAAATTTGGTGAAACATTACTTCTATAAGACATATGAAGATTTCAAATATTATTGATGCATGATGCAATTTATAAAGATTGACCGATCTCTTCAAATCATACAATCACATATCGACATTCCAGAAAACATATGACTTCAACTAAATTTAGTACTCGTTTGTTTGGGGAAAATTTGAAGGTCAAGAAAATAGAGGCAGTCCGAGGGACCAATAGGCAGGTACGAGCAAGAGCACTCAGGAAGCTACTGGAGGAAGACCTGTGAAGACCTGTGGGGCTATGGCCGGCCAGCCAGCCTTGGAAGGCTTAAGCGCCGCCTGACGAGGTTGCGGTGCGGCCTAAGAGGGTAAGGAGAGGAGGATTGGTGGCTCTCTCGCCTCCAACCTACTACGAATTACTAGCAGCAGGGCCTCCAGTAAAACATGGAAAGACCCAACAGGTACCATCACTATCCCATCACTATATTATATACTAGCTCAAATAAGTATCTAAAATGGCAGACCAAAGGGGTCATTTCTTAAAGTTTTTTAAGAAAAGAAAAGAAAAATAGAGTAGCCAATGGGGTGGGACTCCAGGGTTGTAGGAATGGCTCATTTGTGAGGCCCTTACACAGCAAGGAAGTAGCAAACATTATGAGGCAGTGGGACCCTCCTTCAAAGGGTGGCAGATATGGCTACCAAGAAGGTGGGTAGAGAATTGCACAACGATTGCTTAACCTGTAAAGGACGAGCCTGTTTTTTGTGGGCGTGTCCAAAACCAGACATACCCACATGGATGAGGGTATATCTCTCATTTGACAAACATCCAACGGGATAAACCGTACGAAATTGATCCTACCTACTTCATGCACCTCCTGTAAGAATATCAGGAGATTTGACCCTGTAATGAGGAAGATTATAACAGATGTGCTAGGCAAAATTTTCTACCATTCCCCATTTTCATAGTGAAAAATTGGTTTGATCAAGCAGATGGCCTACCATTTACAATTTTCCTTCATACAGGCTATCCAGATTCTGATCATATGGCACCTACAGCATGTCCACCCAAAAATCCAAAGCCAAATTCCAAAAATTCACAATGGTTGCTTCGTATGGGAAAACAGGGGAATAAAAATGGCCATTTTTACCATGGGGCGCCCAAATCATCCCAAATGTGTCTCAATTTCTTAGGGAAGCAAAATTCCTCTGGTCATGTTGTTGCTAGCCTTCATACTCACTACCCTGAAAAAAAATGACACCATTCTAGGCTGTTTACATGTAGAGATTGCCAAAAAACCAATTACCTACTTGAATCCCAGCTCAGGCCAACTATTGCTTGAGCAGGTAGAGACTTCCGGGCAAGAAAAAGGGGCCACCTCAGCAATTTCGATGAAATGACAGGAGCCCTGGCGCCACCCTTCGCGCGTGCCGTGGGGCCTGCCGCTGTCCACACGGGTGGACATGCAGCCCCCGCTGGCACCCAGTCGCCCCAAAATCCCCATACCCACTCCCATTTGCTGTGCCACGTGGTGAAGTCAACGCTACCGGAGGCCCCAAACCATCAGATTTTGGGTACCCCTGCACTCCAAAAATTCCTGACGGCGGTCCTTTAGGTTTTTTAGAATGCCATCGACGCAGGGGGCGTAGAATTTAATAAGCTACACTTTTCATTCATGGCTCAATTTCATCCAACTTCATCTGCAACTTTTCCATCCATTTGAAGTTTTGACGCCACCGTCCCTTAGGGGTTAAGCACCCTTCACACTTGGTGATAAGTCTCTGATAGGGTGGTGGTAGGCGCACCCTCATTTTAGCCCGATTCACACATAGGGTGTTATTAAACGGAAATGTTGAGGTGGCTGCCATGGTGGCAGAGGATGTTAGCACATAGTTAAGGGGAGTGTTAGTTACCACTCAATCCAAAAATAAAGATTCCTCATTAATTTTCTTTTTAACATAACAAGCCTACAGATAGGTCCTATAAGTCATTGCTACGAAACCCCGCTCTCTACCTGTCGTCACCCTCATTCTTCCAACCCCTACGGTCTGTCTGTCTGCACACTGCAGTCAGGATTCAGTATGCACAATGCTGGAAGTTCAATCACTGGATTTCTACTCTTCACTACTACTACATTCAATTATTTGTTTGTTACTACACACTATGGACAAAATTTTGAGCTTCAACAATTGTGAGCCGTCGTAGAATGAAAAATATCAGTAAGTTCCAATTTTGAGTTCAAAATTCAGTATATTTCTCTTTATTTTACACTTCATCTGTACGTTCTCCAACTTGTCACCAATGATCGGTATATTTTTTTGATTTTCTGGAATTTTTCTAAATCTGTAATCTACAAGAACCCACATAAAATCATGCTAGTATTATTTTCTACAATGCAGCACATGCGCAGAATAACAACGGCAATGAATGAGGTCCATCGAGGAAAGGGAAGAAGAAAGTGAGCCTATCTTCAGATTCCACATCTGTTGAAGTGCAGTCACATAAACCACGACAGCCGAATTGGGAATAGGGGGAGACAATGGCCTTTCTCAAGGCGAAGAGGGATGAGTACATTGCCTCCATCGAGATGAACGTGATCCCCCTGTGATCACTTTGAGATTGCAACAATGAAGTGGAAGAAAATTTTGTCAAGTGTTATGGGTGCAGGTTATTCTCAACACTTGAGAAATGGACTTGCCTGCAAAGACAAATGACAGTCTATTTATTGGGAGATCAAAAAGATTATGATTACATGTTGGATACTGGGCATAACGAGGATTATTGGTCAATGTTCCCCCAGGATAATGGTGCTTTGCATTTACCCAGAGTCTTCAAGAGAACCATCTATGACATGATAGCCCGCTGCAAGCTATGAAATTTGCACCATAGGCCAACTTATAAATCACACAATAGACACGAATCTCAACATGAATTGTTTTCCTTTATGTGGTGTCTTTTTTCTTGAGAATAGGTCTCAATTTCTCAACAATATCAAACAAGGTTGCCTTGTTCATGCGAAAATTTTCTACCCATGTGTCCTGTAAAGAAAAATCTAAATAATTTGGTAGTGGATTTAGGCTTGTCCCAATGGCCTAGGTTAAGAGACAATACACTCATAGCACTCGAAATTTTGTAGTCATGCAAGACAGCACTAACAATAGCAAATTGAGAATCCATGATGTGTTGCGAATAATTGACTTTCAAAAAAGGGTCAACAAAGGGTGAAGCTACCGTCTATCTTGAGGCGTTGCACACTTGTTTGATTACTTCTACCAACAACATAATAGTAGCCATAAATAGAACATCCTCAAAGTGATTGTCCATGATACCAAGAACCTGCGACCGGATGAACAAATAAGATATAGGAGACCAGATGAACAAATAAGACTAGATGAGCAATAACGTAAACTGATTTGCAATAGCGCAAACAAAACTGGCCTACAACATTAAAAAAATCTAGCAAAAACGATGAGAAACAATGAACAAGACAACATGAAATAAGGAAGCCGAGACCTGCCAACAAGAGACCCAACGAGCACAAGAGATCTAAGAGCAAAAGACGAAGAAGTGACGGTTGGTAGTGGTGGCTATCAGGTGTGATTCATGTGATGATGGTGACAATGTTACCTCAATGTTATCTAGCAAGTGTGAATAGACGAGTGATAGCCTAGCTCGTATTATCTAGAGTTAGGTGTTAGTTAGCCACATGGACGTTAAGCTGGGTGTGAAATCTTGACAGTGGCAGCCCTTAGATCCATACCCCTCCTCACGTAAGGGATTGTTTTAGGTGTTGTCACCATGGTAATTTTATTCTGGCAGGGTGGATTTCCACCACCAGCTTTAAGGGCATTATCATCCTTTGTGCTCTAGCTAACATCCACAAGGAACAGTCAAAGTACAACTCTTCTAATTTAAGTTGGTTGAATTTTTCCTGATTTTCTGACCGTTTGCTGAATTTTATGCAGCACCACGATTTACGACGTTGAGTAGGATACCCGATGAGTGCCTTTTAGCTGATGGCCAACACCACAAGGGGGTGGGAAGGCTCATGAACAGAAGTGAATGTATTGTAACAGTTTTTATTAGCGACCACCCGATATTCGTTTCTAGGGGATGATGATAGGTACGATATGGAGAACATCACGACGTTTGACAAGCGTATTGTGGTTTTGATTGGGCATCCCAGAATGGACATCGTCTTGTTGAGGGGTGCACCGGGCCAATGTTTCACTATAATTAGTTTTGGAATGTTGGAGGCTGGGCAACATGACATTCGAAAGCTGTCATACCCGATGGTTGTGGATGCCGAGTGGGATTTCCAACATGTGGTGGAATGTTCCATTACGGAAGGATAAGTGACCATGGTGACCCCCACAAGACGGGCAACTGGTGCAGATTATGGGATTGCTATGCCCAACTGCTCAGAACGACTAGCTTCTCACTTGCATCCACGTGGGAATAACGTTTCACAAGAATGAGGATGATCTCCCTCATCTACCATCGAGGACATCTGGATTCCCAATAGAGCTCCTCGGAGCTACATGAAGGTGCTCAATCGTGAGGTTGATAATATGGGCAAGCTCTACCTGCACGCAGTTTCACAAACATCAAGCACAAGTCTTTTATTGGCGGTTCGTGCCGGCGTGGAATTTGATTAATCTTTTGGGGGAGATGGACAACAAGAATGTGGTTCCCTTCGATCGACCGAGGCCTTCAACGTGGTCATCCGGAAGGCTTTTGACGAAGTGACAGAAGGGCTGAGAGAATTATTCGTCCAAGTCGTGTTTGAAGGAATGTTACCGAGCTGGTTCTTCACCGAGTCGTCAAGAAGAAATGAGTGTACTCGGATTGGCACTAAAAGCCCCTAACACAAGTGTGAAAGGTGCATTAGACTACTTAAATTGTCTCCATCTCCGACTTGACAATCTTTCTACGAAAATCTTTCTATATGGTGAAGAGCCTCGAGAAGAAACATAAGTTTCCCATGGTTTGTCAGATTGACACAATTATGCTACGATCTACTACGCCCTATATTCACATATGAAACTTTTGAATTACTAGCAATGGGCATTAATTCACATAGGGCTACCAAGAAGGTGGATAAAGAATTATACAACGATTGCTTCCACTGCCTAGATTGTCTCCTTCTCCGACCTTACCAATCTTTCTACAAGAATCTTCATATGTGGTGAAGAGCCTCGAGAAGAAAAAGAAGATTTCCCAACGGTTTGTCAGATTGACTCAATTATGCTACGGTTTACTAGACATCAAACGTCATTCCCATATTTGGAAGTGCATGCAATGGGCATGAATGTCAAGAGCCCCACAGTCACAACCACTCCAATTGTGGTGGTGTTGTATACATTTTTCTTCTATGTCCGTTGGCTTGACTGTCTATAAAATGTGTGTAGTGGTCATAAGCAAAATAATTCTTAGTTAAATGTCAGCCTTTGAATTCGCTGGCTAGTTTTCCCTTTAACGAGTTGGCCTCCAATGTTGCTTCTATTTTTGTTATAGTCGTATTTGGACTTCTACATATATATAGATCAAATGTCTCTTTTATATATATATATATATATATACCACACAATTATGTTGTCGCACTTCTGATCATACTGTATTCAAACATAAAGTAGAACAGATCTTTAGAGCTGCACTTCATATCAAATTTTAAATTAAGAAATATTATTAGTTTTACACAAAAATAAAGGCAATTGATAATTGAAATGTTGAATATGTCAAAGAAACAAAAGAATTTAAAAACAATTATATGATCGAATAGTTGTTTTTTCCTAATAGAATGTGAATATTCAGTTTTTCAATCATACTAATGAGCATTTAAAATAATTCTTCATGTCAGATTTTATGCTTCAAGCGAGAAAATACGGACTCAAGTCGTGGTGGCTATTGTAGTCAAAACAACTTGTGGTCAGTGACTCAAATTCTCATACACAGCTGTTCATTGTAGTAGGTGTGAAAACATGCTTATGTCGTTTTCCGCAACCAAATCTCGAGGATGCACCACAAATGGAACATCATCAACACCTATGAACGTTGTGTTTTCTTTACATTCAACACCCATGGACATCATGTTCACAACACGCTAGACTCTTGTTTGTAGCCTAGCTACGATATGAGCCTAACCTTGTGAGCTCGTGAGCTCAGCTCATGCAACTTACTAAGCACGAGCGCATGATGGTACTGTATGAGAACTAGACCCTATACCCTATGATATGAAAAAGATGGTTTATTTAATGTGGAAAGAAGATGAGAATGAGCAAAAACAAAAAGCCCACAAGTCATACTAGGGTTGCCTATCAATACCACCGCCCCCACAACCAACCTTATCATCCACTTTATTGAGTTTTATTATTATTATTTTATATTATTTATTTATTTAAGAGAAAAGGGGGGATAGTCTTAGTTACTGAGATTACTGATACCCCAACACAGCTCTTCTAGCTAAAATGCCCCAATAGCGCAGCCACCAATTTTAAACGGGATTGTGCCGCGTTGCCGCGTCCCCAATAGCACATTCTTGCACTTCAAAAATGGTGAGGGTCCCCTGTTCTCTAAATAGTGACCCTCACCAACTTTTGTCCCACTCCCGCACTATCTAATGCGCTCTTGGGGAGCGACATTCTCCCACACAACCATAGGATCTGCTGCCCTTATGGACTGGGAGTCTCTTCTTGCTACCGCCTCGTGTGGCGGGGCCCCCCATGGTCGGCGATCTGCCACCTCAGCCTCTGATATGGTGGGTTGCTGGGGCTCTTGCCACACACTATCTAGCTTGCGTGCCTCACCATATGCCCCACTAAAATAGTGATAGAGCGGCAGTTTAGTGAGAGACTGCTGGTCATGCTCTAAGAGATCTAGATTTGCTCCTTGCAGCAAAGAAAGTTTTTAAGGAATTGAGGGGTGTGAACTTTGCAGCTATCATGTATTGGGCAAACTATTTCATTGAACCAGGACTTGCTGTATGTACAATATACAATTTACAATATAGTACAGTATTTATTCAAGACTAACAACAAATATTATTTTTTGTTGTTAGTCTTGAATAAACACTATTCCTTTTGATATAGTATGGCCTCCTGACCTAATTAGGGCACCCTTTTATACAATTTTTACCATATATAAGAGAATCGACTAAAATTGGCTGATAAGTTTTAGACAAAGTAACAATTTTTTTATTTTTTTATTTTTGTGTAGAGGCATGTTGAAAGCATACCTCAAATAAAATGAGGATGATTTGGAGAATGAATTTCCCTATAAAATTCAGAGTTAAAATCATTTAAAAAAAATACAGAACAGGGGGATTGCAGCCCTGATAAATTTTATTAATAAGTTATTCGGGGAAAAAATCCCTTTTAAACCATAAGGCATACACACCCTAATCAGTGAAGATCGAACCCCACCCCCTTCCCGGGGTAAGCGAACACTCAAATCAAATTTAATCATGGGAATGAAGATATTATAGGAGAACAATATAAAAACTCAATAATGCAAAGCGTGCGATCTTTTCAGTTTTCAAATCTTTCCCACCCCCTCTCAAGAGTGAGACAAATTGGAGTGACACCAGATACGAGTGATACTAGTATGGAGTGTCACTCCAATCAGTGTACTCCCACTTGGTGTCATAAAGTTTAAGTAAAAGGGTACAAAAAGAAAGTGATACAAAACAATGGAGTGACATGGCATTGGGGTGACATGGACCGCGATGCCACAACAATCCAGCAAAAAATCGAACTTCATACCTACCTTCACCATTATTCTACCATCATTCTACTCCTCCATACCTCATACTCCATACTCAACAGATTGTGGTATTTTAAAAGCTTTAATAGTGAGTACGGGGTGGGGATGATTTGATAGGGGGCCTGCCGGAGGAGATGCCGCCCGCAACCGGCGAAAGTACCGTCAGATCGCACGCTTGCCTAAAGTTCTTAACTTCTTACATAATTCCTCCATTATCTAGCTTCCCATTGGCTACACCCAGGGTATATTCTCCTAGATAAGGATGAAATATCGATGTATTCATCCATTTATTCATCCAAAGGAGAGAAGAGGCCCGTCCAGTGGAACAGTGAGCGAATGGCGGCCTCTCCTTCCGATCGCGCACACCAGCCACACGTTCCCCATAGCCTACTCTCTCTCTCTCTCTCTCTCTCTCTCTCGATCTCTCTCGATCTCTGCGATCTTGATTCCGTCGTGCAAGTGTCTGTGTGTCTTGTAAGAGAGATGGCAACAGTGATGGCTGCAGCCAGCACCATTTCGGCTCTCGGTGGTCGCTTGACTACCAGTGCAGCTGCTGGAAATAGCCAAAGCTGTGTGGCCCAGGCAGCTGGCCCCGTGCGAGTGGTGTCATCGGCCTCCAACCTCGTAAGTGGCTGCATTTGATGAAATATAACTCTTGGAGGCATGTTATGCTAGAATTATGTGGTATCGGTTTACTGCGGACCTGCGTCCGTCGATTTTGCGCATTTTGTTTCATTTTTCAAAGATTGCATGAGTTACTTGTCTCGTGAATTGGTGCAGATAGTGTCACTCGTCTGAATTCACCTACGTTCAGGTTAGTCTAGTATTATTGCTGCGGCAATTGCAAGAGGACTAATTAGCTGCACTATGCAAGCTGCACACATTCTGATTAGTCTCTTTTTGGAGTGCTTGCAGGGAGGGAAAGGAAGCTCGCTCTATGGAAAGTGTATTCCAACTTCCCTGGGTGTTTTGTCTCAACGGGCGTCTTCGACCTCAAGAGGTGCACTTACCAGAGCTGAGCTTGGAGACAGTCTGGTAAGTCCAATGCTGCAGCTTAGACTGGTGTCTTCTCCTTTCTTCGACAGAAAAAAACAATAGTGATAGAACCTATGGGACGATTGCGCAACAAACAAAGAAATAACTAAAATAGCAGAGGCCTAAATTGCTGGTCGAAGATGAGTTCCTTAGGAAGGTAAGGGACTAAGCATGTCTGATAGAAACGTAACTGAATGCCTTTGCGGAGGATGAGCAGCCTCCGGTATCTCCCTCGGATCTCATCATGTATGGGGCAGGATAATGGAAGTGATGGTTTAACAAAGTAGTACAATCAGGCTCATAGCGAGTGCACTTTTGTCTTGGCGGATAAAATTTCTAAAGAGAGAACGAAAGAAACAGTGAGCAGGGAACTTGGACACGGAAAATGCACGAGCTGCTGGAATGTGAACATTTAGAATCCTAGAAAAGCAAATCAAAACCTGACAAGTGTAAGTATCACACGTCCAAGATAAAAGACATTTACTTGATCACCACTGGGAGGTGCTACAGTGTCACATTTGACTCATTGTTAACAAATTCAATCTAAACCCTCAAGCTGGCAAGTTTCTCATCTTCTAATTTTTGCTCTCCATAAGTCACAGTTACTGGAATTGATGGGAACATGGTAGTGAAAAACTTAGATTCGCCAAGTATTGAATGAGCATATATTCAATCCATGGCAATGAGCAACAGTGTGAAGAACTGAACCAATTGTGTCACCACTCTCAAGCGCTGGTGATTGGGCTATTCAAGTCTGTCTTTCAAAGAAATAACCACTAAGTTCACGTAATCGGGTGTCAATCTCAAGACAGATTTGCCAATACCTCTCACATCCAGTGACATCCTGCATGCAAGAGTTGCCTTTGACCTCAAGCACGACAATTTTGATATGGACAACAGCCATCCTACAACAAACAATGTACCAAATGCAGCGAGGTCTGTCGTAAGGTTGCAAAAGTCTATGTTCACAATGTGTGTCCGAGGAATGGCTGAAATCCCTGAACCAATGAACTGGAGACCCTTTGCTGGCAGCCAACAGTCCTGCAGTCATTGGAACCTGTCAGGAAGATGATAATGCTGAATATACTGTTCTGATTGCAGGAGGAGTTCCTCTCAAAGGCCACAACTGACAAGAGTCTGGCCAGGTTGTTAGTTTGCATGGGTGAGGCCCTCCGCACTATTGCCTTCAAGGTCCGGACTGCATCGTGTGGTGCCACTGCCTGCATCAACACCTTTGGTGACGAGCAGCTTGCAGTCGACCTTCTTGCCAACAAGCTCCTCTTTGAGGTCTCTTTTCTGGTTCGATAGTCCTGTTGTGTTTTTTTCGTCCTTTCAGCCTCTCAAAACTTCTAAGTTCCTTCCTTCCTTCCTTTCCCCCCTCTCCTGTCCCCCATTGGCATGACCTCTGACTGTTTCTATTCTCCCTCTCTACACTGTGCCTGCACAATGAGCTTCATGCTCTTTTGCAAAATCGCTTCTCCTGCTCTACCTCCTCTTGACTCACGCTGCTATCATGTCACGGCTCTTTGATCCACTGGCCTGACTTGTTCCGTCAGATACCTTACTTTTGTTGGTGATGATGAATTTAAATCAGCTCTGTTCCAGTACCAGCATCTACTGCAGAAAGTTTCCCCTGATACATATGTTACAATATAACCAGCTTTCACTGAGACTCTATTAGGTTTGTGTTTCCCTTGAAAACCCAAGGAAGGCGGTCTTTCTCCTCTCACATGTGAACTTGGTGCATTCCAGGCTTTACGTTTTTCACATGTTTGCAAGTATGCTTGCTCTGAGGAGGATCCTGAGCTCCTGGATATGGGCGGCCCGTCAGAAGGTAATATCAGGGGATCATCCTCAATGGGGCCTAGGGTCAGCTTCAGCATCACATTGCCCTGCTTAGTCAGCTTGCCTGTTGCCCTTGAGTTTCAGGTTTAACCATAGACAACTTTAAATTGAACAGGTGGCTTCAGCGTGGCCTTTGATCCCTTGGACGGCTCCAGCATTGTTGATACAAACTTCACAGTTGGGACCATTTTTGGAGTTTGGCCGGGTGACAAGCTAACCGGAATCACAGGGAGAGACCAGTCTGCAGCAGCCATGGGTATCTATGGACCACGAACCACTTACGTGGTTGCTGTTAAAGGCTTCCCTGGTACCCATGAATTTCTGCTGCTGGATGATGGTAGGAAGACTTTCCACCTTGTAACTCCTCTCCCCGATCTTTGGTTGTTTCTTGAAAATGTAGCTCTCTGGACATGTAAAGTTGTGTTGTTGTCCGGTCAAGCCTTGGTTTGCTTGAAACAGTAATTCTATCAGAGCACATATGATGTCAGATCAAATGTAAGTCAATTGTCTCCATTAACTACTACCTCCACTGCTCTTGGGAGAGATTGCATACAATCTATCTCAAAGCAGAGAGAGCTACAGAAATGCTTTCCAAAAGAATGCACAGTGATTTGATCTGCATTGTGGATATTTGAAACATTTAATTCATGGATATCTTGCATTCACTGTTTATAACACATTCTTCAACCTTTTCTAAAAGGGGGCAGTAACTGAAAGGCGAAGTGGCTCTTAGTTACACCGGCTTTGGCCGGAGTCCTCTCTCTCTCTCTCTCTCCTCTCTCTTCAACCTTTTCACAAAGTAACATTTGTCGGTGGTGAACAGGTAAGTGGCAGCATGTGAAGGAGACAACAGAGATTGGCGAGGGCAAGCTCTTTTCCCCCGGAAACTTGCGAGCCACTTTTGATAACCCAGAATATGAGAAGGTAGTCGCAACAGAGTCTTGATATTTATTGGCACATGACGTTTTGTTAGAAATATCAAGGTTTAATACTGTGGTTGAGGATTTAGAATGAGGAAGTTAATTCTCTCAGCATTTCTTTTGAGGATGGTTTTTTCTGGTCAATATGATTTATGGTTGAGAGATTTCTTACCATCACTGAGAGGAAGCTATGGTTCCCATAGATAGAGACTACTGGTATGAGGCAGATGTTTGTCCAATGTGCTAATAAGTTGGAACCTTTGACATTATGTCTGGACCAAAGTTTGTGGTAGGTGCCGACATCATATCTCGAGAGCATTACATGGTGCTAAGGTTACTTACTGTTTGCTTGTTTTGGTTGGTAGTTGATAAACTATTATGTGAGCGAGAAGTACACTCTTCGTTACACGGGCGGCATGGTTCCTGATGTCAACCAGGTATGCCTTCAGAAGTACCTATGAAGCAGAGAGGTGAAGTTGGTGTACTTGTTAGCCTTTGATTGTCTCAGTGTCACCTTTTACTCAGATACTTGTTTGATCAGAGAGAAAGTGGTCAACTGGTAGGGGAAGAGAAGTACTATTCCTTGGTAAGGCAACTGCCATGATCTCCCCTTGACGGCATAGTCCTGACAGAATAGTCAGAGCTAGGATAACTGCTGAGAACCAACCAAAAGGTGTCGGAGTTTCTGTGGACATCTGAATCTCTTTGAGCCTTCCTTATCTAGTCCAGGGGTGGTCTCGGTTGCAGTAAATGGTCTAGTAGAGATCAGAGCTTGCTGGGGTAGAACATGGTGCTAATTAAAGCCTGAAACCAATTCCAATGAACTCTGGCCAGATACTTTACAAAGTGCATGGCCACAATCAGAAAGGAGACCTGTAGTGGCCCCAGCATCCTGCAAAATGACCCTGTTGACAACCCTTACTTTGGTGTTATCTGGTCTTTCTAGTCAATGGCTGAGAAAATCTGGACACTGAATGTTGGTACATGTACATTGGAAGGTCAGACAGCACTTGTAGAGCTCTAATAAGGTCTACTGGTTCTATATCTCAACAGAGGATACGAATGGTTGATCAAAAAAATAATCAACCTGCTGACTGCCATTGAACTGGGACAAGGACTGAGCAGTCTCCGCTGTTCAATGTACAGATCCTAGTAAAGGAGAAGGGTATCTTCACCAATGTTATCTCTCCCACGACCAAAGCCAAGTTGAGGCTTCTGTTTGAGGTTGCACCCCTGGGTTTGCTGATCGAGAATGCGGGTGGCTACAGTAGTGATGGCAAGCAATCAGTGCTAGATAAAGTGGTCATTAATACAGATGACAGAACACAAGTGGCCTATGGTTCTAAGAACGAAATCATTCGGTTCGAGGAAACTCTCTATGGAACATCCAGATTGGCAGCAGAACTTGCAGCTGCAACCGTTTAGAAGGCCAGATACTCTCATCCTCCTTTCATCCTTTGTCCATGCAGTACTCAGGGTTGCCAGTTCATTGAGAACGAGAGTAAGATTCTAACTTCCAAGTTGTCCAGCCATTGTTCTTCCAAGTCTAACAAAATTGGGCAGTGTCAGTTTTTTTGATACGAACTTCCTTATTGTAAAGGTACCTTCCTACCTTTCCACCATTATTTTTCACATCTCCCAATACATTGCCTAAAGCTCCAAAAGATATGGGGCCGGGATAACAGTTGTGTTTGACATACTCATAAAGCACTTTGTGTTTTTTCTCTTTGTATTTATGGTGCTCTTAAAAAGCAGAATTCATCGCCTGGCCGGGCGGGGCATTACACTCCCGTGGAATGCACTGGACAGCGAGGCCGGTGCATTACACTCGGGTGTAATGCCCGCCGTACCTTTTTGTTGCACGTGCTTTATGCAGGGTAATGCCTTGAGTGGAGGCATCCCCGGATTTTCGGGCCTTCCCCTCGGGCTACCGCCCTCGGCCAGTGCCCTCCACTCAGGGCATTACACTATACTTAAACCCTCTGACAAAGAACTGTTCTGAAATTGAAGGCTATTTAAGCGTGCCAGAACTGTTCTCTCTCCTATATGTTTATGAGATTGTAGGTGTTGCTTGTACTTGTGTTGTTTGCATTTGCAGTTTGTTTCTCCCTCATTAGTACTGATCAATTTCTGAGAGAGAGTAATAGCTGGCCAACATGTCCTAGCCATGTTTGGACCCTGAGAGAGAAAAAATGCGCTTGCATCTGCTTTTAACAAGCTTTGTATACTTCCACCCAACTGCAGGGTCACTTCAAGAGTCCCAGTCCAACCAAGGATAACTGGATAGATTTCATCTGTGTCCAGGCAAGCCCATTCCTGATTCCTTCAAACGCGATCTTCACATTTTCTAGGTTTTAGCCTTCAAGCTTCTTTTGTAATGATATAAAGGCAACTTGATCCTGCATGTCTACCTGTCTTTCCAAGCTGCCTGAATGTGATACTAACTCTTCCAGCAAATCATGCGCACCAATACAAGGAGAAGCTCTTAGCACCACGAGTTGTTCGAAATGCCCGCCCACCAGGCCCAACCATCTTGCTTTTCTGTTTGTTTTGTGCTCACCACTCTTGGCTCACAAATTGCTGCGCAGATTTCAGAAGAAAATGACCACTGTAGTGGAATATTCCTACAGGTGGTGTCATTCATGCAGTCAGTTTCCATGAAGATGTGAGGAAGCATGGACAGTGGAAGTAAAAGGGTGGGGTGGCCTCAATAGGCCTTTAGGGTTTAATAAAAACACAAAAGACTAATAAAACTAATAAGGCTAATAAAACTTAGTGGCATACAGGAGGGTGGCCAATTTTCGCAGTCTGCCATACTTTCCTTGCCAAAGTTCACTTAGTGAGGGTGATTGTTGTCCAGCAAAATTGAAATCACAGGATTTAGTTTGGAAATCAATAAATTTGAAATCTGGTGACCATAGAGGTCTTGAATAGCTAATATACTTGCAGCACAGTTTCCCAAAACCAATATTTCACAATAATAACCAGCATGATTTTTTACACTGCCAGTGATTGATAAAGGGGCCGGAAAAACTCAGTAGATATTGTAAACCGTAACCTTTGATTGGGATATGTCTACAAGATCTTACAGTTTGAATCCAAGGGATGATTTGAGGAGGACAGAAAACGACAAATGGAGGAGAAAAATTGTGTGCTGCCAGATGACTACACCAGCAGAAGGGCAAGACACCATCCCTGAAGAGAAGGCAACCATCTGAGAAGAGGATTCTCTCACTGATGACTTGATTACACCTCTTGCAAGATAGTTGCAGGCCTGGCACTGTAACGGCAAACAAAACGCCCTGCCAAACTTCATCGTCTCCGGGATCCGCCGGATCCTGCAATTCGTTGTGGAGCGCCAGCAGCCTGTGCTGCTCCCCCTGGAGCAGCTGTCGTCTCTTCTGGCATGTTTGCAACTTGAGTGATAGCGTTGACCACAATAAGGCCCAAGGGAACAATATACATCCACTGCACCAATGATCCCACCAATCCCAAGATTTTCAGCATTCTCGCCTCCCTTTCGTATTGGGGTCACAAAAACCTGAGCACAAAAACCACAAAACAGCAGAGTAGGCACATACATATTTTTGCCAGAATGTTTTCTCGATAATCTTCTTGGGGGCACCTTCCTCGCCCTCTCCAAGCTTGTCTCCGTCCACTGTGCTCACCTCCTCGTTCAAAAATATCATCCTGCCATTAATCAACGTGTCCCCTCAAGATATTTCCAGTCTGTGATTAAGAAATTCTGGACTCCAGATTGCAACGACGGTGTCATGTGCTACTGCATGGCAAACTTGAGGTCCCAATTTGCTTCATGCACATTATCCTGCCATTTTCAGGCATCTCAAAATTTTAGGAAGGGTCCTACACCATGTGGAATCCCTGTTTTCTCTACAGACAAATATGGGATCCTAATCTTTGATCCTTGCAGGGAATTATCCTGCATTCACCAACATTAGCTTAAGAAGCTCGAGAGATCTCATTTACGATCCAAGTTTCCACTACTCATGGTCCCTACTTTCTTCGATTCGTCAATCATAAACCAAATGAAATGGGGCTTTGACACAATTTCTAACCACAAGTCAGCGTTTCCTGGCCATTAAATCAAGGGGGAAGGAAGGGAGAGGGAGAGGGACAGAAGTACCTCAAAGCTTGTTCACTGGTCTTTGTTACAATCCACGAATCAAAAGACCAATCTGATGGCTGACACACCCAAAATCCAACTGGCATATTACCAAATTGAAAAAAAACAAGGAGGCATCACATACAGGAGAGATTAATGGCCCAGAAGATCCTTATCGACAGATAGAGAAATGCGAATAAATGTTCACTAAAAACATTAGACAATGGCTTACCTTTATGACATAACCCCCGCCCCCCAAAAAAGCCAGCATGGGTTTTTATGTAGTGGGATGGGAACTCCCCCAAGACTGCAAAAGCAGAGAGATGGAGAGAGAATGTACTCATAAGAAGTTGGCCGTAGCCTTGTGGCAGTCTGAGCAGACAGAGAGAGAGAGAGAGAGAGGGAGAGGGAGAGAGCTACAGGACTGCTTGACAGAGAATAGATACTTCTGAAGAGTCTCCACTCTGTATCTCATCCTAGGAAAAATCGGGAGATTCGACCCTCATCAGAGGGCCTGATATGAAATAACCAGCTGATAGGTGAACAATCATGGTTGTCTACCTGCAGACAAGCCATACAGGCTTACTTACTATAAGAAAACCCCAATTTATCATCCTCCAAAACCTGACAGCACAATGCAAGAGAGAGAGAGCCCTCACAGCAACTTGTGGACGTGGATATGGACAGTCACCAGCTGCACTATACGTAATGCCAATCACAGAACCTTGATCCTGCACACCAGTAACAGAGTCCCCTCCTTACGTCATCAACACTTTACCAAGGAAGGGGTTTTGGTGCTTTTTGGGGGTCAGGACACTAGATTTGTAATTTAACAAAACTTCAACAAAAGAAACCAGCAGATCAACCATACCAAGTGTAAGTCAAAACGCTCCTTCAAATTTGCTGCTGCCAAGCACCGCTGCAATATCCCCCAAAATGAAACAGAGAGTTAATTACATCATTCGGTACCAGGTCAATTTGTATGAGCATCTAGAAGGGATAAATGTGACTAACTAGAGGAGTCAAATGGTAGACCCACTCTTTCTCATACAACAGTAATGGATAAACATTCCCACCAATCCTGCAAGAAAGAATTGTCCCTAGCAGTCTGCTACCAGGAGATGACGACAAGCATGGTTGCAGTGCCAGCCGCCGAGCCCTGGAGAACGGGAGACCTCCCGTGATAAGGTCTGCTACGGCGCAATTCTGGGTTGAAGTTTCAGAGACCTGTACGTGGAGCGCCATGAGGTATGGGACAAAGTGTACACCAGCAATACTGACGTCAGAGACAGGTGCAGGTGGCGCTCGCTGGGAGCCTAATGGATGAAGTAGGCCCTACTACCTGGTCGTGTGGAGGCAATAATTCTTAACAAGAATCAAACACAAAGCAAATTACAAAGCATATAACTGTGAGCTTACAGCTTTGACAGATGCCATGACGAACACTTTGCCTGGGTTCAGCACATCGGCAGATATCCTCACACTATAAAACCCATCATCTCTCACCAGTGCCTGTCCAACGCAAATTACCGAGTCAACACGGTACCCTCCAGTGTATCAGAACAGCTTCATTTCACACGCAAATTCTCTTATTATTTCGTCTTGAGGATCAGGGTAAGCAAGAAGAGTTAAACTGAGCTTAAATGTATTCCTCATGCGTTTGGAAACACACGGCCCCCTTTCCTTCTCTCTTAGACAAGCCACGACTGGCAGGACTTTGAAAATCTGTTGTTGTGTGTGTATCCAACCATTGACAGTGAGGAAAATAAGGGACACTTACACGTGGAAAAGATCAGAGAAGCTACCTTGAAGGCTGCCTTGTCACTTTCTGAGAATGTATTCCTTGTCAGCCGCAACTTAGATAGAGACTGCAAAGAAAAACAGTCTCAACATTGTACATTTGTAGACATGGATGGGAAAATCGAAAGGATAAAACTAGTATATGTTGTAAATTGGAGAAATTGGTAGTAGGATGCCTCAGCAGAGGATGGTAAGTTTGATCACAATCTGACGCTTGTTGTATCAGGGCAACCTGCCACCAGCATACAGAAGAAATTCTGACACCATCCCGTTTCCCGCAACTACAGTTAAACGATATCTGTTCGTCGAGGGGATTAGTATGACCCAGATGCTGCGACAAGGGTGTGTGTCCCCTAATTAGTTTGGATCTTCATTGAAGCCGAATTTCCCTCGAGAGCAGCTACTCGTCTTTCTGCCTCTATGCTCCCAACAGTGGTTTGACGGCATCTGACAATCCTCGTTTGCGTTTGAAAGAGAAGGAGAGGACTGCTACGCCTCATGGACACGCCATATCCCCATAAAACAGTCGCCATGAAGATTCTTTAGACCTAAAATCTTCCTCGCTCCCGATTTGGTTAGAAAAATAGGAATTCAAATGGCACAGCGATCCATGCCTGGCGGCCAGGAAGATGTCTATATATGCGTCGATGCGCGTCAATGAGAAGTGCGGGAGACAATCTAACCCTGTCTGTGACCAATTACCCGTCAAGCTCTCAAAAGCCTAATGAATCCACGTCTTCCCAGGACTGATGCAAGGGCCAACGAAATACTCCGGAAACATACCTTGAACACTGTCCCGCTCCCAATTATGATCAATAACATACCTGACGGCCATGCGATGACGACCGCACACGAGCGGAGAAGGTGCCCCCGGCCGCAAATTCCGAGCCCGCAAATGAGTGCTCCAATGTAAACTGGATCTTCTTGTCACCAAGTGCATCCAAGGGTGCACTGGCACCCAGGTCTACTCGTTTTCCCTCAACAACAGCACTCCTTGGAGAATCTCGCTCCCCATTCCTGTGAGATCCCCCTACAATGCCCCACTCTTCGTCGTCTTCAGGAAGCTCATCAGACGTGAAGCTAGTTCCCCGCACGGACACAAACCCCAGCAACAACAAAACTACGACGACTTTCATGGCCATGGCGAAATGCGAGTCATGGCAGAGCCGCTAGCCCTAACCAGACGTGCGAGACAACGGGCAGCCTAAATTTGTTTTCATTCCTTTGTTTAAGAAATTTGGAAAACGGCACGAGTGGCTACAGAGTTTTGCGAAAAAAAGCGGAACTTTCATCCACTGAAATTCATCCACATCTGTACTTCATTCCATTTGTATCATCCTTTTTTGGAAAATTCATCCATTTTTTATTTTTTATTTGGAGGAATTTGGCGATTTCATCCATGAAAAAACAGGGAATTCTAGACAGAATATTCCATTTTCTTTTTTGAAGTCGAAATCTGGCGAAAATTCGCCACTGACAAAAACGCTGAACTTTTGAGTACGTACTGCAGAAGGCTTCTCTCAGCTTGGACAGGAATAAACTACTAAAGCGGGTCAACTCAACATCCAACACTCTAAACATAAGCTTATTAGACTAATCATGTTTCTAAGATTTTCAGAATACTCGACGCAAATGCAGTGGAGGAGGACTCAAGATCGAAATGCAAGAGCTTTGGGGAGGAAATGAATGGCACATCCAACAGTCATAAATGGGAGTAGCACTGTGCTGTTGGCAGTGAGAAAGAGTACAAGAAGTGATCTAATTTCAGTGCCCTTCAGTTCTTCAGTTAACACTCTGACAGTTTGCATTATGACAAGCATCTTTTAGATGTGTTTGCCAACAGCTTTTTGATTGTTTGTGGCGGGAAGTGGAGTGGATATGGGAAAGACAAGCGCAGCATTGGAATTTGGAGGTGGGTCTCTTCATGGTTGTAAACATGCGCACAATGCCGCCCTCATGCATAATAAATGCAGTCTTGTATACAAGTGATGCAGTTCATGGTATTATTAGTACATATCTATATGTAAGCCAAAGTATACAGCCTGTGCTTGGGCTCTACTAGGGAGTCAATGAGGTCGCAACTGCATTGGCACATCATAATGTGGCTTATCTTTTGTGCATCCTTGAATGTTGATCTGCCTCGAAATTCACCAAATGCGACCCCTGCGGACAGGGTATCCTTGTGAACGAGTGGAGTTGATTATCCCCGTGGTAGGTAGTAGTGGAAGGGAGAGGTCGGGAAAGTATGAGGTGACTGTTAAACTGTTAACCCCCATTGTTTGAATGAGTGACTTGTACGTGGATCACTAAAGCTGACAGTTAGATATGTATTGGCAAGAAAGGCTTGTGCTTCAAGGTACACAGGACACTCACATAATTTCACGTGATACATAACTGCAGCAAGTCGAGTTTACCACTGGATATGTTAGTTATGTATCATATGAGAAAAAGATCCATCTGAAGTCACATGCTGTGGAGCTCTAACAATTGAGGGTGGAACTCTCAAGTGCCTTGCACAGCGAGTCAAGTTTAAACTAAGACTTTCTGCAAGTGAGTTATTAAGTTGTGATGAGGCTGCAGACGTCAGAGTGTGTACTTAGCAGGTTGTTGAAGCACTTGGATTGCCTACAATAGCAGCAGGGCCAATATGGGACATGTCGAGTCTACACTGGGTAGCGGCTGAGTAAGTGAGCGAGTGACAGGGCAGCGTTGCCGTGCCAACACTGTCTCCCACCAAAAGGCGGCGGGCCTACCATTGGATAAGGTACCGAGAATATGGAGGCCCAAAGTCTCAACTAGAGATATGCTCCCACGGCGTATCCAATTGCAAGACTCAGTCAGTCGTGAATGATTCATTACAAACTTCTCTGCGCAGCTTCGCTGTGACCTCGTGAGAGGATAGGAATCCTAGCTTCTACAAGGAACTTGTAAGTTGTGCGACTTTCTGGCGGAGGAGGGCGGCTGAATCCTCGACTCACATGGAAGACTGTGCCTAGCAGAGGGTACAATCCTACCATATCCCTCAGATTCGTCTCATATAAACTCTCCATAATACATATCTGGACTTTGCCTCAACTTTGCCTGCAGTGCCTGGCCTAGGTATTCCTTTGTCTCTACGGAAGTCGGTGAAGTCTAGCAGGTAGCCAAGACTCTCCAGCAACTGTGCTTGCTAGCTGCTTGTGAGCTTGCTACACATAGGCTTAGTGCCCCGTGCAGTGGCAGATGGAAAAGAATCCAATGCAGCTGTCACTCACTTGCAGGCTCTGCCAGACAGACAGGAGTGGAGCAAAGGCAAGCATAAGTCAGTTTAGAATAGAAAGCTCAAGGTCAGTTCAGTGCATGGCTGTGTAGCTTCCGATATGCCTCTGTAGACTGTGACCTCCGCATTAAGCGAGTTGGTGGCTCTGCATGCTGTACATCCACTTAGGGCACCATATTTTTAGACTATGCTTTCTAAACAGTTTTTGGTTGTTTTTTTTTTCAATGGCCAGTTTAGAGGATTGTCGAGAATAACCTACTTCAGGGAGCCAACGTGGCTGACGAACCAACAGGGGATTGAACGAATTGAACCCCGCCCATGAACAAACAGGGAATTGAAACCAATGCAAAGGATGGGCAAAATGCCAGGGTTTTGTTTATTTGAAAAGGCAACCCGACCGAACACCCATGAACCTGCAGGGGTTGAACCCCCACAAGTCAATGCAGGGGTTGTCTATTTTTCGAAAAGGTCACCCCTTTAAGGAACCGAGTCTGGCCGAGGAACCAACAGGGGATTGAACCCAAGATCCACAAGTCAATGCACAGGTTCGGCAAAGTGCAGGGGATTTTCTTTAGTTGAAAAGCCCGATGTGCTTCCACGTCGGCCGACATTCTTTTACAGCAACTAGAGGCGTGCTTCCACGTTGGCCTGACAGTCTCTTATAGCAACTCGAGGAATTCTGTTCTCCCGCCTGCCTGAAAATTGAAAAAGCATTCCATGGATTCCACCTCGTTTCCGGCCAAGGAGGAAACATGGAATATAGGGTATGTTGGCCTATGACCGTTCAAATAACGATGATGAAAAATCTAACGGTGAATTTTTGTCATTTTTACCTCAGGTAAATTTCATAAGGTGTCCCACATATGGGGCAACCTACAAACTTGGAACTATTTTGATTTCATGAATCCTACACAAAGTTGTAGGGTTTCAAAGTCCAACCAATCAGAATGCTTGTATACACCAAGAGCCCTATAACCAATCACACTTTTGGGAGGGTTATATCAAATGATTGTTTACCAAGTGGCAAAAATGGACAGTCTTGGGACCATCAGTGCATGGTCATAGGTACTGACAGAAGCGTTAATGGGGTGTTCGGTTATAGACGCCCGTTCGGTCATAGGCCAACTTACCCTAGTCCAGCTTTGGCCCGCTTAGGGCATTGGCAGAGTTTGGCTTATTCAGCCATCTTTTAAAGTTCCTGCCACTTTGCTTTCCCGGATTTTCGAATCCCGCCCTCCGGATTCTCAATTCCAGTGCAAGCGGCAGTTTTACCTCTCTTACAGAATTTATCGCATCTATATATATAAGTATATAAGTATATCGATATGTGAGGCTAGATTCCGGGGCCGTCGGATTATTCCTCTCTATCCCGGGAAATTACCTGCATTGGGGATGTATGCCTTGTAGAGCAGAGCACACTAAGTAGGGGGGAATCTTCCAACAACTTAACACAAAGAGCCACTTTTCATCCAACACAAGTACACCAAATGAGATCCAAAATCCACCACCCCGTTCTCTCTCGAGTGCTTTGATTATAGTACTTAAGCAAGTAATCTTATCTAGGCCAAACGATTGTCTTCTATTGGTTAGCCAGATGCCATCCTAGCTCGACCACACAAGCCTGCCACATCCTCTAATCTGATCCTAACTAACTGTTAACTAAAGACACCATCAACTTAATATAGCCAGCTGTACCAGCGTCTAATGCGTAACGACTACTCCACCTACATCCAGCTAAGTTTAACTGAAAGCCTCATCCGATGTCATTCGTTAGCCTGAATGAGCATCACCATCCTGCTCCATCCACGATACCATTCATCCATGCCCAAAACAAGTGGGAATCAAGCCCTTGTATATGTAAGGCTTGTTGGCCCCACTAACTAAGCGAGCTCCAGCGAGCAATCAAGAAAAAGTGAACAAGGGATCTATAACAAAATTAAGCAAAAACTAGGCATCCGATCAAGCTTGGGATGAAAAAACCAAATGAACAAAACCTTGCCCTGCAAGGTGGGCGAAGGACAAAAGATCAAAGTGGAAAAACCCCAAGTTTGGTACAATCTGATGCCATCTCTAGCACGATACAATAAACAAATATTAACTATGGCTCAGATTCGACAGATTGCAGGTGGGAGAGAACAGCCTTAGTTGGAATATAAATCACCTGTTTATTTTCCACATTCAAACATGTCAAGTCAAATGTTAGAGTGCAGGGAACTAATAACCAGCCAGATAAGGAGTGGAAGAGTGTTGTGGGAGGAGCACATACTGTCTACCTGGAAGAATTTCAGTGATAAGGTAAGGGCCATCCATGCGCCGCTTAGCCTTAGAGACCTGCTTCCCTGGTTGCAATCTGACACAAACAGATTGTCCTAGTTTAAAAGACTCAGAATAAACAACCCTACGGTTATAATACTTAGCCTGAGATGCCTGAGCAAACTAGATATTGGACTTGGCAGTCTCACGAAGGTTTCTGCGTTTAGCATCCATAGTATGCAAAAATTGCTCTCAGTTTTTAGGTTCAGTGACCGACATCTGCAACCATGAAATGTGCAAAGGGATACAACACTTCCTGCCATACAACAACTCAAAAGGGGAAAGCTTAGTACTAGCACGAATAGAAGTGCGATAAGCAAACAACATAATTGGAACAGTCATGTCCCACTTGTCAATCAAAGTCTCATTCTTCTCCAATTTCTGACACATGGTCTTGTTAAAATGCTCCGTCAAGCCATTGCATTGGGGGTTATAAGGAGCAATCACCGCATGACTAGTATTCAAGTTAAACAAGACAATATCCATGAGCTGGTTACAAAACTCGGGTACCTTGATCCGTGAGGATCTCAAGGGGACATCCGTGGCGGAGGATCACCTTGTCAAAGAAAAATTGAATCACTTCATCACTGTCCTTAGCAACCAATGGTCGGAGCTCAACCCATTTCGTCAGGTAATCCGTGGCTACAACAAGGTATGCATGATTCTCATCAAAGGCAGTATATCTGCAAATGTCCTCGCTCAAACGCACCCTCAACTCATGCAGAAAAGTCTGCTCAAAATCTTGGTCAGGCGTGGATTCGCTAATGACAGGAACAGACTCAGAGGGAGACGCCATTGCACACAACAAGGAGAAACGCAGCTAGCTTGAACACGAAAGAGAAGAAGGCATACAAACGAAAAATGAGACTCGCCGCCATTTCGCCTTTCTGACGGCTGTACCTTATGCCCTTGCCACACACGCGGCACCTGTTATGAATAATACATTCGTTCCCGGTAACAGATTAGATGCCCCCCATCTCCACCAAGATTCCGGGGCCGTCAGATTATTTCTCTCTATCCCGAGAAATTACCTGCATTGGGGATGTATGCCTTGTAGAGCAGAGCACGCTAAGTAGGGGGGAATCTTCCAACAACTTAACACAAAGAGCCACTTTTCATCCAACACAAGTACACCAAATGAGATCCAAAATCCACTACCCCGTTCTCTTGAGTGCTTTGATTTATATAGTACTTAAGCAAGTAATCTAAGCTTATCCATTTCATCTTGTTTGTTTTTCGCTGCTTCACCTTGCCGCTCATTTTGGCCTCTCATTTCTTGTCAACTCCATGAATTGTAGTGTGTGGTATCTAGGCCAAACGGCTGCCCTCTATTGGTTAGCCAAATGCCATCCTAGCTGGACCACACAAACCTGCCACATCCTCTAATCTGATCCTAATCTAACTGTTAACTAAAGACAACATCAACTTAATATAGCAAGCTCTACCAGCGTCTAATGTGTGATACTCCACCTATATCCAGCTAAATTTAACTGAAAGCCTCATCCGCTGTCGTTCGTTAGCCTGAATGAGCATCACCATCCTGCTCCATCCGCGATACCATTCATCCATGCCCAAAAGCCAGCAGGTGGGAAATAAGTATTAAATAAAAAAAGAAATTAGAATATGATTCCCGCCTGAAAAACATTCCGTGGCTTAGGTGGAATTGCACCATGGTCAGTAGCTCAGCTGGATAGTGCACGGAGTGCCACCCATATGATTATGGGGTCAAATCCTGCTACATTGCTGGGTGTGGTATGTTGTATGTTCTTCTTCCCCTTCCCTGGCTGGGCGGTGTCCCATGCGTATGCCTTCACGGCGAGGTTACTGTGAAAGAGGTTATTTTCTCCTCTCAATTATATAAGGGGCCTGATTTGTGAGCTGTTGCTCCCAGGTGTTTCCATTCAAAGAAAAAGAAAAATTGCTTCCTCATGGGGCCTGCAAGCGTACAATATATGTTAATATACCACCAATCAAACACTTTCCAGGGCAGCATTGATTCATTATCCGGCCTCCAAGCGAACAATACCAGTATATGTTTTTGTTAACGACCAGCCGGTAACTGTTGGATAGTTAACCAAGTGCCACCCATGTTGATTCTGGGTTCATATCTTTCCACCCTTTAAGCTTTATAAAATGACGTAGAGGGAAAAATAACCATCTTACGGTAAAAGAGAAATAGATTGTACCGACGCCACGTATTCAAAGCTTACATGGGACATTGAACGCACATACGTGTACGTGGTCCTGTACACAACAAGCGCCGTCAGATTGAGCAGCAGTAAACCGTTAGATGTGGTGTAAATGCGCTTTTAGTGCGCGGATACAGGGAGCGGATGCCAGGTAACCCTACTCTTCCCTTACGCTCCACGTGACACCTAGGTTTTCGCCTATATCCGCGCCCTAACGTTATTCTCCCATGCAGAAGGTAATTCTGCCGAAAATTACCTGGACTACCTATAGACTTTGCTGTTTGCGCGTGCGAGTTCCATTCGTGGAGTTGATGTGGGGCTCGAATATGAAAGAAATGAAGGAACAGGAAAGGCTATGGCCTGGAAGGATCGAGAAAGGAACAGCTCTCGACGTGGGCAACCCACACACAAGGCCTGGTGTCGCTGCTGGCATTGAGCTTTGGTCCAGATTGTTGTGGTGGTCCACCTCCAGATGAGTATCCGATTTGGGAAGCGAGCTTTTTATCATGACGCATGGGTTAGCAACGGAACAGTGGGATTCGTTGCCATATGGATTCTGGAATATATCCCTAGGTGAATTGCTACCTGGCCTTTTCTCTCTCACTCGTTTCTGGAGATCTAGGTGAAGGACGATCAGCAGGCTACGGCGACAGCCTCGCTGTGTATTCCAGCTTTGGCCTAAGCTTAGGTGGTCTGTGGCGGCAGTGGCCCACTGAGAGCTACCTAGTTTGTCTCTGATCAGTTCGATTATTAGTGGAACCGAACTCGGAAAAAACCTGGCTTAGACAACACCTTCCGGGAAGGTGGCCAGCTGCCCCCCATTTCCTGTTGTCAGGAGTGCTGCATTGTTGCATTGAAAGCAGCAAGCTGTGACGTCCAGGCTAGCAAGCTGCTCCATGCATGTGAAGGAACCATGAAACCTGTGCTGTGCTGGTTATCGGGAGGCCTCATAATAACTTTGGGTAGTTGAGGCAGCATCATCGTGTTCTTAGGTGTAAAGAGAGGAGAGACTGTAAGTGCTGAAATCAATAGCTTTATACTCTGCAAAGCAAGATTTACAATGCAAGTTTGACCTCGATTCACACATGTGGGTGTTTCATTGAAGATCAATCTGTGGATAGGAACTACATACTGTAACTGGAAAGGGGGACTCGGGAGTGATCAAGTTGGGCCAAAAATGATCCAGATGTTTTCTATGGAAAAAAAACCAGCTCTTTCGACAAGGCCAGGATACTGCATCTTCCCTGTCCGTCAGATCTGGATGATAACTCTTCTCGTTCATCCGCTTGTTTCATCCATCCAGACCCGGGAAACCACCATATATACATATGTGTAGTATGTATGCATGTATTCTATATATATATATATATATATATATATATATATATATATATATATATATTTTTTTTTAAAACTCTGGCACTTGGGGTGACAGCTCACAGTTCAGCGCGTGGAAAATTACAAGTAAAGATATAGGATAACTAAACTTAAATACAGCTCACAAACAGCTCCACCACACCTACTCCATCCAAAGGACCGCCCATCTCCATCCATCCATCCATGCATGGTCCATTTCGATTTACTAATATCCCATCATATTAAGATATAATTATATTTAGGGTAAGAAGTAATTAGGAGGGCCTGCCAACATGAAGCCGTTGTAAACTGGCTTTATTGGATTCCATATTTAGGGCCTTGCAACGATTCCGTCTATCGTTGGCCACCTATTTGGCCGGGTTCCGGCACCGACTTCCATCGGGGCCGCCGGCGTTACCGACGGAGAACCGACGAATCAACACTCCGTCGGACGAAGTTACCCGTGCATGCGAAGGAATAGCCGCGCGGTGGGCCCGCGCGGTTGTATGTCGCGTCGGCGTCGCGCAGCCGCGGCCAACAGCGCTCGGGCCGCTGTGGGCTGTCCTATCCAGCTGTCCGCCATGGTAGGGTCCTCATATCCGTGTACGCATTGGAAAATTAGTATTATCATATCCATTTAATTAGCTGGGAACAACCTTCAGGGGGGTTGTATGAGACCTTAATTGTGGGGTTGTGTGGCATGCCTGCCACGTGCCAATCGCTTAGTTTTCACTTTACCCTAACCCACAGCTCCGTCGACTATTGGACGGCGTCCGGCAACATGCAGACGGCAAAGGGGGAAGGACAAGTCGACGGGGACTGGGGAGCAGAGGTCTGGCAGCCAAGCTGGCGATGGTGTCAGAGGTGCCAGGCGTTCACAAAAGCTGGCCGGCCTCAGCGGGCGGGAGGCTGGAGTAGGCTAAGTGCTGATCGCACTCTGCATTCTTCTTCATCACCATCACTGCGCTCATTAAATTGGAGCTCCCCCTCCCTCCCTCTGCCTGCAGCTCTTCACGTTCAAGTCATAAAGCCTTGCAGTGCACTGTGACTCGCGTGCTGGTCCTGATCAGTCTGCTGCGGGCAGAGTTTGTGTGGATGTCCGCCCCTTAGTTCGTACTTCACCTTCCCCACCCCTGTGTAGCAGGAGCAGCATCAACTTTGGAGTGCTGTCATTTTCCAGTGTGATACTTGGAAGAGTCCGCGGGTTGAAGCACCTCCCTAGCTCGGACATCCTTGTAGCTGACTGTCTTCCTCTACAAGGTGAGCGTCCGAAAGGTGTGATTGGGGAAGTGGTGGTGGGCTGGCATTTTGAGTAGCTTGTGTGTTAGACTGTTCAGCTGGAGTTTTCAACCCAGTTTCACATACGGGGGAGCTGGGGATGGATGGTAGTTGTGTGAGAGGTTGTCAGGAGGCTTGAAGTAGAGGTGGGATCGCAGGTTTGTGGTAGGATTCGAGAGTTGGTTTCGCATACGGGAGCTGGGTGCATGGTGGTTTGAGTGAGAGGTTGTTAGGAGGCTTCAGGAAGAGGTGGGATCGCAGGTTTGTGGGATTCGAGAGTAGGCGTGTCCACAGCACGGGTTTGTTTTTTATGTTTGATTCCTTGTGCAGGTTGTTCGATGGGAGAAAAATGTCGGGGGCGACCCTGCCTGTGGGTTCTGGTGGCCTTCGTGGCATGGATGGGGAGCACCTGCGCTGAGATCGTCTCCACCTACCCTGACGAGCCTGTCAATACTGATTTCGACAACTGGTTGAGCTACATTGCGGAGACATCTGACCAAGACGACGTTCCTGCTTCGACGAGCAATGCACCAGCGTTGTCTGCTGGATCCTCAAGCGCAGTTTTAAGCGGTCATTTGCCCGGCAGCATCTCTTCCAAAGATGAAGATCATGAAGATCATGACGACAAAAAGCATAAGAAGAGTAAGAAGGGGAAAGGGACGAAGGGGAAAGGAACCAAGGGAAAAGGAACCAAGGGATCAGGAACCACGAGTCCGTTAACGGGCCTGCCCAAGCCTAAAGGTACTCCTAAGAAGATCACAGTTTCCAAACACGGCAAAGGGGATTTCAGGACGATCAATGCTGCGCTGGACTCCATTCCCGAACACAGCAAGTTTCGACACATTATTCACATCAAAGCTGGAACTTACGTGTATGTCCCGGCGCACACTTTCGATTAGCTGGTTGTTTTTTTTGTAGCTGTCTGAACCTTGGCGCTTTGAAGTGATTGCTAACGACTTCAGTCGATTCTGAGATTGGCGTGGGGTGTTCATTGCAGGGAAAAAATCTTCATCAATACATCGAAGCCTTACATCACATTCAGGGGGGACGGTATGTTCAACACCATCATTTCTTGGAACGACACTGCAGGTGATTTTGATGACCAAGACGTGCTTCTGAAGACCTACAAGAGCGCCACAGTAGGTGTCAATTCGGAGTTCTTCGTCGCCGAGAATATTCAATTCAGGGTATTGAATCAAGCCCGCAACTTTTTGTTCTGGACATCTGGTCAAACACTCCAGTAGATGTTTCATTGTTCTTATTGTTGAGTTCTCGTCCAGTTTTACACATGTTTCGTTTTACGGAGGTGGGCCGATTCTGTATGATAATGCCAAGTGGTTTTGTCAGCCCATTCTGCCACTCAAGATTACGCAATGGTGCTGTAGATCGCTGAGAGTTTGCTTCTAAACAGCGTGCACAATGCTCCTCTCCATGTTGTAGTTCTGTAAGCTTGCATGATGTGTAAGTCGTCTTGCCTTGAACTTCGTTTTTTTTATACGCATTATGCAGGAGTAACCTCTAACCTCAAGAGTTGACTTGTGCAGAATACCGCACCATCACCACCTCCAGGTGCAGTACTGAGGCAAGCCGTTGCCTTAAGAATAACTGCTGACAGGGCAGCATTTTACAATTCCTCCTTTTTCGGTTTCCAGGATACTCTGTACGATCACAGAGGCCGCCATTACTTTGAGAACTGCTTCGTTCAGGGCTCTATCGATTTCATCTTCGGCAATGGCCGCTCCCTATACAGAGTATGCACCACTTCCCCCATCTACTGCTTGCAGACCAAGCAGTTCTCGTTTTCTCTACACGGTTCCTCCTGACATTATTTTCCGCCTCGCTACAGATTCTAGTAAACTGCCATTCCTTCCTGATTTTAAGTTCTGTAGAATTTTTTCCTTTGTTTGAATCTTCAAAGCAGCTTCCATGGCGATCTGCGTGACTGCACTGTCCATTTTGGGACCATTAGCGTTGGCCGCGTGGTGGTCCCCTCACCACGCGGTCCGTTGGACCGAAGAGATATCCTTCAATCCCAAACGCAACGTAACGCTGGTACGGAGACTAATCGCCAGCTGGGAAAGGGCCAACTGGCATCCCTCGTCTGACCGGCTTTTTCCCGTAACCAATCACCGGGACGGGACTGTCCTCTTGGGACATTTCACCCCTTATTGCCGGTTCTCCCGGTGGCACCAGCACCTTCGTCGTATCGTAGTCGACCCTGTTCCCGTTGTGATTTTGTGACTGATGATGTTGTCTCTCCGATTACAGGGATGCAAGCTGCACGCTGTGGCGGATACCTTCGGTTCACTGACTGCACAGAAGAAGAACGAATCTCGCATGGACACTGGTTTTTCTTTCGTGGATTGCTCTGTTTTTGGAACTGGTATTATTTATTTGGGCCGTGCTTGGGGTAACTTTTCTCGCACAGTGTACTCATATACCTGGATGGACAACATTATCTACCCTCCTGGCTGGTCAGACTTCGGATTTCCCGACCGTGATCAGTAAGTACTTAGAACTCTTTTGTAGATATGAGCTGTGATCTGTGGCCAGAAATTCCTTTCTGTTTTTGTCATGTGCCGATGAGTTTGGTTGTTCTAGTGCACTTGAGTTTCTGCAGTTCGTCCTGTGCATTCTCTTTGCTGCTCTACACCCGGATTACTTCTTATTTCTTTTTGCACCTGGAATCGTCCTGACACGGTCTTTGGTGGTGTGGAGCAGAAAGGTATTTTATGCCCAATATCACTGCACCGGTCCTGGCGCTAGCACTGTTCAACGAGTCCCATTTGCACGCCAATTGACTGCAGTGCAAGCTAAACCCTTTTTATCTGTGAACTTCATCAATGGCAAAAGCTGGTTGACACATTACATTAAGACGCCCAAGTTCACGTGAGCAGTTATTTTTGAAACGCCGAAGCCAATTGTTGCCCGGATTGAGTTGCAAACTTCTGCTTTGAAGCGGTCGTGAGTGGGGAGAAGTCTCCCAGCGGATCGTGGATGTTGCCTCTTTCGATTGGACGTTAGTCATGTTAGTCGGTCATGTGATCACACTTTTGTACCCGCATGGTCGTTTGCCAGACTTGCGAAGGCTAGATATTGACCAGCTAAGTTAATTGGTCCTTCAGTTGTCTCAGATCCAAGGAGAAATCTCCATATATCTAACAATGCTCAATTGTAATCTGATGTTATTGTGTTGGGGTAAGGAGGGAAGTAAGAAGCTCAAATTTGAGATCAAAAAATCTTTCTTTCTTGCCAGTGTCACAAACATTCAATAGCAGTGAATTACAGTGATCTGAATAAGGAGGGAAGAAGCCCAATTTGAGATAAAAAAAACAAGCTTTCTTTCTTGTTAATGTCACAGAAACATTGCATAGCAGTAAGCTAAATTGTGTAACACGACAGGGCAGATTGGTTGGCTGTGGCTCAATAGGGCTCAATAGGATAGGAAAATTAGCACTGTCAGGTGCTTCCATTGCAGTGTTTGATCTTGCCCAACGATTTAAATCAGAGTTTCTTGCCTTTTCATCTCAAAAATAAACTCACTCACGCTCTTGGTCTCCGCTACCTTGAATCGGATGTGGTGAACTCAGATGGAATTATCGCACCTGGCTACTAAGTATCTCACTTTAGCTGTGTGAGTGTTCAAACAGAGGTCTTTCACACCGTCTGGATGAGCATTCAATTTGCAATGTATCACGATGCTGTTGTCTAGAAATGCTTGTCCTGTGTCATTGCCGATGTTGCAATCTCTCTCACGAACGTCAACCTCTACAGTAAACCATGTGCTTGCATGTTTTCCCTGTGAAGTAAACTGCAGGACCAGGCTTTCTACATCCATCAGTCTGAAGCAGACCTCACCCCTTGGGGTTTAATTTGGACTAGTAAAATGGAGAGACAGTAAAAAGACAGGACTTCTGCAGTCTTTTTGGGGAAATCGTGGAGGTCACAGCTATGTCAGCACATCACTTGCTTAAAGATGTATGAAGTGAAGGAGGTGAGCTCGATAAAGGGGGACACATTACAAGTAAGATTTGAGCTTGTACCTTTGAAGGACCTCTTAGATGTTGAGTTTCTCTTCAGTTGGACAAGGATACTGTATATGAATGTGTCATCCGTTGTACAATCAGCTCAAGAGCATATGAAGAAATGCCTTGCTTCTGACAGATGCCAATGGAGTATGCAGCCCCTCCCTGTTGGTTATCAAATGCAAATTATCTGACATATTCTTGACGTAGTTGTGTGACATGAGCTCTGGAGCTCCAAAATACAACATCCAATCACGAAAAACTCATTGATTAATCTCTTTAAAATTTGCTGCATGATTATGAAGCTGGTGGCGCAGCAAAAGAGACAGGAAGCCATTGAGGGTTCGTTTGAAGAGTTCTTGCAGAAACTGGACCATGTGCAATGCATGAAGCTCCTCTATCATTGGTCACTGTCCTCGCCTCTGAATTAAAATTATTTCACGCCCAGCTCATATTCTGGGGTGCCTGGAAACTTGTGCATCCCTTCATCGATCGAGTCATGAGGGACAAGCTACAAATCAATCATTTCTGAATTCTTCTGAAATTATTCAATGTCAAACCATCCAAAGGCAAAATGGCAAGTTCAGAAGTGGTGATGCAGTTCAGCAAGGAGCCATCATCCCTAGCTGTTGTTAGGGGTTGAAAATGCATGCTTTATGCTAGAGGAAGAGAGAGTATTCCCTAATTGAAATCTAATGTGAAATGTCTCCCTTCAAACCTCAATAGGGTAGCCTGTGTCATTGGCCCAAGTGTCCAATGTCATCTAAGTCCAAGTGCATCAATATATGAAGCAAAGCCATATCTAATCATTTTTTTCCCATTTGAACCGGAGACCTTTCCCTTGATATCTCCAAGTGCAATCCCTATATAAAGTGTGTCTCCTATGTCGAGGCCCAAATGTGACCTGTAGGATAGCTTGTGCCGTTGGCCCAAATGCCTAGTGTCATCTAAGCCCAAGTGCAAGATCTCATATGTATCCTACTGCGTCTCCCATGTAGACGCCCAAGTGCGACCTCAAGTGTTTTTCCAACACTTAATTTTGTAATTTAGTTGAATTTCCAGAGACCAAATTTTATGAAAACAAGTCGACGCACTTGGGCCTACTCATCGATGGCTTTCCAACGGTACCAAAATCGTGGCCAGAGGCCCAACGGTTTGGGCGATCCCATCGACGCTACAAAACATATTGTGAACGCCAATATTTTAAAATGACCAATTTACATTTATATCCACGTGCACAAAAGAGAAATGAAGGGCCAATCATTGTTGCCGGATTGAAAGCCCACCTTGCCATTTTTCAAGAATTTCCAACGACCAAAAGTACTTGAAATTTGTTTTAGGCATATCTAATCCATTTTTTTTTCTAGGGTAGCATGTGTCGTTGGTCCAAATATCCAATGTCATCTAAGTCCAAGTGTAATACTCTCTCTATCCAAGTGTGTCTCCTGTGTTGAGGCCCAAATGCGACCTCTAAGGTAGTGTGTGCCCTTGGCCCAAGTGTCCAATCTCATCTAAGTCATCTAAGTCTAATCGTTATTTTTCCACAGAACCTACGACCAGATTTGAACTGGAGATCTTTCTCTTCATATTTCTCCTATCGAGGGTCCAACTTGTCTCAGGAATGCACACTTTGCAATTTTTCGGGAATTTCAGCGACCCAAAGTACTTGAAATTCCACATTTCCACATCTCCCACACCGCAGGTCCAAAAATCGTGAGACCAAACCCGTGCACCCCTCCTCATCGAGGGCTTTCCAACGGGACCAAGCACCAGCACTGGGCCTCGCGGTTAGAGACATCTCAACGCTACTGTCACGGACATAGTCCAGAGGAACTTACCAGGAGTAAATACCAGAAATTATCAAGTTACCATGTTACCGAAAAGTATCGTGATTTATCATGATCTACCATGATTTACTATTAATTATCATTAGTTATCAAGTTACCGAGAATTTACCAAATTACCGAGAGTAACTTGAAAAACTGCTCAGGAAGCTTTCTTTGGTTGAAACTTCTCCATCAAGAAACCTTCATTGGGGAAGCTTTTTAGGGAACTTCCTAGTAGCCAGTATATATAGGAGACGAGACTGGACACTCTTCAGTCTCGCCAACACAAGTTCAAGCTATTTTTGTTTCCAGTTCCAGTACTTCAGTCCAGCTTCTAGTACTCTAGTTCAGTTTCCAGTATCTGGTACCCCAGTCCAGTTTGCAACATTCCAGTATTCGAGTCGAGTTCCAGTATCTTGTACTCTTGTCCATTGTTATAAATATCATCTTGATTCATGTTTATCCATCATGCATTCAGCCACGCCGACCTTGACTTCTTGTCTCGTCTTGTACCTCTAGTCTGATATCTTGTTTGTGTTCAGTCATGTTCTCGTCCTTGACAGTTTGGTGAGACTAAAGTTTGTTCCTTAGTTAGTTAAGATGGAAGGCACATTTGCGGAAATGGTCGCCACATTGCAGAATCTTCAGCTCCAAATGCAAGAACTTCGTATCTCTACCGCCCAATTACAAGCTGATCAGTCTCAAGATCTTGGCAACGCTCTCCACAATTTGCAACAACAAATTTCAGAGTTAAAGGAGTCGAACAATGGATCTTCAACCATACGAGTCCCTACTGGAACAGCTCCTACTGCAACGGTTCATCTTCAACAGATTACGAGAGAACCAAAGATCAACACGTCCGAGAAATTTGATGGGACGAGATCAAGATTTCGCGGTTTTGTTCAACAAGTACGATTATTCCTACGACTACATCCACAACGTTATCCCAATGAAGGTATTCAAATAGGATTCATGGGCACCCTTCTATCAGGCACTGCCCTATCTTGGTTTGCACCACTATTAAAAATAAATTCGCATTTACTTTACAATTTTGAAGCGTTCATGTCCGAGTTCACTGCAACGTTTGGGGAAAATGATAAAGAGAGAGTTGCAGAGACAAAGATGCGAGATCTTCGACAGGGAGCACGCTTCCGTTTATACTACCGAATTTCGACAACTTGCTTGCGACCTCGACTGGAATGAGAAGAGCCTCATTAGTCAGTTTCAATGTGGGCTAAAAGAGGATGTAAAAGATTATTGCTAACAATGTCAAACGTGAGCACGCTGAGTGAATTCATCACCCAAGTCATTGCATGCGATTATCGTTTGTTTGAAAGACGTCAAGAGAAACGATTTGAATGGTCGACGACGCATCATGCCGCTGCTAATACGACATCAAACACAACGATCCATCAGACATTCGGTAGTGATCATATGCAGATTGATGTTGTCCGATTCAAGCCGTTGACGCCACAAGAAAAACAAAGACGGCGCTCGAATGAATTATGCTTCTATTGCGGAGAAGAAGATCACATAACATTAAACTACCCCAACAAGAGAAGATTCAAAGCTCGGGGCGCACTCAACTGTTCCATTCGAGGAGGTCGGAAAACGAAGATATCCAGTCACAGTAGGGACCATGCGGCTAAACACCACAAATTCATCACCAAAAAAATGTCTATTTCTACTTTCAGACACTACACCTTGCTTCACAGTTCCGGTAAAAATCAGAGTGCAAAATCGAGATATCTCTGTAAAAGCACTTTTGGACTCAGGGGCTTAAACATGTTTTATTGACAAAAACTTTGCGAAGCAACACAATTTAACGCTCGTAAAAAAGAAACTTTTGGCCCCCGTTGAAGTCATCAATGGACGACCGTTAATATCAGGAGATGTTGACCATGAAACTCGACCACTTGAAGTGAAACTTAATATCAAACATCATAAATTATTCTCAATGTCAACCAGTTTTCAACGAATCATGTGATCATTGGACTTCTCTAGTTCGTAATTCACAATCCTGACATCGACTAGCGATCGCGAAAAAGTTCTGCAAGACAAAAATGTAGAAATATCAAATATATTCAACCCTGTTCCTTTGGAGCTAGAAGTTTCATGAGAGCTACTAAAAAAAATTTGACATCTACACTTTATGCGACTCTAATCAAGACCACAACAGACAAAGGCACTTCAACATTACCCACTCAATATCAAGATTTCAAGGATGTCTTCAAGAAAAAAAATGCAGACATATTGCCAGAACATCGACCTTATGACTGTGCAATTAAGTTACAAGAAGGGCCCAAACACCATTCGGTCCAATCTATAACTTATCCCAGATGGAGTTGGCTGCATCACATGAATATATTGAGGAAAATTTGTCGAAGCACTTCATCCGACATTCAAAATCACCTGCGGGGGCGCCTGTCAAGGACGAGAACATGACTGAAATACAAACAAGATATCAGACTAGAGGTACAAGACTAGACAAGAAGTCAAGATCAGCGTGACCGAATGCATGATGGATAAACATGAATCAATGTGATATTTATAACAATGGACAAGAGTACAAGATACTGGAACTCGACTTGAATACTGAAATGTTGGAAACTGGACTGGAGTACAGATACTGGAAACTGCACTAGAGTACTAGAAGCTGGACTTGAGTATTATGACTAGAAACAAGAGTAGCTTGAACTTGTGTTGGCGAGACTGAAGAATGTCCAGTCTCGCCTCCTATATATATTGGCTATTAAAAAATTTCCTAAGAAACTTCCCTAATGGAGGTTTCTTGATGGGGAAGTTTATTCCAAATGAAGCTTCCTGAGCAGTTTCCCAAGTTGCTCTCGGTAATTTGGTAAACTCCCGATAACTTGGTAACTAATGGCAATTAATGGTAACTAATGATAAATCATGGTAGATCATAGTAAATTATGGTAACTTGGCGGTAACATGATAATTTGGTAACTTCTAGTATTTACTTCTGGTATTTACTTCTGGTAAATTCTTCAAAACTATGTCCGTGACATCACCCCCTCCTCTAACGTCGAGTTCCTCGAGGAGCGGTAAAATCTTGGACTTGCTTAGAGTTGGAGAAAATCCAAAATCCGGCGAATGGTACTTTCCAAGTATTCGGCTCTTCATTCTTGACTCAAATGATTTCTACGTCCCTGCAACCATTGATAGTGTCCAACACCTTGAACTTGGGACTACGCAGTGATTTGAGCATTCTGATTTTCGAAGCTGCCTTCAACGTCTCGAGAGCATCGGCATGATGTTGAAGGTCGTGAAAGTCGGAACAGTTGATCTGGTAGTTGGGCAAGCGACAGCTCCAATGTATCTGGTTCATGTGACTCCATGCTGCCAATACAAGATACAAGAGTGCTGGAAATGTAGCTATATATATTGATGTGTGGTGATCTTTCCTCCTTAGCGTGTATCAAATACACTGAATATGGAGTCTTCACCTTGAAGCTAACTTGGCTAACATCATCATTGTAACGTCTTATTGACGTGTAGCTCGGGGCCTAGCTGGATATCGTTGATGAAACTCTTGGACTTTGTCAAATGCATTGGCGAGGTTGGATGAAGGTTCCCACCTTCGTTCGCTGATATCGTAGCTTTTTCAATGTACAAAATATTCAAGACGTTTATATTTTATGCGAGAGTCTAGGACTTCGTTGATTTCATACTCGATTTCCTGATTGACTTCGATTAGTGGGGGTGGTACGAAGACTCTCCTTGGAATATTCGATGGATGATACAACTCCAATAATAAAACATGAAAGACTGGATGGATGCGCATACTTCGTGGGAGTTCAAGCCGAAAACTGACCAGATTTATTTGTCGAATAATTTTGAATGGTCTTAGGTGTTGATAATCCAACTTCTTTGATGGTTGCGAGGTTTGTATGTCCCGTCGAAGAAGCCACACACGATCTCCGATCTTAAACTGGGGTTGGAGTTGGCGATGTTGATCTGCATACTCCTTGTATTGTTTTTGAGCTTCTGCTAGGTGGAATGTAAGCTCCTTGCACTACAACAGGTCGCAGTATATCTGACTGCCGAGCCGCGGTAGTCATGGTTTTCTTGACTTTGACCATGACTTCCCTGTATTTTTGGACCAAATGGGGCTTCACGTAATCGTTGAAATGACTTCGTGACTACGTAGTTGCTCAAAGGACTACGTTGGTAGACGTCGTCATGACTGCATGGTTCCGCAGGAGACGGAAGGGTGGTCAACGATGATTGACTAGCGTCAGCTTGCCACCAACAGTCGTCGGAATGACTTCTAGTGCAAGCTTGGTAGCCAAAAGGTTAAAAAATTCAAAAAGTTGTTTGTAGGGTTGCCCATTAGAGGGCTAGGACTTAGCCTCATTTTGGTTTTTTTTTTTTTTTTCTCCTGCGCGTTTTCTTAGTATAGAGCCGATAGCATGGAACGCGATGATCGCAGGATATGTAAGGGTGTGGGATGGAGGCTTTGCAGAGCTATTCTTGAGCAGGAAGGGCGAGGATATGCACAACGTGGGCATGGTATAGACACTACAATACAAGTTGGGCTTTTCGACTCTGTATTTGACTCATTTTTTAGTCGTATAAATATAAATATACATACATATATATGAATTGGGAGGCTTTTTATTTAATATTTGGTTTTTATTTTTATTACTGTTATTTCGTTTCATTTACTTTTAGTTTATATCTGTACGTATGTGAATTAGTGGGTATTGTATTTAAATTTTTTGATTCGCTGCACTGCATTGAAAATATATTACAAATACAACAAAACATAGAATACAAATACAGGTCGGAACCAAAAACATTTGGATGGCTCAAAACTGGTTTATATCAAGAGTGTTTTGCAAAACAAGTTTTGGCCACATTCTACAAATGACCAACATGAGGGCCATGTTGCCATATCCATAGATCACTGCCCAACTAAAGTCATTGAGTAAGGATAATCTGCTGTGCAGCTAGGTCCAGCACTATCGTGGACATGTCAAGAGAACATTAGAAATCATTTTGAGAATGAATTCAGGTAGTTCCAGAGAATGGTGGTGCCAGCTACCTTGTCACCCACATCCACTTCCAGGGCTGCCCTTGACATACATATCCACCAAGGCAGTGTTTAGAGTGACAACTCCAGCTTTGACGATGTCATCGTGGACCTTTGTGCCCTTTTGAGGGCTGCCAGGCTCACATTTGACGTAGATGTACACCAGGGGAATGTTCAGAATGACATCTGGTACAATTCCAGCTTGGATAATGTCACTATAAACCTCTTTGCCCCTTCCCAGGGCTGCTAGGCTCGCATATGCATATTACAAAAACAAATGAACATGACGGCCTGGTCTGGCTTCATCCCTTCCCACATCATTTGCTCTTATGTTTCCAAAGCCTTAATCCCATATCCATGCTGCACATACCTTGCAATCATGGCACTCCAAAATACCACATCTCGTTCAGCCATATTGTCAAACTCTCCCTTCACATCAGGCTTATTGCACCCACATTTGGCATACATGTCCACCAAGGCAGAGTTCAGAATGACAATTTCCACTTTAACGATCGGCATAAGCAAGGGGAAGGAGACAGCAGAGCTGCTGCTCTCTCCCAGTGCCAAAAAAACCAAAAGAAAAAAAAATGGAGGGGCTGAGAGAGCCGCCATGGCTGTGAAGTACCAATATGCTGCAACGTGACGTGGTTGGGCTTCACCCCTTCCCCCATCAATATTTGATCATAGGTCTCCAAAGCCTCCATACCATGTCCCTGCTGTGCATACCCTGCAAGCATCACATTCCCCCACGTTCCATGACACCACATCTCGTTCAGCCAGTGTTGAAAACTCCCTTCACATCCTTAATGCACCCACATTTGGCATACATGTCCACCAGGGCAGTGTTCAGAATGACATCTCGTACAAATCCAGCTTTGACGATGTCACCATGGACCTCTTTCCCCTTTTCCAGAGCTCCCAGCCTTGCACACGCATGGAAAACACAAACAAATGTGATGTGGTTGGGTTTCACCCTTCGCGCAGCAGTTGCTCATAGGTTTCCAAAGCACTCCTACCACACCCATCCTTGGTAAATCCTGCCAACATTATATTCCACGTGATCAAGATCGTTGAGGCACTCTGTGGAAAACCTGGTGAGCATCCATGATGCTCCCACACTTAACATACATGTTGACAAGGGTGTTGAGTAGAAAAACATTTGGCGTTAATCCACTTTGGATAATGTGAGTGTGCACCTGTTTCCAGCTTCTAGACCTTTCATCTTGATGCACTTAAGCAAGATATAGACAGACGTATCTGAATCTGCTGAAATGCCTTGTTGGTTTAAAGTTGTAGAGCCTCTGTCAATCTGCCTGCCTCACAAAGCATCTTCACATGCCCAGCAGAAGAGGCATTGTGGACTCCCTCTCTTGATCCTCTTTCAGAAGCTGTGGTCATGGTTGAGGTGCCTCATTTTATCAACTGTGCCGCTGCAACTGCTACCTTTACTTCACCATCTACCCATGCAGCAGGTTTCTTGTAGCTATTGATCCACTTGGAATCATAGGTAATCTGGAGCTTGAAATCCAGCCCTCTTGGATGAATCTCGACCCACACTCTATCCCTGCCCCTTCAGCTATCCATACATCTGCACAAATCATGCATACATCCTTGCCTTGCTGCTAGCAGCTGACAATGACAGCCTAGAATTGTTCCAGCAAACACCCCAACCCTACTTATCACACTAGTTCAAAGTCACTCCAAACCACCACAGATCCGCCCAATGAGCTAACTTACAGAATTCAATATGCATCTCAGGGCCAAGTCTGATGAGGGGGCAAAACAGGCTGCAACAGGTCCAAGAAGAAGGTGCCCTCACCACATTGTCATTGACCCATGGAGGATTTGACCGAGCATCAACCCAAAATGACCTCTTGTGTGTGATGTTTGTGTCTGTAGTCAGGTAATGTTGGATTGGTCTGTGAGAACCACCACGCTGAGCAGGCAGAGATTGAAACACGGCCTACTAAGACCAAGCTGACTCTCCCAACTTGTAAACATCAGGAAGAACACCAAATCATGGTACTAACAGGAGCCAAGAGCCCACCTTTGCAGGATGGATAAACTTCTTCACATCGTACATTAAGAAAAGCCACACCTTGTGATTGCAGTTGTCCCACCATCGTGAAGGATCTTTATAAAACTCATGCCAGCTCACATCATAAACGAGCTAACTTGCAGAATTCTACATGAAATTTAGGGACGACTCTGATAGCATGGCAAAACAAGGTGAAATGTATTGAAGAAGGTACCTTCATTAGCAGCAAATTGTTCTATCAATTGGGCTGCTGCCGCTTCTGTTTCCAGGATGACATCTGATACAATTCCAGCTTTGACAATGTCACTATGGATCTCTTCCCTCTTTTCCAGAGCTCCCAGGCTTGCACACGCATTGCAAACACAAACAAACGCGATGTGGTTGGGCTTCACCCCTTCACGCAACATTCGCTCATAGGTCTCCTAAGCATTCCTACCACACCTACGCTTGGTAAATCCTGCCAACATAATATTCCACGTGATCAAAGATCATTGAGGCATTCTGTTGAACACTTGGTGAGCATCCATGATGCTCCCGCACTTAACACATGTTGACAAGGGTGTTGAGTAGAAAAACATTTGGTGTGAATCCACTTTGGATAATGTGAGTGTGCACCTGCTTTCCAGCTTCCAGACCATCCATCTTGATGCACTTAAGCAACAGACAGACATATCTGAATCTGCTGAAATGCCTCCTTGGTTTAGAGTCTGTAGAGCCTCTGTCAGTCTGTGTGCCGCACAAAGTATCTTCACATGCCCAGATGTGCCAGAAGAGGCATTGTGGACTCCCTCTCTTGATCCTCTAATTTCAACAGTTGTGGTCATGGTTGAGGTGCCTGATTTTATCAACTGTGCCACTGCAGCTGCTGCCTTTAGTTGACCATCTACACATGCAGGTTTCTTGTAGCTACTGATCCACCTGAAATCAAGGTAATCTGGAGCTTGAAGTCCAGCCCTCTTGGATGAATCTGGACCCACACTCTATCCCGCTTCTTCAGCTATCCATGCCTCTGCACAAATGATGCATACATCCTTGCCTTGCAGCTGATAATGACAGCCTAGGTTTGTTCTAGAAAATACCCAACTCAGTTTATTACACTAGTTCCTATACTGAATAGCGTCTGCTACTCTCCTGTAATCTAACAAGCATTCACCTTTTCGCCTGGTGTCCCACCATTGACTGGGGTCAGAAAAGTATTCATTCCACAGCTTCTCCTCATCTCTATTACGTATTTTTGGATACTTTCCTGTTGTCACAGTGGCGGTATCATGTCAAAGTCACTCCAAACTACATTCACTCAACCAGCTAACTTGCAGAATTCAACATGGAAATTCAGGGCTGATTCTGATAAGAGGGAAAAACAGGGTGAATGTGAAGAAGGTGCCTTGATTACCAGTGCCTGATTTTATCAGTTGTGCCATTGCTGCTGCGGCATGACAGTTGACCATCTACCCATGCAGGTTTCTTGTAGCTATTGATCTACAGGAAATGATAAGTAATCTTGTGCTTGAAATCTGGCCCTTTTGGATAAATCTAGACCTACTCTCTATCCCTGCTCCTTCAGCTATCTCTGCCTCTGCACAAATCATGCACACATCAGGGAGCTAATGACAGGGGAGGAGGGCATGGCAATTCGAACCAGGGTAGGGAAACTCAAATATTGTGCTCATAAGGATATGGCCAAGAGTGGATCCTCAACTAAAAACTTGCTGGCCTTTGTGGAGGATCTCAAGTCTCAGATTGTGCAGACCAAGACTTTGGAGGAAGAATGATTGATTGTTGACACTGTCTCTCGCATGCCCTAAGATCTGAAAATCACGTTGAAAAAGTAAACCACGTGACTCTGTTCAACCCATCTGCTGAAGGCCTTAAGAGACATTTAGGGCCGGTTCTGATAAGAGGAAAAAACAGGGAGAAATGTGCTTGCACTTGACTCAAGCCAGTGTCCAACTGAGGTCTCCCTATAAGAGGACCCTTACCCTATCATTATTGCCATACTTTTCAATTTGCCACTCCTTAACTTATACCTCTCATGTTCTCCTCCTTTTCTTGGACCTCTAAGCGAGTCTATGTCTAGCGAGTGGAGTCTTCCATGTTTGTTTGTCCATTTCTAACTTAAACCAAAACCTCTACCTTAGTAAACCCTTATCCTAGTAAAACCCTGTAACCTAAACCCTTTACCCTAAAAGACCCTTAAGCATTTATCCCTAAACCCTTACCATTCCTTTTGCAAATTGGATTGTACTATCCATACCATAACCAATAATGGTTATGGACCTTATGGTAATCCAAATCTCTTCTCCTTTCCTTTTTGCGCTATTTTTCTCGTTTGTTTTGGATTCACATGCACTTACTTTTATATACTAGTGTGCTTTCTATGTATCTTAAGACTAGGTTCCAACGACGAGTCGTTAATTTAAATACTTATCCGTCTCAATGACTCTTCCATAATATTTGTTTCTTCATTTTTATTTTTATTTTTTTACCATAATTATACACACCAAGTTCTAGTGAGTGCGGGTATTCCATATTTGTTTGTCCATTTATACCTTTACCATCACCCCTAAACCCTTACCCTTCGCTTTACCCTTCCCTTAACCCTAAACCATTACTCTTACCATATACCCAAAATCTTTGTGTACTACCATAAATCCAAACTCTAAACCCTTACCCTGGCCTTAATCCTTACCCTAAGCTTAAGCCTGACACTTACTACCCTAAACCATTACTCTTACCATATACCAAAAACCAGGTTAGTGTGCTACCTAAACCCTTACCCTTCCCTTTACCCTGGCCTTAATCCTTACCCTAAGCTCTAGGGTAGCCTGTGCCGTTGGCCCAAGTGTCCATTGTCATCTAAGTCCAAGTGCAATCCCTATGTATCAAAGTGCGTCTCCTATGTGAGGCCCAAATGCAACCTCTAGGGTAGCCTTTGCCGTTGGCCCAAGTGTCCAATGTCATCTAAGTATTTTTTTTTCCACAGAGCCTACGACCAGATTTGAACCGGAGACCTCTAGGTAGCCTATGCCTGTGCTGTTGGCCCAAGTGTCATCTAAGCCTAAATGTAAGATCTTCTATGCATCCCACTGCGTCTTCTATGTCGTGGCCCAAGTGCGACCTCTAGCGTAGCTTATCCCGTTTGGCCCATCTGTGAAGAGTTGAATCTAAGACCAAGTGTAATTTCCTAAGTATCCAAATGCATCTCCTATGTCGAGGCCCATCTACTCCCAAGTGCAATCTTCTATTCATGTATCCAAGTGCATCTCCCATGTAGAGCCCCAATTGTCCACTGTCATCTAAGCCCAAGTCCAATCTCCCATGTATCTAGTGCAATTTCCTATGTATCCAAGTGCGTCTCCTATGTTGAGGCCCAAGTAAGTTTTTTTCCACAGAGCCTACGACCAGATTTGAACCGTAGACCTTTCCCTTGATATCTCTCCCATCGAGGCTCCAACCATTGTCCGAGGAATGCCCACTTTGCCATTTTTGCTATTTTTTGTGAATTTCCAGCGACCAAAAGGACTTGGAATTCGACATCTCCCACACCGTAGGTCCAAAAATCGTGAGACCAAGCCCGTGCACCCCCTCCTCATCGAGGGCTTTCCAACGGTACCAAGCACCAGGGTTGGGGCCTTGCGGTTCGGGACATCTCAACGTGACCAAAAAAAAAAAAACAAACAAAACAAACGTCTTGATTCATATATTGACTAGGTAGTCTCTGCCGTTGGCCCAAGTGGCCCAAGTGTCCAAGGTCATCTAAACCCAAGTGCAATCTCCTTTGCATTCAAGTGAGTCTCCTATGTCTAGGCCCAAGTGTGGCCTCCAGTGTAGCATGTGCCGTTCCCCCAAGTGTCCAAGTCCAATCAATTCAAGTGCGTCTCCTACGTTGTGATGGCCCGTTCTCTCCCTGCTCCCAATTCTCCCTGACAGATGATTAATTAGTACCGCCGGATGTAATGTAGAGAGTTGTTCCAGGGGCTGCTCTGACATACTACTTTAGCCATACCGTTGTAAGTACGCCTTTAATTCTAGAAACCATTGATATATGCAATGACCCTGATAAGCCTACTTGGCAGTTGTCCACTCACGCCTTGCCGCGTGGTAGTGACTCACATGTGATGTGGCAGCTGAATAAAGGGGTTCCTGAAAATGGAATGGGGAGGTATTTTGGTGTATAAACTTGGTGTACGAGAGAGAGAGGGGTGTGTGCATGAGACGAATGTGTATGTGAGAGCAGGTTCTGGCGTGGTAGCTCTGTACGTTCTGTGGCATCTGACTGACTCCTCATCATGAGATTCCCGCCTCATCGCGTGACCTGCTCTGCCGTGCTACTTCCCCGGTTACATGTGCATGCAGGAAGAGGAAGGAGAATCCCAACCATAAGCACGTTTTGAGCCATCACAATGTCTAGGCCCAAGTGTGGCCTCCAGGGTAGCATGTGCCGTTTGCCCCAAGTGCCCAAGTCTAATCATTTTTTTTCCATAGAGCCTACGACCAGATTTGAACCGGAGACCTTTCCCTTGATATCTCTCCCCTCCAGGCTCCAACCATTGCCCCAGGAATGCCCATGCAGATTATATTCCTGGATGACTTAAGTGATTGAGACAATCACAGTGGAAGAGAAAGTTTGAGGAATGAAAAGCAAATTGCTTAGGTACTTCTGTGCCCATTGTACCAAATAAAGTGTACATAGAGTCTTTCTCCGCTACTTAAATACGCAAATTGGTTTCTAAACCTGTGACTCTGTGCTTTGAGATGGTTTGCAGTTTGTGAAGCTTCTAGATGGAAAACTAGGATCTGCTCACGTTTGATATTAACAGAAGAACAAGCCTTGATTTTGCTCTGGACAGCATAGCCTACTGCCTCATTTGAGACATCTATGGTAGCTGGTAATTGTGTGCCAGAGTTACAACACACGGCAAAAAGAACAGCTGCCCAAAGTACACCTGTGGGCCTTTACATTCACTGAGCTGTAGTGGAGGTTGATTAGGCCCTACACATGTTATGTTATCTCTTTCTCTTTCTCTCACCTACATATGCAGGAGAAACTGATCAGAGCAGGAAAGGCGATGGTCTAAATACTCTAAATATCAGCAATACTTGGACCGATTGCCGTTGATACCAAGTTTCTTGGGCTCTTATTTACGCTAACTTCGGCATCTCTCTCATCTACTTATTAGAACTCTATCTCTTGGCGCTCATACCAAAACTTCCCTGAAGGCCCTCCAGGAGGCTGGAGAGCTACCCACACACCAGTATCAGCACCTTCATCAACGGGAATGGGTGTGCGGGGTAAAGGCACCCCCTTAGCCATCGCCTGTACCACCATATCTGTTTCAGTAAGCCCGGGAGTATAACTGTTGACAACGATGCTCTCGTCTTGCGATCGACCAGAGAGGGCGCGGTGCAGTATGCTGACGTACGCATTCACCGCAACCTTCGAAACACAATACGCTGATGCCTGCATATATGTGGGCCAACCCTTTTCCTTTAACGACCCAGTACTCAAATCTTGGAGAAACTCATCAATGAACTTGTTGACGGTGGCTTCTTCGATGTGTTCACGATCAGCCAACTCTTCACGAAACTTGTTTTCCAAGAACTGAAGCAGTCAAAGAAACAATGTTCCACGAAACTCAGCAGCTACTACTGCAAGACAGGATGAAGAGACAAAACTACAGCATGCTCCAGGCAAATTGGATAGACGTATCAGGACTTATATGTACACACAACTCTCAGATAGCTCCAGTATCAATTGGCAGACCTGAAGAAAAAGGTTTACTAGTTAGTCTTCTCCAGAAGAATACCCATATGACGGAGAAAAGAGACTAATTTCACAATATCTGAGAGGGAGACCTGCAATTGGCCAAGTCTCGAGGAAACCACCAAAATGCGAGCACCAGCCTGAGTGTGTCGTAAAAGAGGGAGCAAGGCTTCTGTTACACGCTTGACACCATCATAGTTGGTGCTTATAACATCTTTTGCATCCGCTACACTCACAGGGTCGACCCCGGCGATCGCAGCATTATTTACCTGCCCACGAAAAAATGCACCAGTTTGTCAACTTCCAACAAAAGACCCCCTAACTTCCTGAGGCTCGCGTCTGTCTGTATAAGGATCGATCTTCTTGTCTACCTGGATCTTTGACAGTACGAGGGACAGGATCCGAGAATTAAACGCCCTCAAAATTGGGGAATTCTCCCGGAACTAACCAGGATATCGATACCACCGTAGGTGTGGCGAAGCCAATGTGCCAGTGTACCTGCAGAATCCTCGCTGGTGACGTCAAGAAGATGGAAAGCCACCTGCTGTAACCCTTCTCTTTTCAAAGCTTCAAGGGCCTCACGCCCACGACGTTCATCGCGCGCAGTCAGAACCACAGTGATCCCCTGTTTTGCCAATTGGCGTGCAATCTCCAAGCCTATGCCCTTGTTGGCCCCCGTCACCACTGCCACTGTGTCCTTCGACCACCATCTCGTTCTGCATGCATACGAAGAAGCCAGATGCTACATCACGTACATTTGAGAATCAGGTAACTGGGCCAGAGCTACATTTCAAATACACCGAACATCGACCACATATATGAACTTCAATTCAACATGGGGAAGCAGTGTAGCGTCGGAAGGAGTATCATACATGTTGAACAACAGAGCTGACATCTGGTCGTTCTCAATTCATATTCCTCCGAACAGAATTGATGGACCTCGGCGCAAAATCTTATTCCCAACACAACTACCGCACTGTATCCGAACTATCATTGAGCTCAAAAAAGTGCGCCAAGTAAGCTCAGTGCACAAATTAAGGTACTGTTCGATGAATCAAATGATTGATAATGCGTAATCCCTATGACTCAGTATGGTTGCCATTCTGCCAAATCAATAACAATCTATGACAAAATTCCCACTGGAAGCTACTGTAGTTGTACATACAATTAAGATGACCCCACCTGCACTCCTCAGACTCATTTCACTCAAACATCACATGAGCACCACAGTCTCGACTGACTTCTCTAAACATCCCCAAGCTAATCTCTAAATCGAATCCATGAAAAACCATAATCTCAACACGCTACAGACAGACAAAACATGGAGTTAAATGCAATCAAAAGTCGCCTACTCAAGGCGACGCTGTGACGAGCGGGATGAGAGTCGCAGACAACTTACTGGGTAACTGAATCCATAGCTTCCGCCCCCGTGATCAGTATTTCCAAATTGCTGTTTGCTTTGCTTGCCCCTTGTGTGGCTGCACTCCGCACTCCCCCTTCTGTCTCCATATGTACCAAGACCGTGATGTCGGTGTGGAGTGGGTCCTACCTTCCTGTTACGCAACTTGCCGTGCACTCCAGTGCAGAGAAGTTGCCAGGGTTGCTTCCGGAGTCCGGACCGAGTCCAACACTGCTGCTTCCGGGACATTGTAAATTCTGGCAGAGCTATTCCTTCTCCAACCCATGATTTAAGGCCTTCAACCAGACAAGGGCCGACAAATTGTTTGCAATAACCACACTAACCAACAGTCAGTAGCTCAGTTGGATAGTACACTCAGTGCCACCCGGATGATTTTGGGGTGAAATCCTGCTACCTTGACGGGTGTGGTATGTTCTTCTCCCCCCTTCCCTGGGCGGTGTCCCATGCGAAAGCCTTCACGACGAGGTTATTGTGAAAGAGGTTGGTAGTGGACCAACTCCTCCTGTTGGTGTTCAGGTGGGCAGTATGAGGCATACTTTTACTCTTTTTTTGCTAAGCGCACTGATCCCAGTGTAGAAGAAGTAGTTAGTCTATACTCAGATTAGGTGTTACTATTAGTTAGTAGCATCTAGGAGGTCTGAACAGTTAAGACTTTTGGTTCTAGATTTGAACAGATAGATCTAAACAGGTGTGTTTGAGATCTCAAGAGGTGAACATCTTGCACTGTGTAAACTCTGAGCTCGGGGGAGAAGCCCATCATCTTGTTCTTGATCATAAGGCTTCTATGGTTGGGAGGAGAGCTCCACTGTCTAATAAAAATTCTCTTTGTTATTTACTATACCCAGTGAAACGTATGTTGCTAGATGTACACAGTTTTTCAGATTGCAGAGTACATAATCTTTAGCAGGAATGGTTAATTTTAAGGTATTGAATGACACTGATAGTGCTGTCTCCGGGTTGGGTTCACTGCTTGATTACAGGTTGCAGCCAAGTATGTAGCCATGGTACCTTCTGACAAGGTATTTGACAGGTAAGTTGTCTCTCTGCCTGACCCACTTCTTCAGTTTTGATTTTCCAACGGAAGCAAGATAAATGTATCAGTGGGTCATTATGCAGCCAAACAGGGAAAATTTTGAAAGGACTCCAGGTTGGGCTACAAAGTTTGTCGAAGGCAAGTTTTGGGGTGTGGGCCAACATTGCAAATAAATAATGACTGTGCTTCAGAATTGCTAGTTGCAATACAGGAAGAGTGTTGTTCCTGCCTGAGTACAACTCTGGTATGGAGACAGAGAGAGATGGAAACCTATGGTTTTGTCCAAATGGTTGGCGTCTCAAATGGCCTTGTCAGATTTTTGAGACCCCCATTTTGAACCTCGCAGCCATTACCTGCCATAATAGGCGAGAGTGGCAAGGGACTCCCATAGAAAAAAGGGGCACCCATGATTCAGATTACCAGAGTCATCAAGAATGGTAAACCGATGTGACAACGCACAAGTCAATCTGAAACGGGAGTGCCAACAGCTATCTCATTCATAGCTTCATTCATAACTGATACCTCCTGAGGTGGTTGTATTTCACAAAATATGTGACACCCTAGTACTGAATCTTCACTGCCACCTCAGACATTTTTCCTCATGTGAAAGCGGGTGTCACGAAGTTTTATTTGGCAACACGATCTGTGTGGCAGTGGTTGAAAAGACCATGGTAGTATTCACCGACCAGTGCCACCATGTGTCTGATTCAGTTCTTTGGAGAAGGGGGTGCCTTGCATTTTCCGAGTGGGGGCAGGTCAGGTGTGTTACTATCTATCACATTACTCTGCATATGGTCTAGGGTGTACTGTAGACAGTACGAAGTGAGGAGCAGCTTTGTGGGATGGGTTCTCGTATGCCTGTATTGTTACGTCAGCGTTTTCTGCTGGAAATGTGATATTGGTTCCCATTTTTTAAGGATGCAAGTGCTTGGAGGAGTAGCACTGCAGCAAATGTGTCTTGCTACAAATAACATTGATTCCCTCACAACTTCTGCAGACTCAGGGGAACGTGGGAAAGTGGAAGAAGAAAGGTGGTGAAACCCCTTTCCAGCTGCTATTTCATATACAGCTCAGAAGCATGGAACGGTTACAGCAGTGTACATCAAAGACATTAGAAGACAGAGTTCTTCCTGCTGAAGCACAGGTTAAAGCATTCTTGTCCGATCCAATCAACCCGGAAAGAATCGTATCATAAACTCTGACCACAGCCTTTTCTTCTCAGCACCAGAAAAACTTCACAAACATCTAATGGAGATCGCACGCACCTACTCTAAGTAAAAATTAGGTCCAGGGAGTTGTTGAGTGTCATCTTCCCCTCTACTTCTCCGATCTCTGTGCCAAGGTCTTCAGTGTGTGCTGTAAATGGACCTAGGCTCAGGATGCTCTGCTGACTATGAAGCCTTCAGAGACCATTTCCGTTCTTTGAGGACACATATGCTACCACATGGATACTCCAGCGCGTTTCCAGTCAAGCTGCCTAGGATTTGAACTGCATGACCCCAGAAGTCCATGATTTCTACATTTCAATGGACCCTTTCCAATCGTGCCCTCTCAATGTGCCCTCAACCACAGCTTGGAGCATGGTCAGCACCTCCTGCGAACTATGCATCCTAAGAGACCAAGGAATATGAGTTGGGTGCCACAGCCGGTGACAAGTCAAGTACCAGGGGTGAGTGCATTTTGTGATACAGAATAGAGAGAGCAAGATGTTGAATCCTGAAACAGGAGGAGCTGAGGCATGCATGTGTCTGGTTGGATGAGAGAGGAAGGGATTATTTGGACTATTCTCGTCCCTAGAGAAAACCCAATAAAGTGCATTGGTGGTGAAACTGTGGGATTATATATGAAGGAGAGAGAGGCACCCACAACATGCAAAATACATATCAAACACTCTTAAAGGTGACACCGACTGTCTCTGTGAGGTTATCCTTCAAGAAACCATAGCTATCTTTACTCCTACAATTAGTTCCAGAGGACAATTGTTATGGAGAGCTGGGAGAGCTGTAAAAAAATTGAAAGTATGGATACATAATATTGTAATGAGGATTGACCTGTAATGCACATTGGTTGCTGTGATAATCTATTCAATTGCTCGTCCAATCATGCAAGATACTTGAAGGAACTGTAGTTACCAAAAAGGTGACCAGAAACGACGTCAGAATTTCTCAGCTCCCTTCCCCTAGTCGTCAATGCTCAGTTACTTGGAATTACAGTGGGGCCTGGAGCCATTTTCACAATCAACACACTTGCTTTCTAAAGATTACATTCCAGCCCCAGGGCCGATGGTTCAATGGCTGACAGATGCGATCGCAGATGAATGCAAATGAAACAAAAATAAAACACACACACAGAGGCTTCTCACAAGAGGCACTGCCAATGCAGTGTGAGGGCACAGTTGACACACTTCGGCACCCGCAGTTGAAGCTGACAGTAGCCTTGAGCTTCTCCTCAGCGGCAACACCGACCACCATAGAACGTCCACCTCCTTCACTTTCTTCTCTACAAACCTACACGTACAAATACCCATAGATGATCTCCTTTCTTGAAGGAACAGAGTCCTCCTACTCCAAACACCCACTTCACGTCACTTGTCTCCTCACTTGCTCCTGTGGCTATGGCGTAAAGACGGATGCGAGGGAAAATGGGCCGACAAACGTGTGTTTAAAACTAACATTACGCACTAAAATGTGTTAAGCTAAAATTTTAGTGCGGCAGGCATTCTGTTAGTTGGAGCAGCTGTTAGCAAAACACACCCATCCTTGGCATTCACTGTCTCCACATCATCTCCATTGCCGTTAGAATTCACCCTCTGTGTTGCACGATCTCTTGTAGCTTGTGAACCACGACTAGACCTAGGACTGAGCTCAAGAGATGGCGCTGGGGATTCAGCCTTGTGGTGCGTTCTATGCGCAGTGGCAGCAGGCATTGGACACTAGCAAGTTGGGCACTCCGCGCTCGGTGGTGGGCTGTCTCCCTGCATCTGCGCGGGGTTGGGCTACTGTCTTGTGCGAGGGCGAGGGCACAAGTCAGCCTAGAAAGGGTTTTGGGACCGAAGTGAAGAAAGGGGGAAAGCAGGGTTCTTCTAAGGGGCCCGTGACAAAGAAGATCGGGAACAAAGGAGATAAACGTGCGATTTCTGTGAGGGAGGGGTCCAAGCAGCTGCAAAATGTTCTAAAGGCTGTGGAGAAAGTACTCCCTTTTACCCTGTGATTCCTATTTCAGTTCCATTATTGTACGCCTCTCTCGTGTCTTACGTTCTAGTGCTGTGAGAGTGTTGGCGACGATCATAGAACCTTCTTTGTTGAATGGGTTTTGCAGGAGAGCGCAGATGAGCGGTCCAAGGGCCTGGGCATAGATCCAGAGGCAGCAGCCAAGTGCAAGGTGGATTTTGTGCGGGTACAATCATGGGGTTCCGAGGGAGGCGGTGAACAAGAACTGGATAATCTCAGATTGAAGAGCTTTAGCCCAGCCTTCAGCTCTGAAGAAACTGATGCCCCTTTTTATGAACAGCTTGTCCGTCGCCTACAGCTTCTGGATTTCAAGGTATTTTGGCTAATTTTTTTGTGGCTGTGGCTGTCTAACTTACGGTGTATGCACGTCATGATTTCATCTTACAACGATTGATCATCCTAATGTTGAGACACTAGAAGCGAACGTGACGCAGGGGATAATGGGTGGACGGACAGGGCGAGTTATCGGTGGCTCAAGCGCGACCATTGCCACCTTTTGAACGGTGGAGCTTTAGTGAGGACCGATATTTGCAGTTCTTGCAGGATCAGGTCTCTACTATTTTTCTTGCTCTATGTTCCCTGCTGTGTATATTATCTATTTTGCATTGCATAATCTGATATACAATTTGTGTAAGTGACCAGTTCGAGTAGGTGAAGTCCCCGGAAGTTAAGAGTATGTGGTCTTTGTGTTGTAGCATGCAGTCTACGAAGCTCTGAGGGAGGTCATTGCAGCTGTCAAGAAATCAATTATCAATGATGGTGCACCTTCCACAGACCACAGCCAGGTCCCTGATAGCAGAGCAGCCACGGCCATTGCCGTGTTCGATACCCCTCTTGGCCTTGACCGCTCTGAGGTCAGCCACATTCCTTTTGCATCCTGCTCTCTGTCTCTGTTTTGTATATGTGCGTCCCCTTTGAGTATGGCTGATGCCTATACACCTTTGTAGAAATGCAATGCAGACTCTGATGGAAGTGTGAGTGTGTAGGTTAGGCAGGGTCTTTATTGCAAGGGAACTGACCAGGTACCTGGGATCATGCGTCCACAGGTCTCAGAACTTGTTACGGTCAGTTGGTGGTGTAATTGGGAGCTAGCGTGTCAATGGATGAAATGCTTTATGTCCATACAAAAGACTAGGTGTCAGGAAGATGGTGATAGGAGTGAAAATCTTGACCTTCATCCCGGTCAATTCTGCTGGCAATGACTCTGACTGTGTTGTTGCACCTGCAGGAGCTTATGGCCGACATTTCTTCCTTGTCCAGGGCAGCCACTGGACGCAGTGGCACTCCTAAGGATTTGCCAGTGCCCACTATTCAAACAACTGCATATGTGAAGGTACGTCTATATCTAGGGTTCTGAAGTTCCAGGGGTGGCCTAGGTAGGTAATTGATAGATCAAACACATGGTGTGGTTGTGGCAGTGATTTTGACCTGGTCATGGACTCTTGTGGATGGATAGGTAAAGTTGATGAAGGTGGGGCATTGCAGTACCTAAGACAAATTGGGCGAGGTGCTGCACAAGAGAAGGATGGGAGTAATGCATGCCTACGACTTATGGCACACATTTTTGCGATTCATGTTGCTCATCTCACCACAGGTTAGTAGTTTTTCTAGCATTCTTTCTTTATTCAATGCTTTATACGTAGCAAATTTTTTTCAACGTTGATTTTTCAATTTCTTTCAGTTGCTGTTAGTTATGTGTTCTCATCTTCTTAAAAAATGTTGTGGTGGCCGAAGGGAGGTAGAGAATGTAGTAGAAAACATGACAACATTATCTACCTCCCTTCTCCTTGGTGTGGCAAACATTCTGTTGTGTTGCAGAAAGTGTTGGAGTGGCCACAAATTGTACTCAATTATGGGATGGGGACTACAGGCTCCACCTGGGTGTGATGGCCTTGCTTCATTACAGTGATTGTTCGATAAAGCGAGGTAGATTGGGAGCTGGTTAGCCACAGCTGCATAAAAGTTAATGATTGGCCTGATTTCGCAGGTATGAGGGTCGGGGCAAAAGCAGTGGAGTGCATGTCCATATTGGCAGAGTCCAAGGCTGTGAGGTTCTATCGCGACTACCCGCCGGTATTACTTCCACTCCCTTGTTTTTATTTTGAAAATATCAACACATTTTAAGCAGGTGCCTTTGATTTACTTGTCCCCTGCTCAATAACAAGGAACCACTGGACTACAGTAGACAAGGTCAGGCTGAGCCTGAGCTCCAGGGTTGGTTGGGTTTGCAGCAAGCACGAGATCCACTCCGCGTGTTCATTGCAGCAGTTAATAGTGCAGGCTCTTCAATTGCCCTGGCAGATGACCATGAACAGGTAACTCTGGAACCACTACAATGAAGTAAGGGGGTAGCCGGCTCTGATTGAAAACCAATCTGCCCTACAATTTGAAAAACATAGTTGTGGTTTGGGACCATTTTGTGAATGACTTAAGGCAGGTTCTCCTGCTAGCTGCTTCATGTTCCTCTTTGTTGGTCCCAACTGTAGCTTCTTGTATGGCGAACATATCTTTATCACAACAATCTTATGAATTCATCAGCATGATTAGGGGGATGGCATCTACCACCTGCTTTGGAAATCAAGCCGAGCACACACTGCGCCCAAGCCTGTACTGCACTCCTCTTTTCCTGAGTGAACGTGTTGCATTAGTGACATCAGCTAGCCAATTGTTAGTGACAACAACATGTGGAATCACAGGTGATGCAGGAGCTTCCTAAGGCGATGCAGAAGACCAGCTTGCTTTTTTCTGTGCTTGCTGTGGAGGAACAATCTCACATGACTACATAGAATCAGAGGCCTAATTGAAAGATGCGTGCTCCCCTGGTACCATGGATTTACTGAGTTGACCGAAAGAGTGAAGCATCAATGCATGCTCTTTGCCTGTATGAACAAGATTCACAGCTCTAGCACTGAAGATTCACACAAAAATTCACCATTGGAGTTCACCGTGGGGTTGCCCAATGCTTAATTCACCCAACACTTCCATTTACATAGTAATCAAATGACGTGTACTTCCAAGGCAGTGACCCAAGAGCACTGAGGGTCGAGGGTCTCAGTGACACCAGGCCCTGTAACCAGCTAAGTCCTTTTAGCCACTGAAGATTCACACACTGTCAGCAGTTATCATCTATTCCTCTTCTGAAATACTTGTACAAAATTTCAGATGCATGGAAGTGGGAAAGACACCCAACAGGGCCAACATTGAAAATGCTGCAATAAATAACTTTTGGTTATGACTGACTCTTAATATTGTTGTTTGTAACCACGATTTGCAAGGCTTTTCCTTGCATGCACTTGACATTTTTCAGGGAAGGGATTCCAAATGTCCAGTCTTTCGGTGAGCATCTTCCAATTTTTTGGAGGTAGTATCAAGGTTGCTTAAAAGTCTCATCTAGTAGTAAAGGACACCAGAAACTGCTGTGGAAGAAGCATGACCATGGCGACATTCAAAGCAAATGTTGTAGCCAGTGGCCTCCAGGGTCACTAGTAGGTAACTAGGGAGCAGTACAACACATTGTTTATCAAGAGCACTAAAGGAGTAAGTTGCATTAACTTACTTAATATGCATCAGCACTGGCAACGTGGGAGACACGGTGTCGAGTTTATGTTATCCACTGAATTCAAATCTAGCCAGCTAGCTTGCATTGTAGTCCACTGAATTCTAAAATCCCAATGATACTAGTTCCCGCTTGATGGACATAATCTGGCTGAATAGGCTACTTGCATTCTATCTTCTCTATCCATCGTGTAAGGGGGAGTGAGCAATTTCAGAATAGCTGGAATGATAGGCTGTGTGTTTCCCAGCTTAACTAAGTTGGTGTGTACCTTTTTGGCCTTTTGCAATTTACAAGCATTGTTACTTGCAATTCGTGTGTGCAGTCTTGTGTCACAGGTCACTCTTTGTTATTAGTATGGTTTTCTTCAGCATGAGCGTCAGGAGAAAGCTTATATTCCTTTAGGTTATGGGCCCACGAAGATGTCCTTAAATTGCGTCGTCATTTTTATTTTATTTTGTTTTAGTGCAGCCTGAAGTACGTTTGTGTCAGCATGGCGGACGTTACTGAAGATCTGGGAAATGGCGAGAACTATGGAAAGAGTTGATGGGGGCGGGTAGTGGACGGGACAGAGCCCAAACCAACAAGCGCTGGTGCTGATCAGTTAGCTTAGGTCAAGCGAGACAGTCAGGCGATCAGCCTTCTTTGTCAAGTCATAGACAAAAAGTATTTGAAGAACGTTATCAGTTGCGTGACCTCAAATGCAATTTGGGCGAAGCTGATATTAATTCAAGAGCAAGACGCCAACGAGAGCATTCATGTCTTGCAGCAGAGGTTTTACAAAGTACAGCTAGGGGAGGGAGAGGGGATCGCTTCTTTTCTCAACAACCTAGACATGGTCGTTAGTCAGTTGGCTAGTAGGGGAAATAAGACGTTCACTAAGGCTGCCATCATCGCTAAGATCATGGCCAACCTTCCATCAGGGTACGATAGCTTTTTGTCATCGTGGGATATCACCCCGAATGCATCCAAGACTATGGAGAATTTGACCTTGCATTTGCTGCAGCAAGAAGCTCGGATCAAGAGTCGTTAGGATGCTAGTACAGACAATGTGACGGCTTTCGTGGCTACGAAATCAGAAGGAGGTTCCAAGTCTGGACAGTTCGGCGGTGGCGAGAAGCAGAAGCAAACTTTAATGTATGAGCAACGGCAGGCTAGACGTAAGAGGATAAAAGACCGGAAGAAGACAACCGCGTGTCATAAGCGCGGGCGAAAGGGGCATTGGGTGCGCGAATACACAGACGACGACCCAAAGGGCTCCAAGGCTAGTGAGAAAAAGGAGTCCAATAGCAGAGGCGCTAAGGAAGACGACGAGAAAAGGAAATCTAGCTTTGTCTCATACAAGGCGTTCATGGCAAGTTTTTCCAACTTGTCCAACGGCCACTGGTATGCCGATAGCGGGTGCACACAGCACATGACGGACCAAAGATCTTGGTTCACGACGTTTAGAGAGCTTTCTCAGCAACAGCCGATTCAGGGGATCGGAGGAATAAAGATGTCGGCTAAGGGAGTTGGCGATATCTTGATCAGAATAAGAATTGGTGATGGCGGTGTCACTAGCATGCTTACTGAGGTATTGTACGTGCCTGATTTGGGAAGAAATCTTTCTCGTGTTACAAAGCAGCGCAGAAAAATATTTTCACGCTCCACATGAAGGATGGGTGCTAGATGATACAAGACGGAGAGGTGGTCATGACTGGCATTTTGAGGAACTGTATGTATCAGCTTGAATTCGAAGCTGTCGCCAGAGACGATGAGACAAGTCAATAGTTGGCAATTGTGGCAAGATCATTCGGAGTCCAGACAAACAGAGGCGGTACCCAGACGCTTGAGGTATGGCATGAGAGGCTTGCTCATGTTAATCATAGTATGATTAAGAAGATGGCGTCTACTGGGATGGTGGACGGCTTGATTCTTGAGAACAAGAATGAGGAGTTTTGTGTTGGCTGTGCATGCGGCAAAAATCATAGAACGGTGTTCCCTTGGAATGAACATCGCGATAGAGCCAATAACCCGAGCGAATTAGTGCACACGGACCTCTGTGGGCCGATGCACACACCAAGCATTGGAGGAGCTTTGTATTTTGCTCTCTTTAAGGATGATACTACAGGGTATCGGGTCATTGAGACGATCAAGACAAAATCCGAGACCCTGGCTTGTTTCAAGCGCTTTGTCGGTCAGATGAAGCAAGAAACTGGCTTTGGCATCAAGATAGTCCGCAGCGACAGGGGGATAGAGTATACAAATTAGAAATTCCGTGAGTTTCTCGAGATTAGCAACATCAGACAGGAACTCACTGCAGTGTATACTCCTGAACAGAACAGTGCTAGCGAGCGGGACAACCGTACGATCATGGAGGCTGCACGTAGCATGATTCATGCGAGTAACCTGCAAATGAAGTTTTGGGGAGAAGCCGTAAATATTGCAACATACGTTTGAACAGAACCGGCACGAGAACCCTGGAAGGAATTACTCCATACAAGGCATGGTTCCGTGTCAAGCCATCAGTTGGACACATCAGAGTATTCGGATCAGATGCTTACATACATGTACCCAAGGAGCTGACGCACAAACTTCTTCCGAAGAGCAAGAAGGAGATTCTCTTGGGCTACTCAGACACGAGTAAGGCATATAGGCTATGGGATGTGGCTGACGGCAAGGTCGTCGAAAGTAGAGATGTGCTTTTTGATGAGAGACACGTGCCAGACCTGATCTAATGGAGAAGAAAGATCTGTCCAAGATCTTCACAGGATCTTCTTCGATGTTGGGGAGATAGCACCAATTACTCCAGTTCAACAGGATGAGATGGATAGTCCAGTCATTCCTAGCAACCCTAACAGTGGCTCAAACGAGGAGTGAGTAACTCATAGCAGTGTCGATGGATTGGCCGACCACTCTGCTGATGACAACATCAACGATGAAGTGATGGCAGACGGCCCAGAGGAACCGTTCAAATTTGACGACATAGGAGCTGATTGGCAGATCGATGAAGACGAACAACTAGCTCCTGATTATGTTGACTTTACTGATGAAGAACTGGCAGTGCAACCGACAGTTCCAAAGGCAGTTGCACAACCTGAAGCAATGGGAGTGGTGGCACGAGATCCAAGATTGAGGCGACCGCCAGAAATGCATCCCGATAGTCGTGCCAGCATATCCGAATAGCGTAGCTAGACTAACAGTCTACAGTGATGAGAATGAGGCTTTTGACGAGAACTTCCCATACAAGAGTGCGATTGGGAGCCTGTAGTTTCCAAGTATGGGATCGAGACCGGATATCTCATACTCAATGTCAAATGCTGCTAAGTTCACAGCGAACCCAAGGGTTCCACAGGTTTCAGCAGTTAAGCGCATCTTCAAGTACCTACGAGGAATAACGCACTACAAGATCACTTACAGAGGAGGGGCCAACAATCATCAGTTGACTGCGTGTTGCGACGCGGATTTTGCCATGGATTTAGATGACTCACATTCTAGATCCGGGTTCGTACTGATGATCAACGGCGAAGCCATTGCATGGGCTCTAGGAAGCAAGGATGCGTAGCTGGGAGCACCACAGAGAGTGAATATGTGGCAACGCACCTAGCTACACAGGAGGTAATCTGGATCAGACGCTTGCTGGGTGACTTGGGATACGAGCAGTTGATGCCAACTGTTCTATTCTCGGATAATCAGGCGGCAATTTGTCTTGTACGCAACCCGGAATACCACCGTAGGACAAAGCATATCGACATTAAGTATCATGTCATACGTGAAGCCCAAGCTAACGGACAGATCAACGTGACTTATGTATGCACAACTGACCAGCTAGCGGATATACTCACAAAGGGGCTTCCCAAAGATCGTTTTGACCGACTGAGATCCATGCTGGGTCTCACAACTGCTTGATTATATGTCACTACTAGTGTTGTGCGAGTGGGAGTAAAGGAGTAAGTTGCATTAACTTACTTAATACGCATCAACACTGGCAATGCGGGAAACAGGGTGTCGAGTTCATAACTACTATGTTATCCACTGAATTCAAATCTAGCCAACTAGCTTGCATTGTAGTCCACTGAATTCTAAAATCCTAATGATAGTAGTTCCCGCTTGATCTGCTTGCATTCTATCTTCTCTATCCATCGTGTAAGGGGGAGTGAGCAGTTTCAGAATAGCTGGAAGGATAGGCGGTGTGTTTCCCAGCTTGCCTAAGCTGGTGTGTACCTTTTTGGCCTTTTGCAATTTACATGCATTGTTACTTGCAATTCGTGTGTGTAGTCTTGTGTCACATGTCAGTCTTTGGTATTAGTATGGTTTGCTTCAGCATGAGTGTCAGGAGAAAGCTTATATTCTTTTAAGCACCCAACGGCAGACACCATGTTTCTGCGATTCTATCAATCAAACCTTGGAAATGACACTCCTTGACCCTCCACTGACTGAATTGCAGATTTGCACTGAGGAATTTTGAAATTTATAAGCGAAGCTGAATTTAAGCTGAATTTCTAGATCACACCTCCCTTTTGCGGCAGTCGGCAGAGCCTTTGGCCGTTTGCGACTTGTTCCTTTGTGTAAAGAAGTTGGAATTTGTGGATTCCCCTATATGAGTGTGACATCGGTGATGGATGACACACAAGAGATGAAGTCTGCATCTTCCTGCAGTCTCTTTGCAACATCGTGAGGCAGTTTCAAGACTATTTTTATTGTACCATCCTTGTGTTGCGGTGTGAAATGGATCAGATAACACAGATCCTTCTCGGTAAAAATATGATTGTTGAGAAAAGCCGTGCTACATCTGAAGTTGAATTGTTCAAGACCTGGGAATCGAATCGACGTAGCTGTCTTCACATCAGTAGAAGGTCTGGAAGTACGAGCAAAGATTCATTTTATTTTATTTTTCTCCATCATGGTGAATAAAGACTCGATGTGTTGAGGGGTCATATCTGCAATCGTCTTGTGCAGCAGGTTTGTACCATATGATATTTTATTTCCCAAAAGCTCTTTCACGGTGCTGACTGCCACCGCGTCAAGAATTGCATTTCCAAAATAATTGTGAGGGAGCTCTGGCCACCGTTGTTGGAAGTAATTAAACATATCTAGAAGACTAAGAGTCTTGAAGGCCAAAGGTTTAGAAGTCTAAGAGACTATCTTGTTTAACTCACCTTTGGAAGGTGAATGGCTAGAAGGTGGATGGTCACCATAGTGGAAGTGGAAGTGACCAAGTAGGATTTCCTAGAGACCTTCTTGTACAAGCTCGGGGGTGAAGCCACTAGTCTAAGTGTAAAAGTATGATGGTGGCTTCTATAGTTGGGAGGAGGTTAGCTATTTCATGAGCATGAGCGGCATGAGCAGAGTAGTAAGACAATCGGTTTTCATGAGCAGAAGTACAAATTTCGAAAATAAAAAACAATAAAAACATTAATTTAATGCAATGTGTCAGGAAAAACAAATATATTATTCGGCCCCTTGAAGGGAAAATTGTAGTTTTGACAATTGTGCTCATGATATTTCATCTTCCGCTCATGCCAATTCCCAGCGACATGTGCAAATATGGCGCCGAATTTCGCGGTAATAGGGTCCGTAACCTGAAAAAACGGCGACGTATTTCGCGGTAATAGGTCTCTTTGGCGAAAAATGGTGCCGAATTCCGCGGCTATAGGTCCCCTCATGACAGGTAATTCGGCGCCATTTTTCCAATGCATGTTCGGACTTAGCCAGTTTTCGGCGCAAAATAGGGAAATTCGGCGCCATTTTTCCAGACACTGTACCAGTGCATGTTGGGACTTAGCCAGTTTTTGGCCCAAAAAAGAGAAATTCGGCGCCATTTTCCAGACACGATACCAGTGCATGTTGGGACTTAGCCAGTTTTTGGCCCAAAAAAGAGAAATTTGGCGCCATTTTCCCAGACATAGGTACCAGTGCATGTTGGGACTTAGCCAGTTTTCGGCCCCAAAAAGAGAAATTCGGCGCCATTTTTCCAGAAATGGCCCCACAACTGCTTCTGTTGGATCTCAGTTTGAATGGAATATTGCCTCATTCCAGGAGTTTTGGGGTGCATTTCATTACACTGCAAAAAAAAATCTGATACAGCAAAATGCAATTGAAACTATCCATATGGAGGATTCCTTTGCCCCATCAATGATTTCTGGAATCCCTAAGGAGGAGTTTGTGCAGCTCGTTCACGCTCAACGCCGGTGCATGAATAAAGTCATCAATAGTCACGTTCATCCTTAACCTCTTCAGGTAAATGTAATACAGATGCTTGCATGGATAATACTTCGAATCCTTCTTTGCTTCCATCAACGAGAAGTCCGTACAATTGCAAGTCGGCTCCACTCCAATCGTAATCGTGTATACATCGTCACGTACAGCCGAGCCGGCCGTTGCCATCCGATACACATGCCCAAGGCCGGGTGGGGGTACGTCCACGGAGCTCTGAATAGTGCAAGCCATCCCAAGAGCATTGGCAATCCGAGTCTCATTCAACTTGTTGGGAGGGTGTCGTCTCTTCACTCTTCCGAATCGCATTGTGGGATGTGCAGAATTGTCCAATCCGTCTCTACTGGACCGAGCAGTCTGCAATGGCTGGGTCTGAGGAACCGGAAATGCGTGGGCCGGGATGTCTGTGCGTTGCACCATTCGAAATCCTGCTGCAGATAGAGCATCCGCCTCATTCTGAGAGAGGCTGCAACCCGGTGCAACAGGCCAGACGCCCGGAGGCTCCGGCATTCCCTGAATCCCATACTTGGGCTTGCCAAATACACAGGTCATTATGTCGTGCCTACAGAACCAAAATGTCTGCGTTGTGGCGTGAGCAAATGTGGGAGTCAAAAATCTGCCGCTGAAACAAGGTGCAGGTACAGCACCATGTGGGTTCTTCCGAATCATCTCACCACAGCGTGCTCTCATATCCACCCGGATGGCGCAGCACTTCCCTCGAAATGCCGACAATGTCCTCGCAATTCTCCACTGTGACTCCGACACTCTTGTCTCCACAATGGGAATGTTGTACTGCTTTACTACAGATGGCTCGTTATGTTGTCGGGGCACGCGCCCTGTGCTCAAAGGAGATGGCGATCTTGAACGTGGAGGACTTGCGGTGCTCGACGAGACCTCCTCGGGCAACATCACCAGACCACGAGGGAGCGTGCGAATATTCTTGTCAGCTCGCCATGAATCCTCTTCTCCGCCAGGTGCCTCGTCAAGTCTTCGTCTCACTGGACGGGTATGAACATCTCCTTCCAAATGTTGGCCTCTTCGCAGCAATGGCGTGTCCCGAAGGCCCTCTCGCAAGGCCGCCGCCCACTTCCGAGGATTCTTCAATCTAGAGGCAGTCCGCATCAGCATTTCCTGCCTGTCCGGCCCCAAACCCCACTGTTTCCCTTTCAAGAACTCGTTGTACCTGCATTGCCGCATAATTGACCTCACAATGTCCTCCGTTGTGGCAGTGAGGATGTCCACCAGATGCGCCGCAGAGGAGGCACGTTAGGAAGAGTGCACTGATTCGGCCATGTTTGTCGTGGGCATGTCGGTGTCGGAGTCGAGACACATTTCCTGCACAAGCACATGTTGAGGTTACAAGCAAGTTACAAATATGGCCAAGAATAATATTCAACGGGACGCGAATTCGTGCAACTCACCTCCCGCATATAGTCGCCGAACTGGAGGAAACGATAATGCCACCATGCTAGCCAACTGACCATTGCTCCCTCGTCTGATTTCCTTACAGCACCTGACGATGTCCACCAAGCCCGTATACATGCAAACTGTGTCTCTGCATCATCCAAGGTGGGAGCGCGCTTCCACGCAATGCACATGGAACGGTGCTCCTCTCTGAAATCTGGCGCCACGAGCCTGGTTGTGTACTGCGAAAGGCTCTGCAGAAAATGGAACCCACAAGATCTCTCATTGCCTTCCATGGGAACATTGGGGTCTTGCCCGTACACCCTTCGGATGGCAGCCCAATTTGCTTGTGCGTTGTCCGCCATGAAACCACGGAAATTGGGAGGGGGCAATCTCGCCTTGGCCATCTGTTCGTTTATTCCCTGCCAAAGAAGCATCTCTGATTGTGTGTCTTCTCCTTTCATCTCACAAATAGCAATTGTCATTAGCATCCTGCAGCGGGTGCCGTAGACATGTGCACCCATTGTCACCCACTGGCGATTTGTAATTCGCTTGATATGGTTGAACATGACCCAACTGTTTGACAAGTCCCCACTCGTCATCTTGTCGACCAGTTCGACGCCGCTGCCAGGTCCACACGTGGACATTTTGAATACGAAACAACGATCTGCCTCAGTCCCTTGTCTTGGAAACCTACTTCCATGAATGTAGTCATATCCACATCGTCGCTTCACCTCCAGAAAGGAGTGCATATCCGAGTCACGCCCAATTTTCTGTTTGCATGAGACAATGTGGTTTCGGACATTCGGTGAACATACGTGGGACACCGACTCCAGCAATGCCTCCATTTCCTTCTCATCGAGAGGAACTCTATCGGAGCCGTCTTCCGACATAATTCTGGCCAATGCCATCTTATGGGCGGCTTGGAGCTGTATCTGTTTGGGTTTGGCACCCGGTCTCAACTTAACCTCCTCCTGAACGAGCTGCTCTGCCTCGTGGGCAGTCTCCCGCGAGTTCCCCCTCGCCAATTTGTGACAATGGGAACCAACGTGTATGCAAGCTCGGGTGAGGTCAGGGAAATGGTGCAACACATAGAACTGCTTGGCATTACAAACAGACATGCAGTGTGGTGGTTCTTTGCAATGCGCACACTTAAATGTGGAGTTCGGAACCTTCTCCTGAGCTCGAAATGGTTGATGAGTTGTGCCTGTCCAATCGGTCTCGTTCCTGTGACCTCTGGATTTAAAGTGGAAGCAAGTTGGGGAGAAACACCGCAACACGCCCGCACAAACAACGTAGCGCACCCGCACACCATCGAGCATCTTCATGCTGGTGGTTTTGGTAACGCACCAAGGATGACCGTCATGTTTTCTATCCATATCTGTCAACATTCCGGACGCCCTCGAGTAGTCCGCCCGATAACTCAAAGAAGATATTACCGTCGACGTCGTCGGGAAGGCATGTAACCGATTTAATTGCGAACTTGCTGTAGTCCCGCCCGGCCAGCTCCGACCGGTGTCCCTCCAGGTGAAGCCCTCGTAGAATTTCAAGAATAGATCGAACTGCGGTGCTCGTGCTGGGAATATGACTCCCTCCTCCACTGACGTCCATTGAGGACCCAGGACGACCTCGGAACTTCCATGACCTCGTCTAAGTCGGACAGGTTGTGAACAACCCGGTTCTCGCTCGTCTTCATGGATGGGTTCGGCTCTGGATTTACTTCGTTGCAGACTTCTCTCTTTGAGGTAGCCACTCTCTGATTCGCGGATTGTTTCGTGGAAGGCGCCAGGATAGAAGGTGCATTTGGCGGGCAAATGAAGTCCCCAACAGCCCTGTATATGACGCTGTCCGATGGTGGAACTCGCCATTCCCTGCCATCGCCGAAATCATCGTGGAGCACAACAATACTCTCGACAACAAGGCCGTTTGAGTCCTTCCTTTCCTCCTCCAAAAAAACCAACCCCGGTTTCAGGTGGTATCGAACGCACAGATATTTCTCCATCACCCGGCCAATGCCCCCTCTACACGGAAATGAAGCTCTATGCTCGTGAGGAGGGCAATACACTGTAGCGCTCGGGTTTTCCGCCATGGGAGATGTGCACACAAGACTGCCAGGATGGCGTGCGGGGAAGCTCCCTGGTAGAAGGGGGATGCAGCGATGGGAAGGAATGCGGTGCCGATTTGTCTGAGCGACGAAGCCTGATCCAAATCCAGGGAGCCAACTATCTCAAAAATCCACAGTCAGAGTGTTAATGAACCTTGTCTCCGGAATGCGGCCCCTGGTCTTTGAGCAATAACTGCCAACAGTATGCAGTCAGAAAGTGGGGGGCCGTCCGGATGATGTCGGCTGAAGGGGAGAAGTCGGCACCGTGCCGTCACATTACTACCCCCGAATAGAAATTCGGCACCCAATATCCAATAGGGGCCGCACGGATGAAGTCGTCTGGGGCAGAGATGCCGGCACCTGTCCGACAGAAAACATCCCCCGGATGGAATTTCAGTGCCGAATTTCCATTCGGATCCACCCAAAGGAAGTCTTGTCGGGGGGTCAGGCCGAAAACTGGCCGACATAAAAACCTCCGCGGATGGAAAAACGGCGCCGAATTTCCATCCGAGGCCTTTCGGATGCAGTCGGCTCGGGGGAAAGGCCGCCATCTGGCCCTCACATTACAACCCCCGGACGGAAATTCGGCACCGAATATACAACAGGGGAAGCCCGGACGAAGTCGCCTCGGGCGCAGAGGCCGGCGCGTGTGCGACAGTGAATATCCCCTGGATGGAGATTCGGCGCCGAATTTCCATCCGGGCCCCCCCCAAAGGAAGTCCTGTTGGGGGATCAGGCCGAAAACTGGCCGACATAAAAACCTCCGCGGATGGAAAAACGGCGCCGAATTTCCATCCGAGGCCTTTCGGATGCAGTCGGCTCGGGGGAAAGGCCGCCATCTGGCCCTGACATTACAACCCCCGGACGGAAATTCGGCACCGAATATACAACAGGGGAAGCCCGGATGAAGTCGCCTCGAGCGCAGAGGCCGGCGTGTGTGCGACAGTGAATATCCCCTGGATGGAGATTCGGCGCCGAATTTCCATCCGGGCCCCCCCAAAGGAAGTCCTGTCGGGGGGTCAGGCCGAAAACTGGTCGGCTCCATGTACACTGACGATATTGTGAAGGAGTGGCGTCTGGAACATTTGCGTGATTGCCCTTGGTATGTGGACCTTCCGCCCGGCTCGCTCGACCCATCCGAGTTTCAATTGAAGCTGGATGCTGAATTCCGACGAAGCCGGGCTCCGCTGCCTCTGTTGGGTGCAAAAGAGGCAAAAGCACTTGCGAACTCCAGGAAAGCGGCAGAGCTTGCTCAGGCAGGAATTCAGGAGAAATTGCATGAGAAGAGTAAAGGCCAAAGGAAAAGGACAAAGAAACAGGTGAGTGCAGGAGGGGACCCAAGAGAGTGACTCGGACGACGACTTTGTTCAAGGTCCTGCGACTGCTGTTGCTCCTACCCAGTCACCGGTCGTCCAGGTTCCCAAGTCAGTTCGGAGTGGGACTGGCTCTGCCAAGAAGTTGGCATTTGAGGGCGAGCCTACACGGCGGTGACGTTTACGCACAGGCCAAAGCTAGAACCTCCAACCATCATCCAATGCGTCAATGAGAGCTTCCTTGACGCTCTCGCTGCCAGGGCGAAGAAGGTGGCACACAGCAAGTCTCTGGCGGAGCAGAAGGGGAAAGCCAAGAAGAGGGCTGGCGGTACAGAGCCTAAAGACACCCCTGGTTTTGAAGCCATGATGGAATTCTTCACGGCTGTGAGCACGGATTGCAAGAGCACTCGGGGGGGGGTTGAGGTGGAGAGAGCTTGCGACATGATTCTCCTCGACATTCCAGATGGGGAGCTGCTGGAGGGCCTGGATGGTGTGCCCACCTGGAACAGGTTTACTGAGGACTACTGGAAAGCCGGGTTTGGGCTGGCGGGGATGCTTCTGGATGACGGTGGATGTGTGGTTGTCCTTGCCACGAGAGGGAAGACCACAAAGAATGTGGTGGCAAGGTGGACACCAAAAAGTGTCACCCCGGTCCTCCTCAGAAAATGGTTCTGCATCAGTACACAGGGGTTGCGAACAGAGGGCCAAAGTGTAAGTTATCAATCTATTGCATTCACTTCATATTGTGGTGTATGTTAAGTAGACCCTGGAGTTGATCCCTTCTTTGTTGGATGTGTAGACATTGGTGTTTGAGGCATATTGCTTTGTGAAGAGAGGGTCTACGTTCAAATTCCGCAACGACGGTCGTCTTGTTGATGCCGCTGTGGACCCTGTAACCTACGATGTCCTCTACAACTATGTGCCCCACTCCAGTATGCCAAAGGACACAAAGACAGGCAAACCGTGGCGGTACAGCCGGACCCGGAGACCTGCTTTCATCCAAACCCTCATGGAGACGTGCTCGGATGTCCAAGGGCGGATTCTGGACCTCACATGCGGCACGGGTAAGCCTTCACGTGCTCAGTTTGTCCCCTGGCCCGATTGCAATTGCATGCCGCAAGCTATTAACCGCCCGCTTTGTTCCTCAGGTGCTTCAATGTGGGCAGGGACGTTGTCCGACAGGCATGTGTTCGCCTTCAAGCCAGATACTGCCCTCCACAACTCAGAACTTGCAGCGGCTGAACGTCTGCCGAAAGAGGAAGAGGCATCCTCGGAGGATGAGGAAAAATCCGAGAAGGAGCAGGGGGAGGAAGTTGGGATCGAGGCCGAGGAGCCCCCGGTTTACGAGTGAGTGGTGGCATTGTAAGTTGCCTCCAGATTTTGTGAGGCACCTCCCTCCATTCTCTTATTTCATTGAAAACCCTTTCTGGTTGTGCTGGTATTGACATTCTTGAAGTGAATTTGTTCTTACTGTAGGATGCCAAGTACTGCCGGAGGGATGTCTACACCGGAGTTCATGGGCAGGAGGAACGTGCCTTTTTTTGCCAGGGGGGGATTTCATGCCTAGTCCAGAAAGGGAGTACATCCTTCCTACTTATGCTGCCCGGCTTGCTTCGGTGTCCATTAGGAGGTGTTCCGAACCTAGTCGTGTACAGCAGATTTTAGACGAGGCAAGCCTCAAGAAAATGAAGATGAGGGAGGAGGCAGCAGCTATTAGAGCCCGTCGGGCTCATAGATTTGTCTTGGATTCTGCTGAGAAAAGTGGGGGAGAAGACGCAGAAGATTCCCAGGAGGTGAGGTGGACAGTCCCCCGAGGAGAGGACGGGATTTTTGAGAGGCATAGTGGAACTGATGCATCACAGAGCTCGGAGGATGAGGGGGATGAGGGGGATGAGGAAGAAGGTGGGGCAAGTTCCTCGGAGGGTGTAGGAGAGTAGTGCCCATTCCGGCTATGACAGTTAGAACACACTTGTATAGACGTGGCTTGCCACAGAATTTGCAATAAAATGTTGCATTTCAAGTCCACTCGTGCCACATTCCAACTTCACATGACCCAATTTCCGTGCCTCCTAACCCTATTTCCGTGGACTCACAATGGTCTGCTCATGCTTTTTTTTTTTTCCGCTCATGCTCATGCCGCTCATGAAATAGCAGCCCCCGTTGGGAGGAGAGCTTTAGTTTTAGTTTTAGTCTAAGACTTTAGTTCTTGTTCATGTTCTTGCTCAATTCTAACATGGTATCAGAGCCATTCTTCTCTAGGTGAGAGTTGATAGTTGAGATTGAGAGAACTTGATTATGGCTGGAGCATCGTCTTCTAGCAATCCTCCTTCTATGTCTATGACGAGTGCATTAGATGTGAGAATGGAAGATCGATTCAATGGAGCTAACTATCAAACCTGGAAGTTTAGGATGGAGATGGTCCCCACACCAATTTGGCAGTCCAAACTTTGAGTGACCTCAGCTTGGTGAATCGGCTAGACAAAGATCTATGGGGAGTGGTTGATGGATCAGTCCCAAGACCTGACACTATTGTTGGCCAAGCCATATGGGATAGAAAAGATCAGAAAGCAAGAGCTAGCATCATCACAAGCTTGAGAGACAATCTATTGCATCTCATTATAAGTGCTAAGAATGCTAAGGATGTTTGGGACAAGCTAGCAAACATATATGAGACGAAGATGTCACATCGCAAGTGTATGCGACGCAAAAGTTCTATGAATCCTATGATGGTTTTGTGGTGTCTCTAGCAGGACAAACCAACTTAACTATTGATGTTGTCATAGGACTTCTCCTTAAGGAGGAAACAAGAAGAAATGTCAAGGTACGTCACAGAGATAGACAGAGCTTTGTTCACAGGCAAGACTGGAGTAGTCTTGAATAGAAGACTCCCTTCACATGAGTCTCAGAAGTCCCAGAGGTTTCAGAAACCTCAATCTAGCTCAAAGATCAAAAACGCCAAAATAAGGTGCTTTTATTGCAAGAAACTTGGTCACATGATCAAGGATTGTAGAAAGTGCATTGCAGATGAGCGCAGCAGAGAGGGTCAATGGAACATAACTACTCATCAGAGGAACATTATTCTATTTGTTGTGTCTCTCTCAGCCACTACTAGACAGAAGCATGTGTGGGATGTTGATTCAGGAGCATCTCAACATATGAGTTCAGAGAGAGAGCATTTCTTATCTTATAGATCTCTTTCACCTACACAATATGTTCTTTTGGGAGATGATAGCAAACATGCCATTAGTGGGGAAGGTTCAGTCTCTCTTATGCTCAATGAAGTGGAAACCATAGAGGTGGAAAATGTCCTGCATGTCCCTACTTTAACAAAGAACCTACTATTTGTAAGGCAAATTGTTGCAAAGGGATACAAAGTGGTATTCCAAGATGAGAGTTGTACTATCAGAGATAGCTCAGGAGTTGTGATAGCAAGAGTTATTCTTGATAATTGCTTGTATAGATTACAACATCATGTCTCTAGTGCTCTTACTACTTTTTCACCACAGTTGGGATCTACACCTATCATGTCAGAAACAGAGTTGTGGCATAGAAGGTTAGGTATGTGAGCATTAAAAAATTGAGACAGATGCAACTCTCAAGCCATCTTGTGGTAGGACTACCATTGAAGGAGATGAGCGACATGCGTCTATGCAAAGGTTGCCTAGAAGGGAAGCAACATCGAGGTCAATTTCCTAAGGATGGTGGACGAAGAGCCACAAGTATATTGGAGATTGTACATTCTGATGTGTGCGGGCCAATGCAAACCACATCACTTGGAGGAGCAAGGTACTTTGTGACATTCATTGATGATTTGTCAAGGAGGGCTGTGGTGAATTTCCTAAGGCAGAAAAGTCAAGTGCTAGAGAAATTCAAGGAGTTCAAAGTACTTGCAGAAAAACAAACTGGAAAGCCTCTTAAGATTTTGAGATCTGACAGTGGTGGTCAGTACATCTCAAAGGCTTTCAATCAGTTTTGTCAAGAGAATGGAATAGCTCGACAGCTTACTGTTCCATATAACCCTATTTTAAGTAATTCCGGACTTTTGGCTTAAATCCGAACCAAACTTAATATATAACATAATTAAAAATAATTCAAGTATTAATAATAATATCGAGGAATATTGAGTCATTTAACTTGTGAAGTTGCACAATCCCATTCATGTAACATTGAATGGTAAGTCGAATGACGTACTTTGCATCAGAAAATTATAAATATAAGATCGATTGAATGAAGTTATTAATAAATTGATAGATATTATACACCTGAGCAGAATGGTGTAGCTGAGCGGATGAATAGATCACTGCAAGAATCTGCAAGGAGTATGTTGAAAGAAGTGAATCTTTCAAATCATTTTTGGGCAGAAGCTGTTAGCACTGCAACATATCTTCACAACAGAATACCTACCAAATCAGTGTTGGGAAAAACACCAGAAGAGGTATGGAGTGGTCAGAAGCCTAGTGTGGCTCATTGTAGGATTTTTGGATGTCGTGCATATGTCCATATTCCTACTCAAAAGCGAAAGAAACTTGACTCCAAATCAGAAGAATGCATCTTCATTGGCTACACAAAAGGTATGAAGGGATATAAGTTGTTCAATGAGACAACTAAGGCTGTCAAACACAACAGGGACGTAGTGTTTGATGAAGGCTTCATACCCTCTTTGGTAGTGAGAGAAGATGACATGGGAATGAGCTTAGAGCCATTATACCATTTCCAAGAGGAGTCTTATGAGGAGCCAATACAAGAGATGGCTGAAGCAAATGATGGAGGTGTTCAACTTGATGGAGTTGATCAAGGAGTCAAAGTTGGTGAACCACTTGTTGATATGGACTCTAGAGATGAAGTTGAAGATGTGCCAATTCTAAGGAGATCTCAACGGGAAAGAAAAGTTCCTAGAAGGCTGATTACATCTATGAGTGCCATTGAAACTATGGAAGAAGCATCACAAGTGGTTGAGCCTGTTACATATGAGGAAACGATGCGCTCTCCAGACAAACTACAATGGGAAGAAGCAATCAACTCAGAGTTGGATTCATTGATGCTAAACAAAGCATGGACACTCACTAGGTTGCCTGTAGGACGAAGAGCCATTGGTTGCAAGTGGATCTTCAAGTTGAAGTACAAAGCTGATGGATCTATTTACCGGTACTAAGCTCGTCTTGTAGCTAAGGGCTATGCACAAATTCAAGGAGTGGATTACAATGAAACCTTCTCACCAGTGGTGAAGATTTCTTCTATCAGAGTGTTGTTAGCTCTTGCAGCTCAACATGATCACGAAGTTCATCAAATGGATATTAAGACTGCATTTCTGAATGGAGAACTACAAGAAGAGATCTACATGAGACAACCTGAAGGGTTTGTACAAAGAGGAAGTGATATTGTGTGTAAGCTGCAAAAGAGTTTGTATGGACTCAAACAAAGTCCTCGAGCTTGGTATGCTAGGATCGATGCTTACCTCTTAAAGGCAAGATTTGAGCGAAGCGTTGCTGACACAAACATCTATGTGAAAAAAATGGGAGAGCAATTTGTGGTCATAGCTCTATATGTGGATGACACAATCATTGTCACCAACGATCGTCAAAGGTTGTTGCCAGAAACCAAAGCACTGTTGAGTGCTGAGTTTGCCATGACTGACATGGGTGAGATTCGGTTCTATCTTGGTATTCAAATTAGCAGAGATCGAGTGAACCATACAATATTCATGCATAAACGACAATACATTGAGACAATTCTACAAAGGTTTAAGTTGGAGATGAGTAAGCCAACATTAACTCCTCTCGAAGTTGGTTTGAAACTTACATGGTTTGTACTAGGCCAGACATTGTACATTCAGTGGGAGTGGTCTCACAATTTCTTTCAAATCCCGGACAAATCCATTGGAAAGCAGTGAAGAGGATATTTCGATATCTAAGAGGAACATCAATCTCTGGTCTACTCTACAAGAGAGTGGAAGATCCAAGTTTGTTGGGGTTTGCTGATGCTGACTAGACAGAAGACGTTAATAGTAGAAAATCAACTTCAGGCCATTGTTTTCTCCTAGCAGGTGGAGCTGTATCTTGGTCTAGCAAACGACAAGTTGCAACAGCGTTGTCATCAACAGTAGCTGAGTACATGTCCCTTACACAAGCAGCAAAGGAGGCTATTTGGTTACAGAAGTTGCTTGAAGATTTGGGTCATCTCCAATCACTACCTACGACTCTCTATTGTGAGAATCAAAGTGCGATTGCACTGAGTCAGAATCCGAAATATCATTCAAGGACGAAGCACATTGAAGTGCAACATCACTACATACGGGAAGTTGTATGCAAGGGAGAGATCAAGGTGATCTATTGTGCTACATGAGACATGGTTGCGGATGTTTTGACGAAGAGTCTACCACAAACAAAACACATGAAGTGTTCAGCCTTACTTGGTGTCTCTTCTCCAATGACAAACGAAGTAGATCAATGATATGGTTTAATTGAGTGGGAGTGTTGGAAGTAATTAAACATATCTAGAAGACTAAGAGTCTTGAAGGCCAAAGGTTTAGAAGTCTAAGAGACTATCTTGTTTAACTCACCTTTGGAAGGTGAATGGTTAGAAGTTGGATAGTCACCATAGTAAAAGTGGAAGTGACCAAGTAGGATTTCCTAGAGACCTTCTTGTAAAAGCTCGGGGGTGAAGCCACTAGTCTAAGTGTAAGAGTATGATGGTGGCTTCTATGGTTGGGAGGAGAGCTTTAGTTTTAGTTTTAGTCTAAGACTTTAGTTCTTGTTCATGTTCTTGCTCAATTCTAACAACCGTTTCATGCAATCGACGATATTGAAGTATCGAGTTTTCTCCGTATCTGTAAGCAATCGAGCCCGGGTAATGGCCCTCCAGACATGTGCACTGATCATAACGTAAGCACTAAACGTTGGCCCATCTGGTGAATCCTCCAAAGCTTTATCTTTGAGCTTGATCAGACTTCAGATAAAAAAAAATGTGCAACTTAGTTACATTTTAGTCCAAGGCAGTTTCCTCCAAGTAACGAAAGAAATTACCAGACAACGGTAACCTAGTAAAGAAAGCCTTTGAAAGAGAGCTTTCTGTCCAATAGTTGTCTCACTCTGATGCCAACTTGATTATATTCGCTCGCGAGCTAAAATTGGGAAGAAGAGAGCTGCGCTTCTCACGGGCGACCTCTGCCTACGACTTGATAAATTGCATCAGCATCACTCCGTCTGCGCTTCCGTCGAAATAGGCATGCCCAATTACATAGCCGCCACACTTCAGATGAGTGATCTGCATATTTCAAAATGAATCAATATTGTGGTCGTGCATAGATGTGCACTCAAAAAGTGCTGAGCTAAGACTATTGCACATGACATGTGGTCATCAGCTTCACACCTGAAACAGAAGAAGTGCAATGCCACAGAGATGTAGGAATCTGACCTGGGCACCAAAAAGAGGGTTGCAGGTACTACCCTCGTCCTCAAGAGTCCATGGGAGTGCTTGAGCAAAGTGTTGATACATGTCAGCCATGTTGTAATTACTTAGCTCCCCCACAGTGATGGGAGCTGACAAGAAGTCAAGGTCGGCGTGGCTGTATGCACGATGAGTAATATGAATCAAGACGATCTTTATAACAATGAACAAGAGTACAAGATATTGGAACAATACTGGAATGTTGGAAACTGGACTGGAGTACTAGATACTGGAAACTGGGCTAGAGTACTGGGAACTGGAAACAAGAGTAGCTTGAACTGGTGTTGGCGAGACTGAAGAGTGTCTAGTCTCACCTCCTATATATACTGGCTACTAAGAAGCTTCCCTAAGAAGCTTCCCCTATGGAGGTTGCTTGCTGGAGAAGTTTCCAAGATTAAACAAAGGTTTCTTGATGGAGAAGCTCCTTAAGCAAATGAGGTATCTTGATGGAGAAGTTTCCTCCAAAGAAAGCTTCCTGAGCAATTTCCCAAGTTACTCTTGGTAATTTGGTAAACTTCTGGTAATTTGGTAAATAATGATAAATAATGGTCGATCATGGTAAATCATGGTAACTTCCGGTAACTTGGTAACTTGGTAACTTCTGGTATTTACTCCTGATAAATTCTGGGCTATGTCCGTGACATCACCCCCTCCTCTAGCGCCAAGTTCCTCGAGGAGCGGTAAAATCTTGGACTTGCTTGAAGTTGGAGAAAATCCAAAATCCGGCGAATGATACTTGCCAAGTATTCGGCTCTTCGTTCTTGACTCAAATGATTTATAGGTCCCTGCAACCATCGATAGTATCCAGTACCTTGACCTTGGGACCACGTAGTGATTTGAGCATTCTAATTTTCGAAGCTGCCTTCAAACATGATTTCGTTGCCCTCTGGGTCCGAAGCCTCAACCTCCAACAGAATTACCAGACTTCGAGTAGGCTCCACTTGCCGTCGTACGGGGTCCAGACGAGGAAGTATGCGTCGCATTGGTGGCCCATCGTCTCAAGAAAGTCGGCGTGATGTTGAAGGTCGTGAGAGTCGGAATGGCTGATCTGGTAGTTGGGTAAGCGACAGCTCCAATGTATTTGGTTCCTATGACTCCATGCTGCCAATACAAGATGCAAGAGTGCTGGAAGTGCAGCTATATATACTGATATGTGGTGCTCCTCCCTCCTTAACGTGTATCAGGTACATTGAATGTGGAGTCTTCACCTTGAAGCTAACTTGGCTGACATCATCGTTGTGACGTCTTATTGACGTGTAGCTCGGGGGTTAGCTGGATATCATTGATGAAACTCTTGGACTTTGTCAAATGCACTGGCGAGGTTGGATGAAGGTCGTTCGTTCGCTGATGTCATGGCCTTTCCAATATACGAAATACTCAAGACGTTTATACTTGATGCGAGAGTCTAGGACTTCGTCGACTTCATACTCAATTTCCTGATTGACTTCGATTGGTGGAGGTGGTACGGAGACTCTCCCTGGAATATTTGATGGATGATACAACTCCAATAATGAAACATGAAAGTCTGGATGGATGCGCATACTTCGTAGGAGTTCAAGCCAAAAACTGACTGGATTTATTTATCGAAAAATTTTGAATGGTCCCAGGCGTTGATAATCCAACTTCCTTGATGGTCGCGAGGATTTTATGTCTCGTCGAAGAAGCCACACACGATCTCCGACCTTGAACTGGGGTTGGAGTTGGCAACGTTGATCTGCATACTCCTTATATTGTTTTTGAGCTTCTGCGAGGTGGAATGTAAGCTCCTTGTGAATCATAGCAAGATGAGTAGCAAGGTTTTCTGCAGCACTGCTTCCAACAGTCTTCATGTGGAAAGGGTTTGCTCGAGGATGATGACCATAATTGGAGAAAAATGGAGTTTGTTTGGTCGAAGAATGTATAGTGTCGTTGTAGGCAAACTCAGCCAATGACAGAAGGTCCGTCCAATTATCTTGGTGATAATTTATTGTACAGCGAAGATACTGCTCCAAAATCTGGTTTACACGTTCGGTTTGACCATCAGTCTGTGGATGATTAGCTGTAGAGAGGTTGATCTTAGTATCCAATATATGAAATAATCCCCTCCAGAAATTCGATATGAACTGTGGTTCTTGATCAGATACGATGTCCTTCGGGAGTCCATGAATGCGGTAGATATTATTGATGAAGAGTCTTACAGTTTCCTCGCCGATAACCGTCTTATTACATGGAATGAAATGTGTCATCTTCGTAAAACGATCTACAATAACAAGGATTGAATCGGTGGTCTTGGAAATTGGAAGGTCCGTAATAAAGTCCATAGACACGGATGACCATAGGCCCTTGGGTATGGGTAATGGTTGAAGAAGGACGTAAGGTCGATGTTGTGGTCCCTTCGCTCTAGCATACGTGTCGCAAGATTTTATAAATTCTTTCACGAATTTCCACATCTGCGGCCATCAATAGTCCCTGGATATCAATTCCATTGTTTTGTTGAAGCCGAAATGTCCTGCAGCTAGAAGATCATGACATGTTTGAAGAATTCGAAGTCGTGTACGTCCTGGAAATACATAGAGAAGTCCCTTGAAATAAAGTAAGCCATCTTTGAATTCGAAGTCGTTTGTAACATGTGGGTTGTCTCGAGGTTGATTTATTTGACTTCGTAGTGTCGTGGCAAATTGGTCGCTCTTCAGTGCTTCCTGAATCTTTTTTATGATCTCTACATCGTCATAGGTGGACATAGATAACATATTCAATTGGAGATTTGCTGGTTTCAAGATGATGGATTTCTGTTGGTCAAAAGCTGTATCCCATTCTTTTGGCGCAAGATACGATCGTCGAGAAAGAGCATCTAGTTTTCCTTGAAGATGTCCGGGACGGTAGGTAATAACAAAATCAAACCTTGCTAGTGACATACTCCATCTCGCTTGACGTCGATTCAAAACACGAGCACTCATAAAATACTCAAGGTTTTTGTGATCGGTATAGACAGTGATCTGATCTTTAGCTCTCTCCAATAATGACGCCACTCCTCAAAAACATCGATAATCGCTAGAAGTTCTTTGTCATGGATTTCATAACTGATCTCCGCAATGGAAAATTTGCGAGAACGAAAACCAATAGGGTGAAGTCGGCCATCTGCACCGTATTGAGAGAGTACCGCGCCAAGTGCAAAGTCCGATGCATCTGCTTCCAAAAAGAATGGTTTAGATGGGTTTGCATGTACCAGTATTGGAGCCGTTGTAAATGCTTGCTTCAGCCTTTCAAATGCTTGGTCAGCCTTCTCGTCCTATACAAATTTGTCCTTCCCTGTGAGTCGTGTCAATGGTGTAGCAATTTTTGAGTAGTCATTTATGAAGATTCTATAGAAATTTGCAAATCCTAGAAAACATTGTACATCTCGGACCGAAGTTGGTTTAATCCACTCGATGATGGTTTGTATTTTCTTCTGATCCATAAAGACTCATTTGTCGGAAATAATGTAGCCCAAAAATTCGACTTCAGATTGGTGGAAAAAACATTTTTCCAACTTGGCATATATTCATTTTTCCCTCAATTTATCAAGGACAAGGCGTACATGGCGACCTTGTTCTTCTTCATTATGTGAAATATCAAAATGTCGTCCAAATAGACGACTACAAAGTCATCTAAAATTCTCGAAAGATGTCATTCATCATGTGTTGAAAAATTGCTGGAGCATTTGTAAGACCGAAAGGCATAACATTGTATTCGAAATGTCCGTACCTTGCACGAAAAGCAGTCTTTCATTCGTCTCCTTCTCTTATTCGTACAAGGTTGTAAGCTCATCTCAAGTCGATTTTTGTGAAAAAATTTGCTCGTCCAAGTTGTTCGAGGAGTCTGGAAATCAGCGGTAGTGGGTAACGATTTCTTATAGTGACTTTGTTGAGCCCACGATAGTCCACACACATGCGTAACGATCCGTCATTCTTCTTCACAAAGAAGATAGGTGCTCCCGCGAGTGATTTCGAATGTCGAATGAAATTCTTTGACAAATTTTCATTAATGTATTCGCGTAAAGCAGCCAGCTCTGTCTGAGATAAATTGTAGATCGGGCCGAATGGTGGTTGAGCTCATTCTTGCAACTCAATTGCACAATCATAAGGTCGATGTTCTGGTAACATGTTTACATTTTTCTTCTCGAAGACATCCTTGAAATATTGATATTGAGTGGGTAATGTCGAAGTACCTTGGTCTGTTGTGGTTTTGATTGGAGTCGCATAAAGTGCAAATGTTGCGTCTTTCTTCGTAGCTCTCATGAAGGCTCTAGCTCCAAGAAACAGGGGTTGAATACTTTTGGTACTTTTGCATTTTTGTCTTGCCGAAATTTTTCGTGATCGCCAGTCGATGTCAGGATTATGAAGTACAAACCAGGGAAGTCCAAGGATCACAGGATTCGTTGGAGACTGGATGACATTGAAAACAATATGTGATGCTTGATTTTTAAGCTTCAATTCAAGGGGTCGAGTTTCATGGTCAATATTTCCTGATGCTAACAGTCGTCCATCGATGACTTCAACAAGGGCCGAGAATTTATTTCTTACGATTGTTAAATTGTGTTGTTTCGCAAAGTCTTTGTCAATAAAACACGTTGAAGCGTCCAAGTCCAAAAGTGCTTCTACGGAGATATCTCGATTTTGCAGGACAGTAAGAGTCCTTAGCATAGCTCTCGTCTATGAGCTGCTGGCTTAATGGACACTGAGATTCAGCTGGGCTCACTATCTATATCCAAATAATCTTCCCCTTCACTATCCACATCTGCAATTTGCCTTGCGGTAATTACCAACCCTGGAATGTCTTCCTCATTAAATGTAACTGCTCCTTCCAAAGAGACTGGTTCGGCCGTATCTGGTAGATTTTGTGGTTCCCTCATACCCTCGTGGTCGGCATTCTCCCCTAGGTCCAGATCATGGACGTCGGCCACGACTCGTTTGGCCCGGGGGTCCTTGTGAAGAACCACCTTCCATCCCGGCGCATGGGTGTCATCTGAAAAGAAAACTTGCTCAACTTGCGATGGGAAGATGAATGGCTCTTCATCTTGTGGTAGCATTTTTCTGAAATCAGCAAGGAGGAACCCGTACTCATCCCGTTTCATAGTGGCATTCTCTCCTACCATATTGGCTTTTACCCAAGAACAACGGAATAGAATTGGCTTCACAAGACCATAGTCTAGTTTAAGGATCTCTTTGATCACTCCTACATATTGCACATGGCATGAAATTGGATTCTGATCTCGTGCACAGCTCCTACTCTCTTGTTCAAAAAATGATGCCACTCCGCTGTCATAAGTCACCAGGAGGCTGGTGTTGGCATCGTCTACTCTATAGTGATTGCCATATGCTTTCAATGACCGGTACGAAGTGGCAATCAGCCCTGGGGGGAATGACAGACTCACCATGCCCTCATCTGGGTCCTCGTTCTCTGATGCGTACACCGCAATTGCAGATCTGACCCACACTGTAAAGGGCTGCAGCTCCTCCATTGTTGTGGGGTACTCCACCGGGGATCTGCGCCTACGACCGCCCCTCCGCCATGCTTTTGCAAATGCACTCCGTTCCGTTTTCAGGCGGACCTTCTCCGCTGCGTACTTTCTGGCAGAAACCAAATAGAAGCTGCAACTCAGTCCCCCTGACCAACACCGTGCTGTACATGCATGCCACATGCAGAGTGTGTGTCCTTTCAAGCACACTGTAGTGATGCAGCCTACTTCATAATCACTTGCAAGCAACAACCAAGATCTACGAAACACCCTCTGTAGTCGTCTGAAGCACCCTGTTAGTACACGATCCCACTCCCATAGTGGCCGGAATGACTTGTGACAATATATATGTAATTCCAGCATACAAAGACCATTAAGAATAGCACAGGAGGGATGTAAGTTGGCACCCACTGTCTCCATGGTGTCATGGTTGTTGTGTTGTTCAGCACATAATCATGTGCCACATCCCGAAGGTGCGGGCTCATGGCACGCTTTGTTCCACCACCTTCTAGGACCTCGCCTACAACTCATTCTTCCTCGTTCTCGTCCCACACCCGTTGTTGTATTGCATCAAATGAAGACATATACTCTGTCATGAAGCCCAGGGCTTCGTCGCGGATGTAGCCCTCCGCCATACTCCCCTCTGGCCGTGCCATGTTGCGTACATACCCCTTCAGATCCTTCATGTACCTCTCCATGGGGTACATCCACCGGCTGGCTACGGGCCCACACACATGCAACTCCTCTACAAGATGCACTAGCAAGTGTGTCATGACGTCAAAGAATGATGGAGGGAATTCTTTCTCCAGCAAACATAGGGTCATAGCCACATCCTCATGCAACGATGTAATGTCCCTCGGATCCCACACCTTCGCACAAATCTTCCTAAACACTCGACTTACACGCATTATGGCTGTTCGAGGACCTGGCGCCATCGTACCCCGAATGCACACTGGCAAAATCTGTTGCATCATCACGTGTAGATCATGTGACTTCATCCCCGACCATTTCTTGTTTATGGCATGCTTTTGGAAAGCACCCGAGAATCCGGTTGGCACTTTCATGGCTCCCAATGTCTTCAAAAAATCCTCTTGCTCTGATTTGGTCAGGACGTATGATGCTGCTGGCATGAGCACTTTGCCTGGTCTATTTGGATCAGGCCTTAGCCACAGATGTGACCGTATCCCTTCAATCTCCATGTCCTTTCGTACGTTTATCGTATCCTTCTCCCCAAAGATAGTCTTCAGAATGTTCTCGCAGAAGTTCTTCTCACAATGCATGGGGTCCAGGAGGTACCGCTGCAAGAGGTTCTGAAATGCCAAATGTCCTCCCATGAGACCAAGTTCTATGGGCAAAAAAAGTAGAATATGTGGCAGAAGTTGTCCATGTTACTACATTCTGCTTTCAACAACTCCACGATCCTCTCCACAGTGAGGTGTACGACTTCAACATCTACTGCATAGTAGTTACACTGACTTATGAGTTGGTGGAAGGACTCCTGACAGTAAAGGTAATTCCAGGAAGCACAATGTGAAAGAAAGTGAGTGAATGGGGGGGGGATTCATGCACCTTCCAATATGGCAAATCCCAAAGGATTGTCCAGCGCTTCACCCCGTGCTCCATGGCTGGATCCGCACTACTTCCTTCTCTCCCTCCAATCTCCATGAACGCCTCTTTCTCCTTTGCAAATTGCAATGTCTCCTCCGGTGTCACAGCATTTGGTGCCATTCTCTTTTCAACACATCCATTGAAGTGCCTTCCTGTTCATCGGTAGGGGTGGTTTCTTGCAAGGTAACGTCGATGCCCCATGTATATTGTCTTCCCCAATGGCTTTGAGTGCCGTGAATCCACATAGGGCCCACAAATGGGGCACCCTTTGTAGCCCTTTGTCTTGCAACCCGCAACAAGGCCATATGCGGGGAAATCGTGGATTGACCACATGAGTATGGCACGGAGGGTGAAACTCCGTTGCCCTACTGGTTTCAAAATGTCGTAAGCTTCAACTCCAATCCATAGTTCTTGTAGCTCTTCAATCAATGGTTGCAAATACACATCTATGTTTGCATTTGTCGCGGACTCCTTGCCTGGAATCAAAGAGACAACATGACAAAGAATTTCTTTGTTGTCAACCATGGTGGCAGGTTGTATGCCACCAACTGCATGGGCCATGTGGACCATGTGCAGCTCTTTGATCCGTATGGGTTTACTCTTTCCGTAGATACAGCCAATCGCACATTGCGTGGGTCCTCGGCGAAATCGGGCCAAGTTGCATCTATATGCTTCCACGCAAGGGAATCTGGGACATGCCTTACCAAACCATCATTTGAGGCATTCCTGGAATGCCAAGTCATGAGCTCACTAATGGTCTTGCATTTGTACATTTGTAATAGACGGGGGATAAGGGGAAAGTGCCTCAACACCTTGGCTGGCTGTTGTAACCTGCCCACATCATGGTATCGGGCTGCACCGCATTTGGGGCACTCCATAGCGTCCTTGTACTCTCTTCTAAAAAGTACATGTCCTTTTGGACATGCATGTATTTTCACGTAGTTGAGGCCGAGCTTCCCAATCATTTGGTTGGCCATGTGACAGCTTTTTGGCATTTCATTTGGTTGTGGAAGCAAGTTCAGCCGAAGCAAAGAGAACAACTCGTCCACAAAATGGTCTGAGACACCGTGGGTTGTGCACAAGTTCATCAACAGCATGGTGGCAGCAAGCTTTGTGGATTTGCATCCCTCGTACAGTGGCACACATGCTTCTTCTAGTGTCATGTGTGCAGAATTCAATTCTCCATCTCCACCTCCTTCCACGCCTTCCCCCACGTGAATGCCTTCATTTCCTGCGTCATCACCATCCCCAGTTGTCGCAGCGCCGTCCCCCTCTTCAGCATCGTCCATGATGTGGAATGCTTCCTGCAACATTCGAGTAATCTCCACCCCTCCATCCATGCCTGGTTCATGTCTTGCGCCCATGACATAGTCCTCGTCTGGCCTGTCTGTATGGCTCCCTCGGGGGTGTGCATTGTCCAATTGTGCCCACTCCTCATCGTCTTCGTCTACAGGTCCATCTCCAATCCACACCCGAAATGCTTCATGTCTTTTGTGGTGAAGGAGATGTGTGCGCACACCGTCCTCAGATCTACTTGTAGTTGAAGTGTGAACAACCTGACTACAAGGCCAGAACCTGCGCCACTTGTCTTAGCGGCCATCTCCAAATCACGTTTCGGCGGACAATCCCGTTCCGTTGCCGTGAAATTGCACCGTGGCGGGAAGGGAGTCCATTTGTGTGGCTCTATCACCATGGCGGGAAGGGGAGCATGTTAAAAATGGAGCATCGCCCTGCCACTTCACTCATTTGCTGTTTGCAGCTTCTTCCACCATCTTTCTTACTTAATTCTAATTCTTGCAATGCTGCCCTTGAGACGGCAACTGCAAGTGACCGGATCCTTTGATCGTCGCATTCAAAGACACTTACGTGTAGCAGATCGCAGACCCCCAAATGCCTGGAGAGAAAGCCAGAGGGCAGTCAATGCATGCACGGTTGTTTTGCACTGGTTGGGACGGAGTGGGGTGCAGAGGAGGCGTGATGTGCCCGAGTTCGCATGCCTAGCATCCTGCAGCCGGCGGCTTTTGCACGTTGGGCAGCAGTACCCTCTGCTGTATGATTACCATTTGTGGTACAGACTCACCGGCCTCCCCTGTCCACTTGGGTCTTGGGACAACGACTTATGGAGTATGTAGACAGAGTTGCATGTCGCGCAGGTACACCAAAATCTCCCATGTAACATAAACCCATTTCTCATTCATGCTTGCATGTGATCCACGGGGTAATTTCCATGTTCTCCCAGCTGATGTGGGTTCGCAAATTCTCGGTGTGTAGGTGTGTGTGTGAGGACCTCAACCTGGCATGGTGCGATGGGTGTCGAATGGACCCTTCTCTGCGATGGGAGAACCACTACAGTTGAGTTTGTTTTTGCTGAATCATTTGGCAGAGCACTGTGTTCACTTCTCACACATCATGCGCATTTTCTCCAAGAATGCATGTAAAGCGGAGCCATACACGGCATCATTGCAGTGTGTTTCTTTCGCCTAATTTTGAACGAAAAAAAGTTAACGGATCCATGTCAGTTGTGTGAATCACTATATCTAGTTGTCTGGAGGATTGTAAGTGGTTTAGGGTTTAACGTCTCAAAGTCGAAAATGCCATAGTGTCGGATGCACGACACGTGTTCATATTTGAAATCAACAACGGCCGGATCTTCACTACAGATCGGGGGGGGGGTGTGTGATCACACTCCCCTCCTTGTCCTTCTTTCCTCCTTTGCATGTCTTGGTCTTCCTCGCTCGTCTTTGTCTTGGTCATGGTCTAAGTCCTCGCTCGTCTTCATCTTTGTCATGGTCTATGTCCACGCCTAGTAAGAAGCGCTTGACCGCCAAGGCAGCATCACCTCCTCCCACTTCTGCACATTCCAGCCCCGCGGTGCGAAGGAGCCCCCGCCTGGCTCGACTGAATCCGGTACAGATGGCGTCGGTGCGAGAGGGAAGGCAGAGCGGTGGGCGGTCTTTGAGTTTGGATTTTGACACAAGCGAGTATAGCATGGGCGACGATGATGAGGTGGAGGACAGTTCGGAGGAAATTGCACCTCCATCTGCAGAGTCTCTCCAAAAGGTGCGCAAACGGCACAAAACCGCTGTGCATGAGGTGAGTTCTACCCCTACTTGTGTTCTTGTTTTCTGGGCGTTGAGTTCTCCTGAAACTGAAACTGGGATGCACATATCCACAAAGTTGTTTAAACGGATGTCGTAGTATACAGGGCAGTAGAAGAAGAAGTGTTCTTCAGTTTCAATTTCCTTGCTGCGCCCTATGCAAGCTGGACATAGGCGGTCCTCCCGTTGCAGGTTTTCCCATCTGCCAGTCTCTATCCGTAGGTTGTGGGAACCCACCCTAAACCGCCCCAATGCCCTCAAGAGGGAAGGAGGTAAGGGTGCTGAAAGGTAATTTGGTCTGAAGATTCTATCATCGCGGAGCACCAAGAATGTCTCTCGATAGAAGTGGAGCTTTGTTGTGAGATTGGGTAGCATCCAAGTTCTCTTGACATGTAATTCCATAAGCTCTCTCCGAATGAGTCTGTTGCGGTCATGTCTGGATGTTATGTCCACCTCATGTGGGTTCATTGGTAATAGGAAAGCAGTAGAAAGTCCGTTACGTTTCAATAAACTGTCCACTCGAGCATACCAGGAGTTCCCGAAACCTGCAGCTTTGAGCCTCATAGATGTTGTGAGGGCCCTTGCCACTAGCCCTTTGGGTGGAAGGGCCTGCAATCTATGGAGAAAGATTGTAAGCCTGAACTGTGCCTCGGATTGCAATGGTACACATGCGAACTCTGCACCTAGGATCTGAGATGGAGTTGTGCTCCTGGCGCCAAGCATTGCTTGGAGAAAAGATGACTGTAATGGTTCCAAATTCTTTTCCCACCAGGAGACAGGGACACCAGGTGCCCAGAACTCACAACCATTGATGGTAGCAGGGCTGATGACGGTGTCAAACAACCACTTTTTGGTCGGGGGATGCCGCAGATGTATTTGCTTGCATTTGGCGTGAAGGCGGACGGAGGCCGCCTTACCTTTAGTCAATCTGTCCAAGGCAGTGGCTGCAAAGTGAAACTTGGGGGAGTGGATAACCAGACCTAGGTACCGGTATGATTTGACAATCTCAATTTCCTGCTGGTTGAAGATGAATCTACGATCAGCCTGGCCATTGAAGACCATGATCTTGGTCTTGCTAAGATTGACTTGCATCCCATAGTCTTTGCAGAACTGTTCCAAAATTTTGATATGGCGTTGCAGAAAGACCGGGGATTGTGCCAAAAGGGCAACATCATCAGCGTAGAGGAGATGTGATTGGGCAGAAAATGAAGTTAGGCATAAAACATCCCTGAACATGTTTTCAATTTGTGTCATGGGGGAGGACATCGTGGAAAAACCTTCAGGTCTACCACTGTGTGCAGAGGGATTAGTTTTTAGGTCAAGGAAATGTTGATTTGTCACGTCATTGCACCTGAGTTGGAGTACGCATTTGCTATATGCGTTGATAACTCCAACGAGGCTAGGTCTGCAATATCCTTTCAATTGAATTGTGTCTGCACCTGTGTTTACCAACATTGAGAGTCTTTAGGACTTTTGGGGCTCCGTTGCTGGGCTCCGCCATACAGCCATTTGCTGATTGTGTGAATAGATGTCCACTGGATATGTGCAAAACCCGGATGGATGTTCTGTTTCCTGGTAAGTTTCATGTGGTACTGATGTGAACCCGCCCACATTCTGTTTCTTCACCAATGAATGGGCTTACATGTTATGAGGACATTCTGTCCCTCTCCTTTTCAGTTTTTGGCACTTGCACTGCAGGAGAGTGGGTTTGAGGTCAGCCAATCCATAGTTGTGGTTGTGGGATGGTTTGTGCTCTGGTGACGTTGTGTTCAGTAGGACTACAGCTGATGCACCTTGTGTGTGGGATGTTTTTGGCAGCGGAAGGGGAGTGAAGCTGCAGCAAAGCACTCACAGCCACCACACAATGCCAACCAACACCAACCTTGGCACCCACCCCCTGCCGGATGGTCTCCACAACAGAGTGCACCATGGGGAGCCCCCCCTGCTTCGGGGTCATGGCGCTGGCTTCCTGATGTTGCCACGTCACAATGGGGGCCTCCCACATCTCCATACGGCCCTCCCCCCTCCGGCACACATCAGTCACCCCCCACAACGTATGACGGCGCTGCTCCAGAGCATGGGGGCAGGAAACGGACATCAGAGCTGAGGAAGGAACGACGTCATGCCATGAAACAATGGGAAGGAGATGGAGAGGGAAGGGTGGCTGCAGGGCTAAAGCGCCACAAGGTGGAGGTGCATGGAAATGGAGTCATCAATGCTGGCTGCGAAGGTAAGGAACACTGGCAGCGTGATTTGCATGGCCTGGCATTGCGTTACCTTGACTCAAGCGTACAAGACATTGACCAGCAGTCCCAGAGTGCCATGTCAACAGTAATAGAGGGCATAAATGGAATGTACGAGTACACACCTATCCCTGCCAATTGTGATTTTATAGTGAAGCAATGTGGGAAGATAATGAAAGGAGAAAGAGCAAAACTGAAAGATAAATGGGCGAAGACTGGTGTGAGGCCAATGAACACTGAACCCGCCTATAGGGATAAGCTTGTTGCCTACTAGGAGTCCCCTCGTGGACTTGCAAAGGCTGAAGGGATGAAGCAAGCGCGTGCTTGTGTCACGAACCCCTCGCGTTGGGGCCGGGCAGGAGTTGCAGGCCAAGCAGCCCGTTTGGTAATCTCCCTCACCCCCTTCTCATTGCTCTTACGTTGTGGCATGTTCTGATGGAAGAGACACCCACGAGTGGGTTTTATTGCTTGTGCAGAATTAGTTGTTATGTGATATGCAGGGCAGTGCTTTGTCCATATGCTCCTGGCATTTTGTACTGACAGTGTGTGGATGGGCAAATACAGAAAAGATGCAAAGCGCGGAGCCCGTCAATGTCCGAGCTCGGGGCAGAGTGCAAGAACGCTGCGACTGGCACCCCATCAGAGTCTGTTTTGAGCCAGGTATGTTTTGAAGTCCGGTTTCCATTCATGAATCTGTTGTTGTACTAAGATTTGGTGGGTATGTGGGGCCCCCACGCATGGTACACGAGGGGTGTTATGCCAAACCTAGCCATCTCCGAATGCCTGAAATCCTGCACATTCGGCCTCTTCTTCTGGTTTTTAACAGTACGGGTGGGTGTTTGTATGCGTAGGGAGCGGGGAACTCAATGGCAGGCATCGGGGCCCTGGAGAGGCTTGCGGCTCTCTCTGCGGAGCGGGAGAGGGGAATGGAAGCACAATTGAAGAAGATAGTGGAACTCATGATGGGGCAAAAAGGGGGTGTGACGGGTGGCATTATGGAAGACCCCCCTGCTGCGACCATTGTACCTGACAAGGAGGAAGTAATTGTAGTGGGTAGGGATGTGACAGAGGTCCGGGCTGTTGTTGATGATATTCACAGTGGGGGCAAGGTCCACTCGTTGAAGAGGGAGAGGTCCAGCAAGTTGGTGGGGATGACATGGACGATGGGGGGGTCATTGCTCATGATGGGGGAAAAGGGGAAGCTATAGGGGGAGAGGGTGGTAGTTTGCCTGGTCCAAGCTGCAGGGGGACCGAAACTTTGCCCTCCGGGGTGACTGTTGTCTCCCAACCCACTGAGGTGAGACCCCGTGACACCCCTTCAAAAGCTCCTTTCATAGAAAAGTCGAAACTAATTGTTCTAGACCTGAACGGGATCATGTGCCACTCTATTCCTAACTTTCAGCCCAACCCGAGGCGTCATTGGCCATGGGTGTTGACCACCAACAAGTATGTTTTCCCAAGGCCCCAGGTTTGCGAGTTTTTAAACCTTCTCTTCCGGTATTTCTACGTTGGGATATGGTCCTGTGCTTCCAATGTCGCAGCCCTTTGCCTTGAGGGCAGGGGGGTCGGGACACATGAGGGGCTGCCCCTGTAGTGGGGGCATCGGCAGCGATAGATATGGGGGGCTGAAGCACCCTTGAGTACCCAAGGCACTCAAGGAGGCGGAGGCGCTCACTAGGTGGAGCCCCGCACACCAGGTTGCGGTGGGGGTGGCTCCACAAGGGGTGGTGGTAGCTTAGCGGGACTTAGTGGGGGTGGCATAGGACTCACCATGGGGGCGGAGACCTCGTGGTGGGAGTCGTGGGGAGTCTTGGGACTCATCACGGTCCATAGGGGCCGTGATGAGTGGGCCAAGACTCACCGCGACTCATCACCGGGAGTCGAGGGTTTTCGTGGTGGTTCGCCATAAAATAGCATGGCTGGTTATGAAACCCCCGCGGACAGCTACAGAAGTATATATAGGGAGTAGTAACCCCGAGAACGGTGCAAGCCCGTTGGTGACCAAAAACTAGTGAGTAAGCGAGCGAGCCGGAAAGCGGCCAAAGAGTGGGGAGCTGTTCCGGACTACCACCTACCAAAGGGAATTCTCCTAGTCCCAAATAGGTGGAGGGTTTAGAGGGAAGCGGAAGGGGACCGTTATGTCCCGGTGAGCAGCCGAAACTCCAAGTTGGCCCGGCGGCCAGGTTGGGAGTCAGGCGCGCGCATCAAAGCGAGTAACTATGACTTGAAGGGGAGTTTACCGAAGTGAGGTGTGCGACATTTGGTATCAGAGCTTAGAGTTCAGTACGCAATCGTCCTTGGGATTGACCTCACCATGGGGTCGGGCAAGCCGAAGCGAAAGCGGAACGGCCCAAAAGATGATGATCCCGGTGAGCCCGATGGGGGCGACGTGTCACCGAGGCGGCCGTTTGAGGAAGCGATGAATGTTCCCGAAAACGAGGCCGCTCAGGAGCGGGAGGAATCCGAGGAGTCGGAGCCCGAGGAATCCTTGAGAGCTCCGACAAACCAAGAGATGCCTCCCATGCCGGCAGCCTTTTGGGAAGGGTTGTTGGCGCAGTTTGGCGGGACGTTGAAAGACGTTGAAGGCGGCTAATGCCACTTCCACTAAGGCAAAGTTTAAGGTGAAGCCTAAGGAACCCGGCACCTTCGAGGGCGTTTGAAACCGGAAGGCACTCAACACCTGGCTCCTGGAGCTAGAGCAGTACTTCCGGGCGGCCAAGTTGAGTGACGAGGATCGGGTGGAAGTGGCTCCCACCTATTTGAGGGGCTATGCTCAACAATGGTGGCAGAAACGCCTTCACGACCGAGGCCCAAGCCCGGAAACCTTGAACTGGAGTGGGTTCAAGGAATTGATGAAGAGACAGTTTGTGCCCCTCAACGCATCCTGGCTTGCCCGGGACAAGATGAGGAATTTGAAGCAAACAGACGACATTCGGGGGTATGTCCAGGCTTTCAATGTGCTGTTGCTCGAAGTCGCGGACATGGCAGAACCAGAAATGGTCTTCAACTTTGTGGCAGGACTGGCCCCATGGGCTAGGCGGAAGTTGGAGGAGAAGCCACCCAAGACTTTGAACGAGGCAATTGAGAGAGCTGAATGTTTCTCGGATGTCCCTAGGGGTGAGAGACAAGGCCGTACGGAGCTGAACCACAAGAAGACCCGGCGGGAAGGTGACTCCTCCCGACCGGAAAAGAAGTGGGATAGGCCACGCGGCGAAAATGGCACGTGGAAATCGAAGGGAGGTCCTTCACACGTCAAGGCGGCACCCGGTGCTTCGAAAGGAAAAGCGGGTGGAGCGGCTTATGGCGGACAGAAGGCGACCTTTGATGGAGTGTGTTTCAATTGCGGGGAGCCCGGGCACATGGCCAAGAAGTGCACGAAGCCCCGGCAATTGAACATGACTCGGGCGACCACGGAGCTGTCAGAAGATACCATCAGTCGCTTGGTGGAAGCGGTAGTCGCCAGGACTTGCAAGGTAGGCAACTATTCTTGTGAGTTGTATCAGGAAACTGGCGCCCTGCGAAAAGGGAGTCAATTATTGTTCGTGGATGGGATAATATCCGGAACTAACGTGTCGTTGTTGGTGGACACAGGAGCGTCGCACTCCTTTATGACGCCGGTGGCGGCGCGAAAGTTGGGACTCCCGACAAGTGACGTGGGGGCCTCTATTGAGGTGCGCTCTGCCAAAGGAGAACCTCAGTTGGCGACAAGGTTGGCGTTTGATGTTCCTCTTCAACTGGGGAGTTGGGAGGGACGTGAGAACTTCACTATCTGCGAGATCGATGGAGTGGATCTCATTTTAGGGATGACCTTTTTGAGCAAATCCGGAGCGGTCATAGATGGCCGCAAGAGAGTAGTCACGCTCCCATGTGGGAATGGTGACGAGGTTTTACGAGTGTCGGAAACGCCCAAATCCGTGGGAGGGCGAATAAACCTTCTGTCAGCAAAGGAGTGGGCCGTGGAGGAGGCACACGAGTCCCAGTTTTTGCTTTACATTAGAGAAGTGAAAGGAGAAGGCGATGGGGAGCCGAGCCCAGATTGGATCAAGGGGATTTTGGAGAAATACCAGGATGTGATGCCGGAGGACTTACCAAGCGGCTTGCCACCGCGAAGAGGAGTTGACCACAAGATTGAGGTGATACCGGGAGCGGGACCGCCTGCCAAGGCGCCCTACCGGTTGAGCCACAGAGAGTTGGTCGAGCTGAAGACTCAGCTCAAGGATCTAATGTCAAAGGGGTACATCCGGCCGAGTAAGTCACCTTACGGAGCCCCGGTGCTATTTGCAGACAAGAAGGATGGGACGCTGCGGATGTGTGTCGATTACAGGGCTCTGAATAAGGTAACTATAAAAAACCGGTACCCTTTGCCAAGGATCGACGACCTCTTCGATCGGTTGGCAGGAGCGAAGTATTTCAGCCGGATCGACTTGCGCTCCGGCTATCACCAAATTCGGGTGGCAGAAGGAGATGAGGAGAAGACCGCGTGCAGGACAAGGTATGGTTCATATGAGTTTTTGGTGATGCCTTTTGGGCTCACCAATGCACCAGCGACATTTAGCACGCTGATGAACAGCCTTTTCCAAGAGTGGTTGGATGACTTCGTGATCGTGTACATCGACGACATCTTGGTGTACTCGAAAACAAAGGAGGAGCACCTGGAGCATCTCAAAAGGGTGTTCCAGAAATTGCGAGAAGGGAAGCTGTATGCCAAAGCTTCAAAGTGCGAATTCGGGGTCACAAAAGTGGAGTTCTTGGGGCATGTGATTACACAGGATGGGATCAAAATGGATGACAGAAAGGTGAGGGCGATCTTGGACTGGGAGCCTCCGACTTCGGTCCCGGGAGTGCGATCCTTCCTAGGACTCGCCTCCTATTACCGGAAGTATGTGAGAAATTTTGCCAAGATCGCGGGGCCGCTGTCGGACCTTCTGTGTAAATCCAAAGTCTGGGTATGGAACACATTTTGTGGCCAAGCTTTTGCTGAATTGAAGCAGCGGATGACGGAAGCTCCAGTCTTGAAAATCCCGGAGTTCGATCGTCCGTTTGAGATTCATACAGATGCATCGGACTTCGCAATTGGGGGTGTACTTATGCAAGATGGACGTCCAGTGGCTTACGAAAGTAAGAAACTGAATGAAGTGGAGCGACGGTGGCCGACGCACGGAAAAAGAGATGAAGGCGGTGGTGCATTGCCTTGAACTCTGGCGCCACTATGTTGGTTCCAACCCAGTGAAGGTGTTCACGGACAATGTCACGGTGAAGTATTTTGCCACGCAGCCCAAGTTGTCCCCAAAACAACTTAGGTGGCAAGATACTTTGGCAGTGTTCGACGTGGATATCCAGTACAAACCGGGACGGGACAATGTGGTGGCCGATGCTTTATGTAGAAAGCAGCAGCTCTTGTTGGTGTACAAGGGCGAGACGGCACTCCAAAGGAAGATCCGGAAGGCTTGCCGGAAGGATGAGCTGGCAAAGTGCGTGATGCAGAACTTGAGAATGGGGGTTAAATCGCAGTTCCACTTGCAAAACGGACTGCTCCGGTATAAGCAAAAACGTCTCTATGTGCCAAAGGGAGGGATCAGGGATAGTCTCTTGAGAGAATGCCATGATAGCCCGCTTGCGGGCCACGGTGGAGCCAAGCGCACTGCGGCACTCTTGAAGAAAGAGTATTTCTGGCCCAAACTGAGGGAGGAGGCAGAGGAGTATGTCAAGACATGCACCACATGCCAACAAAACCGGAGCGAGTACAAAAAGCAAGCGGGGCTGTTACAACCCTTGCCGATTCCAGAGGGGACTTGGGAAAGCGTCTCGATGGATTTCATGACTGCTATGCCGCTGTCAAAAGGATTCGATGCAATCATGGTGGTGGTAGATAGGTTCAGTAAAATGGCCCATTTCATCCCCACCAAGGAGACGGCAACGGCGCAGGAGACAGGGCGACTTTACTTCGCCCACGTCTTAAAGCATCATGGAGTCCCGAAGGATATTGTCTCGGACCGCGATCCAAAGTTTACGAGTAAATTCTGGAGAGCACTTTGGAAGAAGATGGGGACGAGGCTGAAGATGAGTACCGCCTTCCGACCTACGACGGACGGCCAAACGGAAAGAGTGAATTCCGTAGTGAAGCAATTCTTGCGGAATTACGTGTCGGCAGACCAATCAGACTGGATGGAACACTTAGACGCGGCAGAGTTCTGTTATAATAACACAGAACACTCCGCGACGGGAGTTTCCCCTTTTGTGTTGGTCTATGGAAAAGCACCTCTGGTGCCGACAAGTTGGGCCGCCCAGGACGTTGAGGAACCGGCAGTAGCGGCGGTACTGGAAGAACGCGAGCGTTTGTTGAAGCTCGCAAAGTACAACATTGCCAAAGCTAGGAAACGGTATGAAAGGCAGGCAAATCGGAAGCGGAGGGAAGTGAAGTTTGAGGCAGGCACAGAGGTCTGGTTGAACATCAAGAATTTTCGACTACCTCCGGAAGTGAGTCCGAAGTTCGTACCTCCGTATGCGGGTCCCTTTCGCATTCGGAGGGTTATGAATGAGGATGTGTATGAATTGGAGCTGCCGGCAAACAGCAAGGTGCACCCAGTATTCCATGTCTCCCTTTTGAAGCCTTACTTCAAAGATGAAGCACGTCCGAATCGGCAGCAAGTGTTGCGCCCGTCACCTATGCTGTTGGATCATGAAAATGAACCTGAGTACGAGGTGGAGGCAATACTTAAGTCAAGGAGGTTCAAGAACCGAGAAACGGAGTATCTCGTCAAATGGAAGGGCTATCATCTTGTGGAGGCATCTTGGGTGCGTGCCTCAGAAATGGGAAACGCATCCGAGGCAGTTGCAGCGTTCGAAGGGCGACCTCAAAAGCGGAAGAAACGTTGATGGGGACATCAACCTTGGAGCATGGGGGAGGAAATGCATACTTAGCCCGGTTTAGCTAGCTCAGGAATCCGATTGCAAAAACTTGTATTGTACAAAAATTTGTTATAAAGGAAATGGGTCCCAAATATTGTGCGTCCTATTGTGTTTGGAATGGTGATGCTTGGTGTGGTTGGCTAGTGTGTAGAATGCATGCTAGCTTACAAAAGTGGGAGAGGTAAATTGGGTTAATCGTGTGTTTGCGCAGTGCCGAAATCGGGTGACTCCCATCCAAGGGGCAAGGAAACTTGCGCCTTATTTGGGAGTTCACGTGCTAGTGCGCACCTGGCGCGTGCGCGTACTATAACTGCGCTACCGAGGGGGTTGCCTTGTAGTGTGGGCTAACGCGGAAGCTACGTGCTTCCGTTCACGTACTATAATCGTGTAGCCTCGGGACGAAGTCGTAGTGCGGCTTCGGCGTGTTCCCGTACCTCAGGCCAGCATTCCAAGGCGGACCCAATTGTAGTGATTGGGGCGCACGGTTGGTTCAAGATTATCTTCCTAGTCAAAGAGGGTTCCAGGTGAACCCTTGCTCAAGGTGATGCCAAAAGCGGCATCATGAGCGATCGCAAGCAATGTTGTTGCAGTAAGGCGATTTGATCCTCGGGGAGGATCGTTCCTTGGCCTTGAAGTAGGCCAAGAAGAGTGCACTGGGAGGAGCTGGAGAGGCTCCACCCTTGGCCGGGACTTGGAGGAAGTCGGCCGAACTAGCTAGTGGAGAGTAGAGTCAAGTGTGGGGTTTGGTTCTTTGCCATGGGACGCCATGGTGCGGAAACAAACTCCTTGATGTGGGACGCCACAGCTTGGATGTTCGTTTCTACAAAATGGACAAGTCGATGAGGACATCGACTCCCTGTTGGTAGGGGTGTGTGTCGCAGCCCTTTGCCTTGAGGGCAGGGGGGTCGGGACACATGAGGGGCTGCCCCTGTAGTGGGGGCATCGGCAGCGATAGATATGGGGGGCTGAAGCACCCTTGAGTACCCAAGGCACTCAAGGAGGCGGAGGCGCTCACTAGGTGGAGCCCCGCACACCGGGTTGCGGTGGGGGTGGCTCCACAAGGGGTGGTGGTAGCTTAGCGGGACTTAGTGGGGGTGGCATAGGACTCACCATGGGGGCGGAGACCTCGTGGTGGGAGTCGTGGGGAGTCTTGGGACTCATCACGGTCCATAGGGGCCGTGATGAGTGGGCCAAGACTCACCGCGACTCATCACCGGGAATCGAGGGTTTTCGTGGTGGTTCGCCATAAAATAGCATGGCTGGTTATGAAACCCCCGCGGACAGCTACAGAAGTATATATAGGGAGTAGTAACCCCAAGAACGGTGCAAGCCCGTTGGTGACCAAAAACTAGTGAGTAAGCGAGCGAGCCGGAAAGCGACCAAAGAGTGGGGAGCTGTTCCGGACTACCACCTACCAAAGGGAATTCTCCTAGTCCCAAATAGGTGGAGGGTTTAGAGGGAAGCGGAAGGGGACCGTTATGTCCCGGTGAGCAGCCGAAACTCCAAGTTGGCCCGGCGGCCAGGTTGGGAGTCAGGCGCGCGCATCAAAGCGAGTAACTATGACTTGAAGAGGAGTTTACCGAAGTGAGGTGTGCGACATCCAAGGGGAATGTTGCAGACATCTTCAAAGTGGTCATGCAGGGGGTCAAGGGTTCTCCCCTCTTTGTGTGGTCACAAGAGGAGTGTGACCCCTTGACAGAGCCACACCCCACAAAAGGGCCTGCCGTACAGAACTTACAGAAGAGACTGTCGAGGGTGTGGTCGGAATTTTCTAGATTTAACGAATCCAACACCCTCCTAGTGGATGATTCACCACACAAGGGGAGGGGGAACTCCCCTTTGAACATGGTCCATCCATTGTCGTTTGACGTCACTAGCAATGTCAGTGAGGGGCCCAATTCAGACTACCTTTTAGAAACAGTCTGGCCCTACTGCCAAGATTTGTTTTGCTCCAAGGATGTGCGTGTCTTCACAAGCACGCGGAAGCTGACCCCGACTGGCAGCTTGAATGTGGGAGAGGATGGGGTCGTTGGGGGAAGTACTTCTGCGCCCATGCAGGTGAAACTAACCTTACTGTTTGCAACATGACATCGAAGCCAAAGTCCATGTTTGTTTTGTTCCCCCCAGATGCCCTCTCACGCAAGGCTGGCACTATATGTTTTGCAGGGACCACATGTACAGGGAGTGGCAGTGGAGTCGAATGTGAAGAAGGTGGGTCCTGCGCCTACGACCATAGTGCTACGGCGGCAGCATTCCGGATTCCCCCCCCGACATGCGGAGGCAGCGCCCAAGGTATGGTTGTTCCCAGCCCCTCTCCGCAAACTTACTTGGTTGGTTTCCTTTATGGATACACTTCCTGAAGCGTTGCAATGTGTATTCATTGCAGGAGCAAGAGGAGTGGGCTGTCCCTGGCACCATCATCGCAGCAAGACGTGGTTCCCCAGGCATGCATTCATGGCTCCTTGCTTTGCCTGGCTGGTTTATAGTAGGGTTATTTTTGCCAGGAAGTTGTAGTGCTAGGGTCTGAGCAGGGTGTTTGTTAGCTTGCTCCGTGGAGGTGTGTTTATACCATTGCAACCACCAGAGTTCATGTTATTCTTATCCATCTGACTAAGCCTCTTTTTGCTGCTGCAGTTGAAGACACGTGGGCAGCTTTCCTCAGTTGCCACCCTCAGCGACGAGCTTCGCTTCAAGGTACGTTGGTACACCGTGAATTGGCTGCTGATTCAGTATTGTGGCAACCAAGATCGTTTCCATGCCCAGCTGCGCTTGACTTTCACCCTGTCATTGGTATGTTTGTTGTTGAGTGGACCCTGATGTTGGTGTCTGTAGATATCAGATCCTGTGTTTCTCCTGAACCCCCATGACAAGCGGTCAAAGACAGCCGCCGCCAAGGCGGAAGTGGTGGGAATAGCCGGGGTTGACAAGTTCCACTGCAAGGACATTCGATCCGGGTGGTACAAGGTGAAAGTCCACGAGATCATGCTTCCAAGTGTTATATTGCCTTGCCCAAATGTGGACGATGCCCCCCCCCCAGACCACACTAGCGCACGTGAAAGGCACGGTGACTCTGTGGCCAGAGAAGAGTATGAGGAAAGGTGAAAGTATCAAGTGACATTTCATGTTTGTAGTCCCTGTTGGGTGTGTAATGATACTCATAGAAGTGTGTATGATACTCACGTTACCAGTTTTGAACATTTGGGCCATGACAGTTTAAGTGATGTCCGACAACCGTGTATGTTGGCATTTAGTCTTGCTCATATGCAGGTGTGCCGTGACGGTCTCTAATTTGAATGTAATATCACATTTCCTGACTTGTCGTCGTGTCCGTCCACCTTCTATGTGTATGTGTGATGGTCTTTGGTCTCCCTGTTGCCTCGTCTATTTGGTTCATTAGCGTGATGTTGTGCATGCATCGTGGTCTGTGTTCTCAGTCTCGCCCAGTATCATTGCTTCTCAATTCCCCCTGCATATGGGTGAACCACTAAAACCAGTAGAATGCATCAGAACCATATTTTCAGCTTAGAATGCAGGTCAGTTGGAAACTCACACAAACCACTACAAGTGCTCATTTTTCGTGCTTTCCTACTGTAGTGCAACCAACTAGCACAGTGGCAGCGGAGTTGGCCAAAGCAGTCCCGAGATGGCACAAGCACTCTGCGTCTTTCCACTAGCAGTCGTACCCGTCACTGCCATTGCGTGGGGACGACGCCACGCGTCGACCCACACACTCTCCACGTGGTCCCCGTGGATTCGTCTACCGGAAGTTGTGCAGTTGACTTTGCCAGTGGCTATTGCGACGTCACATGCAACACTCCAAGTGATGTGGCCGACTGCGATGTGGCGTCTTGGGCCCGTGGCCACGCGGCAGCATTGCCGCTCGTCGCGGCGCCGCCACATCGGCATCCACGTCCGCATCCACGTCCGCGTCCATGTGTCACTGCGCCCCGGGTGAGTCAGTCTACTCATCCGGAGGGAAAAGTCAAAGTCAGCCCAAAAGGTCAGACACACGGGCGGCCCGCCTGGTTACGCCATGTGGTTCTTCAACATTAATCGCATTAATCGCTGAGCAGTTGTTCGCGCGTCTGCGTCCTTTACCACTCCAATCATTGGATGTCCAACCCAACTACCACGTCTGTTGTAACTTCCAGTCGATCCCAGTTTTTTGACTTTTACGACTCAAAATGAGTCGTTACCCCAGTGGTAAATGACACGAATGCTTCTAGTGCAGCCCCGTATGACGACACCGCTGGGGTTTCGGGGGGGGGGGGCGGCATGCAGGGGTGATGAGCCACGGGGTGCCACGGCACCTGCTATGATGGCACCGCCCGGCCCTATGTGCAGGCCCACGCCCGCCTTCTATGTTGTTCTTACCAGCAATTCGCCTACAGAGATGGCATTTCCCCTGTAGCTGAAGCGGCTGGGTTTTGCACGCGTTATGCAAACTCCACCTTCTCCTTCCTGCGCTCCCCGCCACCTCCATTAAGCAGCCTCGTTTGTTTGTGTTTTGTGCGCGCGATGGCCACCCCTCCTTCATTTTTCATTGGCACAAGGCCTTGGCACTTTGGAGTGTCTGGGTACCCAACCCAGAATTGTGCAGGGTTGCAGGCGGGGTGGCGTGAATGTGCAGAAGCGGGGGGTGGATTCCGCAGGCTCTTCCATTTTCGTTGTGTCCCCTGAGCTTGTTGCTTCTCTCTATCTTGGGTTATGTCTGGCAGCCTCTATTCAATAACCTTCAGCGCATTCCTTTCCTGTGCTGCTTCACATTTATGCCTTGGCGGTCGTCTTCATTTCCGCTGTGTCCCGCATGTCTTCATTTGCATTAGTCTTACATAGGGGGGGGTGATAGGGTTTGGGCGCAGGTTCAGATGGGTCCCAAGTGCAAGGTGTGTGATGTCTTGGCACCAACACCTCCGCTGATATATAATAATGTTGTTGATGTGCTAACTCAATGGGCGTCGAATGACCAACACTGTACTGAGGGCCGACAATTGAGAGAGTTATTAGACTGCTCTATGTTGACTACTTGATAAGCTTGCCTCTGCCTCCGCGCGCACAGCGGTGGCCAAAGCATCCTCGTGCCCTGAACTATCAATTTTTGTTTAGAAGGTATGTTAGTTTTGATTTTGGGGTGGAAAGAGATAAGGGAGGAAGGTGACAAACAAGGATTTAATGACGCTGTGAACGAGGTGCTCAGAGAGGATGTCTGGTCAGATGAGGACAATCATTCAGTTGAGGGATTTAGCACGAGCGAAGCGGGGGAGACCTGCGGGCAAAGAGAATTCGCCTCCTCATCGGGCACATGTAAGGAGAAGAAGTGATGGGGGGTGCAATGTGCCAGCTACTGCACAGTTGCCGTGCCAGTCCCGACAACTGCTGCTGGTCTCCTTTGACTGATGTGTCTTTCAATTTGTTGGGCTCTACTCATGCGGTGGCTCCTGTGGATGCAATTAGTTTAGAGTTTTTGGATTCTGAAAATGGGGATGTGCAAATGGTTCATATGGATGGATATGAGGGCGATTCATGTGAGGAAGAGAACTCGGAAAACGATGGGCCCTCGAAGGAGGTGGAGGAGGTGACAAATGAGTCGTTTGCCAGTTTGTTAGCTGCTGGGAATTGGAAGTGCAGAGAAACAACATTATGCAGAGATAGAGAGAAATTCTCTAGCCCCGCAGTTGGGCCTCTTCTGGGCAACATGAGAGAGACATATCCTGCTGTGTTTTTTTTTTTCAAGTTGCGCTGGTCCACCGCAACGTTGCTTCGAATTTGTCGGGAGACGAACCTTATAACGCTGTGGAGACACACGTAATATGCGGAACTCGAGGTGGGCCAATGTGGAGGCCATTGGTTGTGCCAGAGTTGGAAGCCTGGTTCGGCGTGTGTGTTGTTCACGTGGATAAAGAGGCTGTCGAACAGCTGCTGCTATGGGCAGTAGAGTGAGGTATTTTTTGCATGCCTTGTGATTAGAAAGGTTATGACAAGAGATCGTTATGAAGCAATTTTGCGTTGCTTGCATTTGGTGGATAACTCGACGTTGGTAACCGATCGTGGCAGTGTTGCATTCAACAAGATTGGCAAAGTCAGGTGGGCTTGTGCAGAAATTGCCAGTGCCTACAAACGTCATTGGAACTTGCACAAACTACTGACTGTCAATGAGATCATGATAAGATACAAGAGAAAATACTGTGCCATACGACAATATATGCCTAAGAAGCCAGTGAAGTGGGGCATAAAAGTGTGGGCCTTGCAGATGCTGTCAGTAGCTATGTATACGATTTCGATGTAGCTGTCGCAAGAACGGGGCCCCGAGGGCATGAGGGAGAAGTTTGGCAAAGGTGAGAAACACGATGTGGTCACTTGGCTAGTCTCTCCATTGCATGGGCTCGGCCATGTGGTGGTAACTGACAATTATTTCACATCATGTCACCACAGTTGTTGCATGATATGGCTTTGCTTGGGACATGGGCCACTGGCACTGTAAGGCTCAATGCCCCCTTCCTTGACTTGCTTGTCCATGACTGCCAAGCAAAGAGACACTTGGTGGCAAATGCATAGTAGTCGACAAGTTGCTGCTTGTTTGTGGTAGGATAAGAAATGTGTGTTCATGGTGTCATCCACATCTCGGCCAGCATTAGGGCCGAATCCACTTGTGATGGTCAGAAGTTTTGTAGGGAATGCCAGGGTGCAGGTGCCTTTTGTTCCAATGCATGCTCAGTACTAAACTTACATGCATGGTGTAGATGTCCAGGACCAGTTGCGAGGTGCATATAGCATGCAGCTGAAGACTCACAAATGGGTGGCATAAAATGTTTTTTTTCCTTTTGGACATCACGATTGTCAATTCTTATCTCTTGCAAGTCTCTCACATGTGTCGGATGGGGTTGCGTGGGATGACCCATCTTGAGTTTTCACCGGCCTTGGCACACAGTCTCACGTCACCTGCCACACTTGTTGTGCGCCTGATTCGTGCCACAGTGTTGACGACCTCGCCTTTTCGCTGGCATTCCTCTTTGTACAGTCCGCTTTGCCCTGTGTGCACTCAATGTGGGCTGCGTACCTATTACTTTTGTCCCGGTTAGTGCGATAATGCATTCTTGTGTCTTGGTTCTTGTTGGCGTGAAGCACATCTCGTCCGGAGTCGGTGAACTGGGCATGTTCACTTTGGTTTTGGACATGCTCGTGGATCCTACATGTGCATGGTACTCAAACTCTAGTGTGTGTGTGTAGGACGAAATCGCATCTGCAGGTGGTTGCTGCTACGCTGGCCTTCGGACATGGTGGATAGGCTCACGGGAGTGTGTGTGGGAGTGTGTGTGTGTGTGAGAGAGAGTTTTTTCATGTGTGTGTGTGTTGCTTGGGGGGGGAGGGACTGTCTACATATGAGGGCAGATTAGGGGGTGCGACTCCCCCTCAGTTCAAAGTAAGGGTCGCGTGGGTGTATTGGCGGTCTTCCTGCGCACGTGTAGTTCATGGGGAGGTGGTAGTTGAAGCAGTCCCAAGACAAGGAAGCATGTAGTTGAGTGGCAATTGCATTCGGGTGCATGAGCGGCCATGCCAAAATTTCGCGGGGTCCATTGGCAAGGTTGGAATGAGGTGGAACGACGTGGCCTGGAAAACGTTGCCTGAGTCACATGCAATTCCGGCTGGCATAATCCTAACTTGGACCAGACTTTGCCAGAAAATTCACTGAAAGCTCCATCCGAGGGGCAAATTTTATCCAAATGGTGTAGTTCGTGGGCAGGGTGTTTTGAAAGATGCCACTGCATAGATTGACCGTTGCAACTTTAGATTTGGCCCAAAATTTCTAGTGATCATGGGACCTCCATGATCTGCCTTATGCAATTGTAATTCTACCCCATTCACATACAGAGTGCTCAACCCCCCCTAAACTTGTCGGAGTGTCCTCAAATTTTGTGGGATGTGAAGAAGCAATGGCATGTGGAGGGCATTTGCCCTGGAAAATTTTGCAACATTGCCCACGAGCTTGGTCAAAGTGCAGTTTTGGGACATTTTCTGGATTTATGTACAAAATGGACCTCACTTTTTTGTTATAATGTCCCAATTGGAACTGTCAAATTTGCTAGGATTTGGGGTGCCTGTGCATGTACTAGGTAGGGACATGTTTCAACGGTTCATCCCTGTGGATGACAGGGGTAAGCAGATCCAGCCTTTCTTGTCAGGGTGGGCCTAGTTTTTGTCCAAGTGGACAGAAACTGCTCTCGCCGCTTAGGGGGTAAGAGCCGGGTTCCATGGGCACACCCAGTCGCCCCCCAAGCAAGCACCCCTAGGAGGAATCGCCCCTTATAAATGAGAGGGGGTGGTTCTATGGACACCTTTTCACTCGCCCAGACATATTTGAATTACAATTAATATAAGTTTTGGATGAGGATGTCAAAAATTATTCCTTTTCCTAAAATCTAACTGTGGATGGAAGTCAATAGAATTCTGTGTAAGGCTACGCCCCGCTGTACGAAAAGACAAAGGTTTCAGTAGGGGCGCCATGAAACTCATCCCTTCCGAAGGGACGTCTTTTTTGCGCCCCTTCGCAAGGGGCAACTCCGTGGGGGCGCCCCTTAGGGAATATCCTATTTCGACCAATAGCGCCTCATTAGCGCCTCATTAATACTGGGCCGATTAAGGGGGGGCGTTTGCAGCTGCCCATGGAACCCGGCTCTTAAGGACCTCCCCCGATAGTAGATTAAGTAAATTTCACATGGATGGAATTTATAACGTTTGTTTATTGGTGAGCCAAAAACAATTACTAATAATATTTGACACAAGGTAAAGGGTGAAGTTTCTTTAATGTCCAGTGAATTTACAGAGCCTACTGCTCAACACAAGGTATTCAGATTATTTTAGCAGTAATTGGAACCATATTGAACGTGACTCTGGTAATCGGAAGGGTCCGGGTTTTGAAGGCGGGTACCCGGCGGGTTAGGATCCGGGTTACCCGGACCCACACCCAGACCCGTGCTATCACAAAAAACCCGGATCCTAACCCGGATTCATTTCTAAAATGAACCCGGAACCGGACCCGGACCCGCCTTCTGGGTCCAGAACCCGTTATACCCGCTACCCGTGGGCCAATGTAGGGGGACAGGGTCCGGGTCTTAAATTTAGATGGGGCATAGGGGGGTCCACCTTGGATCTGGTAGGTTTTGTCATATGTGTGGAGGGGACGAGCAGCAATAGGCAGCAGCGGCCAGCCCCACCACGTTGTAGCCTGGTGGTAATGCCCACATACCACCTCAAAAGCGGTTGTGGGTTCAATCCCCGGAGTGGTGTCACAAAGTTGTGCCCTCTGGGTCCATAGTTTACACCTCCCAAAGGAGACGTCATATATTATTAATATGCCAGATCCCACACATCCATGCTATAGTGATCTACCCTTGAGGCATATTTCTATTCTTAACATGTTTAAAGAATTGATATTGAAAAATAGAAAATGGAACTCAAACTTAATTTAATTCTTATTCATGGTATACATATTCATATTCATGGTATATTTTGAAGGAATGTCTCTTAAAATAAAATTAATTATTAGGATTTAAAGTTTTTCCAGCCAAAAATAAATTTATCCCTAATTAATCTTAATTTTCTAATTTATTTAATCAATAAATTAGGACCCGGATCCGAACCCGTGAACCCGCTAATAATTCCCAACAACTACCCAGACCCTAACCCGAGTCCGTGTTGACAAACCCGGACCCGGATTTTCCAAATTTCAAAAACCCTGATCCGGACCCGGACTTGGCTCCGAAAAAAAACCCGCACCCGGACCCGGCGGGTTCCTTAAAAAGCCAGAACCCGCACAACACTGGAACTTACCCCGCTTTTCATTATTTATTGAAGAATTACTCTATAACAGGAATTCCTAGTGGATGAATGAACCAAACAGATCCGGGGCCGTACCTACATTGCAAGAAAGACCCCAGTGAATCCAGTCGGGAAAACCGACCACATGCATTTTCTTTATTTCTGTGTCTTATCCTTGGGAGCATCAACTTGCTGCTACACTGTACACCAGTCTTCCAAGGAAGATAAGAAAATCGCTTAAAAGGAGGTAGTGATGACGGCAGCAGAAGAAGGGGAAATTGCCTGAGAACGCACCGTTTTCCACCGCCGAACTCGTTCAAATATCACTAGCAGCTCTGCCTTCTTTCAACCTCAACTGGACACTGATCCACGCTTGTATCTGGATAGATTCCGAGAGAGAGATTGAGAGAGTGATAGAGAGAGGGGTTTGTGTCTACAAAGTTTCTTTGTGCTTTGAATGTGGTGGTGATTTCTTACAGGAGCCTGGGAATCATTTTTCTTCCCTGAATTGGAAACCATGGGGCTAGAAGACCCACTGGTGCACTCCATTGAGAATTTGCGGATTGATCCTGCCTTTGTGCTGGATCCAGAGCACCGACCTAAGCGTAAGCACAATGAGTACAGCACTGCTGGCGACCAAGTGCCAGTGATTGACTTAGCCCCACTTCGATCGAAGGGCTTGGAGAAAGGGGATAGTGATAACCTCCAACGCTTAATTGAGGAGGTTGGTAGAGCATGTGAAGACTGGGGCTTCTTTCAGGTGATTAACCATGGCATATCTCTCAGCCTTCTGGAGGAACTGGAGACGAATGCGAGCGAATTTTTCGGCCTCCCACTTGAGGAGAAGAGAAAGGTATAATTAACGTCTGATTCAGTACAATTGGGTTTCATAGCCACGCAACGAGTAATAACTTCGAGCTGAATATCGTCATACGGTGGGGGGAAAGAAGGAGAGAGATGACGATGTCTTCAGATTTTTTCTTTGCAGTAGGATTGTGGCCATGTGCTCTTGGGCCGGTCTGGATGAGCAGAAACGAGAGGGGACGGATGGGAAGGGGGCACTAGAGTGGGGAAGTAAGAATTGGATGCCAAATTGCATGGTCTAGAGTCAAGGTTTAGCTTTTTGAGCTTCTCAAATTGAATGAAAAGAACTTCGGGGAAAGTCCACTTGACGCTTGCGAAGTGGCAAGGGGGGATAAAGCTCTTTGACAGTGACCTCTCTAAGCACTTGAAATTCTTTCATTGTGCTCCACTTGCATAATACTAAGAACGGAGTGCCTACCTAATCTCAGGTGCGGCGAACGTTTGACAATGCACTCGGCTACTTTGACACCGAGCTCACTAAGAATGTGCGGGACTGGAAAGAAGTCTTTGATTTCGTTACCCGGGGAGTTTTGGAGCTACCTCAGGAATTGGATAGCGAGAGCAAACAGACTAAACTTTACGCAAACCAGTGGCCCCAGATACCCACTGGGTTAAGGTATGTGTGAGTTGTTTGATGCGAAGCGCTAGACTGTGCTCCCCAGGGGACTGCATAGTTGATGACATACTGAAAGGTCAAGGAGTATCTCTCTCTCTACATACTGTTGAGTGCAAGGCAAATATTATTAGGAAATCTGTCGTTGGGCAACTTCTGAGTGGTTCTTATTGCTCTACTTTTTCACAAGAGTCCTCAGGGTCCCCTCTCGACATTGTCTTAAGTTCTCATGTCTCTCACTGCATCTCTCCATTCTAAATTACTTTTGTTTTTATGGCTCTCTCTTGACATTTGAGCTTAGATGTGGCCCTTGGCATGTTGTCAGTAGCATGTGCTTGCTTTATGTTATATGGAAATAGATGCGCTGGTTTTGTTACTTCCGTGAATTGTTTTTAACATGTAAACAGTGAACATAAGTATCATTGTTTCAGCTTATATCAAGACATTGCTGGAAGAGATGAAGGAAGTTTGATATATAGTTGTCAACGTGTATTGGTATCTAACTCAGATTAATTTGACAGGTGGCTTCAAATGCCAGAGAATAAACATTTTGGAATGAAGGTTGGGTGAATAGAAAATATGGTGAACACTGCAGGTAGAATGAATCAGTCGAGTAACCACCCACCCACTTGGAGTGTCCTTACTTGCAGTCAACCTGAGATCAACCCGTGTAATAATTGCTATGGCAGGGGGGTCTGCGAGAAGTGGGGCAAGGCTGTAGAAGGCCTGGGTTTTGAGGTCTTGGGTTTGATTTCGCAAAGTTTGGGTTTACCTGCAACCCAATTTCATCATTACTGGAAGGAAGACAGCAATTTTGTACGCTTGAACTATTACCCAAAGTGTCCTGCGCCAGATCTGACACTTGGCGTGAGCCGACACAAGGATGGGGGTGCGCTTACCGTGTTGGTGCAAGATGAGGTTGGGGGTCTCGAGGTGAGACGGAAAGATGGAGAGTGGATAGGAGTAAAACCGCGCCGTGATGCATTTGTCATCAATGTCGGGGATCTCTTTCAGGTATGTGTAATTAACAGACCTAGAACCTTTTATTGCACAGGTTATTCCAATCACAGACATACTTGGGATTGTCTAGAGCCTTGAACCTGAAGGGTAGTGATTGGTTTCCAACCTCTAATTGCAGACATGTCCTCAGAACGAGGATGAGACTACACTGTAAACATCCATGAAAAGCCTCTTCCCTAACAGGTACTGCCCCCTTTTCACCAATTACAATGAACATGGCTCAATTGATCCTGTAAACTTCCAATGGATTATACATATTCCATAGAACATGGACTGCCAAGAGGGGCTGAAGAAAGTGGGCTTTCCTCCGCCAACCTAAGCTAGCACTCAACAGAGTAAAGCACTTCAGAGGCTTGGCTATGACCAAACAAACTCGTATCTTCCCTCTTCCCTCCAAATAAAGAACAAGAGAGAAAGAAAGAACGTTTTGTTTTGCAATGACATTGTGCAATGAAATGGAACACAGGTTTGGAGTAACGACAAGTATCAGAGTGTGGAGCATCGAGTGGTGGTCAATGAGAACAAACCTCGTTACTCTTTTCCCCTCTTTTTCAATCCTTCATATTCCACAGATGTGGCGCCAGTGCCAGAACTACTGGATGGAAAGCATCCACCGCTCTATCGCCCCTACAGCTGGGGTATGTTCATGAAGAGCAGAAAAGATGGAAACTTCAAGAATTTGGGAGTTGAGAATCTTCAGATCTCTCACTTTGCTATCAATCGGAAGGAATCAGCTGTTTGACACCAGTAGTTTAATCTCACAGCTCCTTCATATTTTCATCTTGATATTTGTGGACTGTATGTATAGTGGGGGTGGGACAGAAATGTACTTATCGTCAGAGTCTTCTTCCTGTAGGTTTTACCCAGGACAGAGATGAAAGTGTGGATAGTCATATCAGAGGAGCGAAACTTAGAAGATCTATTAAAGGGAAGGAAAGGCAGCGGGATGGAATCTTGGCCCTTGACCATTTCAGAGTAGTAACATGAAGATGTCATGAGGAAGAGGTGAAAGTTAGGCAAGCATATATGAAGTGGATTAGGGCTGTACTCTTTGGATGTATATTTATGGTGACATAAGCTGAATTGGACTGTATATGTTTCATGCTGATGATACTTGAGGGTGATCACAGCCCAGAGTGAGATAAAGCCCTTTGGCAAGTGATTTTGTGTGGTCTTGGAACACAGCTAAAATTCCCTTACAGTAACTGAGCATTGGATTTTCACAGTACTAGTGCGCCCTGGTGCATCTCATTACCTGGTCTCTTGAATTGGGTTGGCTGGTTGACGTTTATCATGCTATAGTTACACAGTGTCGGAGCAATGGTACATACTCGCAATGTAGCTGTGCAGGGGTGCACTGCCAAATGTACACATTACTTGTCCGGTTCACTTCTTCCCTTTATGAGAGAGATGCCCTTCGAGAGCACCTGCATATGATGGGAAAGAAGGAATTTCCCACAAAATGGCGTTGATGAGAATGATTCGAAGAACGGCTGGCATTGTCAAGACATTTCCTATTGTTCGTACACGCTATCAAGATATTTTACACCGTGAAGCTGGCGTTGAGTTGAGTTTCAAGTTCCCATGGGCAAGATATCATACATAGCAGCTGCAGGCGGGAGACTCTTCAGTATATCTACGATAGATATGGACTTGCAGACTACCTATTCTTGATAAGAAATAGATGGCTCCCTCAAACTTATAAGATCATGTAGTCATGAGACATGATCGTCGTTGATTTTGTCATAGCCCTCAGGGGCGCTTCGTCGCAGGAAGGGTCGGCAAATTGTTGGAAGAAGCAATGTTGTCATGCTCGGAGTGCTGATGCATTCTCTAGCTAGTGTGAATTCACACTTCTTGCTTTCAAAACAAGCATTTGGGTGGTTACTGCACTCTTGATGGCTGGCTATTGATGTGTTAATGCAGGCCCCATACCTCTCCACATGCCACAGTCAAACTGGAGCCTTTCTAGTTTTTAGATTTACTAAAAATCTTCAAAGTCTGATGCATGCGAGGAAAAATGCAGGAGAACACCACCCCGTCGAGACATGTTGTGAGATTGGCGCCGTGCACGAAGGACCTAGCCGTAATGATGAAGTTGGGGACCATGAAAAACGCTATGCTGGAAATCGACCGGTGGAACTTTGCATCTAGCTTGTGCACGTTGCTGCAGACAAGCTTCTAGGCACTGGGCTTAGTGAGGAGCCCATAAAGAGGGCAGCTTGTTTCAATCCTTGCTTGCATGCATCTGTCTGCACTGATTGTTCAGTTAAAGCTTGGAACGAGCCCAAAAAAGTGTCCCCATCTGCTGGTTCAACCACTTACAGAACTATGTGGAATCCATCTCCTAGTGCAGACAGGTTCAAACAGACAGAGTGAGCGCAGAGGAGTAGGCTATGAGCCAATTTTGGTACGACTTATGGCACTTTGTGTCACAAGCTTTGCACATTCTTCTTCCTTCAGCTTTCCACAGTTTCGTCTTTGAACGGACCCATCGTTGCAGAATTCTTTTGAGGAAGAGGGTGGGGGCTAAACCGATTAGCAATCCTTGAATGTTTACACCATCCCATCGCAAGAAATTCCCAGTTATACAGACTGGTTGTTGGCGTGTCCAACCAGATCGTTTTGCCCAATAGAACTTCCACTTTCGAAAGCTTCAAATCAACCTCACTTCAGCAAGTGTACAGTGACGGACATCATACATCATTCTGACAGAATAATCAGGAACAGAATGTTGGACAGATGGTAGGGTCCCCATGAGGAATTTACTCTGAGGATGTGGTCAGCACGTGATGGTAGCGTGGTACAGATTCTTGAGGGATGGCTTCTGGGTTATAGTAAAATGAAACAAAGACTTCGCAGATTGAAAGCGTTAGCCTAACATGTGAACTCATTACATCGGGCGATTTGTACGGCCGCCACATGGCAGGTTTTGATTGGACGGACCTGTGGAGATGAGCAGGTCTGGTCAGACGTTTGGCCAGATCTGAAGAGGCTGGGTGGGTATATGTATGTGTGTGTGCAGAGCTTACGGTCTCACAGCAAACAAAATCCATGCTTTGGTTCTTCCAGAGTTTCTCCAGTCCGTATGAGATCGTAAGATTTTCTGATCTCAAAGGTGGTCCAGAACTGTAAAGCCATCCGAGTGCCTGCATCTGGTGGTGCTGGGATGAGATGAGTTGGAGATGCCATGGCCAGACGTACGCCGAACTTGTGTCGAATCTGCAGAGTGGGTCCCTTTTCAATTGTGGTTGATTTTTGTGGATTTTGGGCTGTTTTGCACCTTGCGGCTTTCGAGCACAATCTCATCGCCACTTTCCACTGTGGGTTTTAAATCTCATTGCCTTTGCACTTTGCAGTGTCTTTACAGTTAAGTTGGGTGCCACGTACTGTGCGTTTGATCCATAGATGATCTTGGAGTCAATGGAAGCGGGATTCTGGTCCTTATTACTCTCCACATTCTTTGGGCGGATCTCTCATTCACATTACCGGAACTTGAAAACTGAATGGTTTGGATGATGGATTCAGTGTTTCTTTTCTCTCTGACCCTAAATACTTCCCTCTTTGATCTCGCTGTGAAAATGTTTTTATGACTATATTGCTGGAATCAATACTCTGCTCTATAGTGTAATGACAATGCCAACACTTGAATCAAGATTCAAGCCCGTGTAAACGGATTGTTGAATGCGGTACGCAATTGCTATGGCGAGTATCATAAAGTGGTGGTTGACAATCCCCCTCTGGTTGGGAAGGGTTAGTATCATGTTAGGATAATACCCTGCGGTGTACGACATAGCCACCGGTCAAGGACTGCATCTAACGATTGCATTTGTTCTTTCTCATTCTTTCAGAGATCTTTGCACGATAAGACAGTTGACAAGAGACTAAGAATATGACGTGGTATATTTATGCAGAACATGGCATTCTCACATCACCAGAGGCAGCAGCAGCCATGTCCAAAATTGACCGGAAGCTCTTTGTGCCTGACGATGGCTCGCCATATGACGATGCTCCCCAGCTCATAGGTTTCTCTCTCTCTTTTACAAATACACAAATGGGGTCACTGATAGTGCAAGCACAGCCACATTTGGTACAGCTGTGCAATCCAGGGGGTAGATGCTCTTTTTTTATCTTATGTTTGACTGGTTTCGTTACTACAGCAATATGTGCCACGTCTTCGTAAGTAGAAATGGATAGAGTTCCAATCCTGGATTCAAGTATGTCAATGCAAGCTATATATCCTCTCAACTCCTCTCCCAATTATAGAATACCATTTCATCATTTCTCTCTCTACTTCTCCCACTTTCAAAGTCATGATTTTCCTTTCTCTTTCTCTCCCCCCCCCTCTCTCTCTCTCTCATGGGCTACGGCAAACAACGTCTTATGAGTACATTCTCTCTCTCATGGGCACACAGACAGGCACACTGGAAAATCTGGAAAGAAAAGGGTTTGTTGATCCCTTTCACAACTCACTCTAGAATCTCCTTGTAAGGGAACTTTGTGTTATTTTTGGCAAATACATGACTGCCTTCAACCTTGAGGTCTTTAGGGACTAGAACTTGTTCCCTACACCAAGAAAGCTAATGGTGGATGGATGGGGCTTTGCAGGTTTTGAAGCTACAATATCTGCTCCGCACATGGTATGCAGTTTTGTGTTTAAGGGGCAAAATCAAGTCCAAAAGTTCACTTGAAACTCAACAGACTTGTGGGCTTCAGTTTTGGGGTGGTCCCCACAGATATATTCCTGTGAAAAGTAGAAGAAAGGGCCAAATTTTGATGGGGCTATATGCCTGATAGAATGACAATCTCCCTGCTATGGCTGTGTGCAGCATGGGTACTGTCTCTCTTTGCTGGCGGATTACCTGAAGCCTGGAATGCATGTTCTGGATGTTGGTTCTGGCTCGGGCTACTTGACAGCTGTCTTTAGCCTGATGGTATTTCCATTTCCTTTCCCTTTCTTCTTTGGGCATGTAGGTGTCATTTTTATGCCGCAATGGGTTCTGCATAGAAAAGTACAACGGACAGATGCAAGTGAAAATAGAGACAAGCAACATCACTTGTGGGGGCTCAGCACTGTGGAAAAGCAAAATTGGTGTGCTCATCTGCATGACCTGCACTGTCCTGCCCAATACGTCACTCCCTGAATGCATGTCATTGTGACTGCACAAGTGAATGTGTAGCCTTGTTCAAGAAAATGTATAGTTTCACTTCACGAATGTTATTCCCATTGTTATACCCATGACCTTCACGTGTTTGAAGTGTGGTCCCGAAGGAAGCTAGGCAGATGCATCCACCATATGCATGCTACATATGGCCACCGTGGCAATTGGTGGCAGAAGCAACAACGATTGCCTTGCTAAAGACTCGCATGCTGTAGGGCTCGATATTCTTGGATAACTCATTTGGTGTGCACTGACGTTCAATTTGTGTTCTCACTCATAGCTGCGCCACCCTCTTTGCAGGTTGGGGAGGCAGGAAGGACAGTGGGAGTAGAGCACATCCCAGAGCTTGTTGAGCGGTCGCTTGATGCCATCAAGCAAACACCTGCAGGATTTCTCCTTGGCACTGGCCGTCTCAGCATTCATGGTATTTTACCTACCCAAGAAACACTGAGGTGGCTCGTATGTGAACTTGTGTTCCTTCCTCCAATCGTTCCCTCTTTTTTTCTGGAAGACTATGACCACAAGCTGCTATAAAGCTCAGGTTTATCAGTATATTTTCTTCACTCTTCTGTTTGGCTGAGTTCATAAGCTTGACTTAACAGGTTGTGGAGTTTCAGCTTAGACTCAAATGAAACTAGTCTCGTCTTTGCTGGCGAGACACAAAGTCTTAGATAAATGGGTTGTCACTGATTGTGCTTTCCTCATTGACGTCAGAACAGAAAGCATCATGCTGTTTCCAGCACTGCTGATTTAGGCCTCTCTATCTCACCACAGATGTCACATTGTACCATGGTGGCACTGCCAACCACACTACAGAGATGTATTTGCCTGCAGCTTTAAATAATCACAATGATTTGTATTTTTAAGAAGGAATGTTAAGGCCGTCTGGAGCCAACATAAATGAATTTCGTAGTGCTACTTGCCAATGAACCTGATGTTGGTTTGTACTGAATCTTATTTTGGGAAGCGGATATTGTGCAGTGGCTGATGGCAAGAATGGATATTCAGATGGAGGACCCTATAATGCCATCCATGTGGGAGCTGCAGCAGCAGGTAGGCACCAAAGTTTTGTGCTCTTTCAAGTGGCAGGTCAGTTCTCACTATCCTTCAGTCAGATTGTTTCATGGGCTCTCATCTTCAGTGTTTGAATGATGTATTGGAATGGTTGTATCAATTACCAACAGAGATGCCAGAGGCGCTTGTGGATCAACTCAAGCCTGGTGGCCGCATGGTGATCCCAGTTGGGAAAACCTCCCAGGTGGACTGTCCCCTCTCCCCTTCGGAATTTGTTTTTGGCCCCAGAGGTCCTTCGTGCCCCCCTGTGGAAATCTTTCTCTCTCTAAAGTACCATTTCATTTCTCTCTTCTTGGATCTACAACTTAGTTCCGTGGTGCCTAGTGTGATGTTCTACATGTGTCTTTGGGCCTCCTTTGGACGTAGTAAATTTGTCTTGTTCTCTCCCCTCTCTCTTGTTGTCCCAGGTCTCAAATCAAGACTCCACCTTCCTGTCCCAATTTATCATTAGCTGTGTGCAAGTTCTTCCATGTTTCAAGCCCAGTTGCACCCGGAGTAGTAAAATATCCCAGCTTTAGAGTATGTCTGTGCCAAAAGATACTAATTGATAACTCAGACCTCCATGCAACTCGAGGATCCGCTTTTCTAGAGCCTCATTTCCGTAATGTGTTGGAAAATTCTGTTGCATAGAGCCCCTCCATTTTGGGTGACCATCTTCGTGTGTGGCAAAATTTCTCAGCCAATAATGCTCAATTTTCCGAGATTTAAGTTTTTCTTCCCTTCTTGAACCCTCTTGAATGAGACGGTGCATTTTGATGAAAACTACACCTTTGGACCAGTGCAGGACCTTGTTATTGTGGAGAAGCTACTTGATGGATCAATAAAAAAGACTGTCGAGATGGGCGTGCGCTACGTACCTCTTGTCTGACCCACTTGCTCTTTGCATACAAAATGTGCCAGTTGGGGTTGGGTCTCGAATGGTACCAAATTTCCCACTGATTTCTGTATAGAGATTTGCCTCTGATTAATTTGGACTTCCCCTGGTCAATAAAGGCATGGTCCGTAACCTTGCAGCACAACCTCTCTTACATTCCTGCTGACTGTCTCTGTCCTACTTGTCCCGTGGGCCTCTGAGCCTGGCAGTGTAATAAATTCTTGTTTCTGGGGATGCTATTAAGTTTCCTTTCCCTTTCTTTCCCCTTCCTCCTTCCTATCCCCTGAGCAATAGTTGCTTTAGGCTGCTTGTGGGGGGCCCCTCCCTCTTTCTTGTTTCTTTCTTCCTCTTGTCCCATAAGCTCTTTGAGCTTCCCGCGGGCGTTTGAAGTACCATTTCATTGCATTTCTTTCTTGTTTTCTACTTTCCTTTGTGCAATAGGATCTTTGGGCTTCCCATGGATTTTATAAAGTTTATTGTTTCTTTCTGCCACACACATATGCAGTCAATCAACAGTGGTCAATCAACCCTAATACTGCATCCTGTTGATTGTTGAACTCCATGGCAATCTCAGTACAGTTCCTATCTCTCTCATTCTCTCTCACACACACATGTCATACCTGCTTTGGCTGTCCCCTTAAGTCAAGAGCTGTAAGGTTACTTCACAGGCAATGTTCCTGAGGAACAGCCACCATGAGTGTGTGAGCGTCTCACTTCTCTGGGCCCTTTGGGCCTGAAAGAACTTCTCTCACTCTTTTCCTCTGTGTCTCTCTTTGTGGTGCGGGGAGCCTACCTTTGAACAAGAAACAGATGCAGAGGGGAAAAGAAGGAGATGGTTATGCCCAATGTGCGGGCAACCTCAAGACAATATCCATTTTCTGATACATTGTCCGGGGTATTCTCACCAGAGAGTGACATTCTTCAGGAACAGCAAGAACGGGATTCCTGTTCACAAACTTTGAAAATCTTGAGACAGAGACTAAAGCCCTGGCCCTGTTGGGTCTAACTTTTGGGCTGCTCACACAGTGGATTGATGCTTGTGAAGAGGGCTTTCTAGAGGATATGGGGAAAGCCCGAACTAATTGTTTATATATCAAGGTAGGTCGCACTACTGGAGTGAGCCCCTCACAAAGGTAGTGCCTCTTCCCTATGTTTCCGTCCAAACTGGGCACAGGGTCTATGGTCACAGGGCTACGTCTTATGAGTATTCTTAGTGATGCTTTGTTGGCTCTGTCCCTTAAAATGGCAAATCTGGTCAACTGTCCTTACACCATGTCAAGACTGTTATTGGTCCGAAAACATCCCTTGGTGTCTGTTGTGCTGAGTCATGCCAATTAGAAAATGAGCAATTACAATGTGTGTATAGTGAAATAACATAAGATCTAGTAGAAACTATTTAGAACACTAACTACACCTCACTTTTGCCGCAATCAACAGAGCCTTCGCTGTTTGCGGCTTGCTGCATTAGGCCATTCGAAGCAGTGACTCTCATATTGAGCAGACCATCAATCTTGGCCATTAATGAAGCTGAGGTTTAGAAAAACATGGCTCCTCAAATGTGAGATCTTTCGACCAGGGAACCTGCTGTCCGGAGAGAGCACCTGGGGCTATGCAATTGTAGTGCCCAAAGAAGATGGTTGTGCATACCCCGCGACCTCTCAAATTTCAGAAACAACAGTCATAAAATTTTGATTTCTGTATGTTTGCAACAGACAAACATCAGAGATATTAACAATTGCACTTTATTGCATTGGCTATTGTTGAAGTTTGAATGCCTTTCAGCAGAGGATTGGACTCAGCCAGATACCTGGAAATTTTCCAGATAATGATGGAGTTTGTCTCTGAACATCACATAGGGTCATGTTTATTTCACAAATCTAGATATTTTGTGTCTTGAGTGAAACGATAAGAGAATGAAAAAGCATTCTAGAATTTATGGAGGGTATTCAAAATTTTTGAGGAGTCCAGTTATTTTTTCTAATTGGCTTGAGTATATAGCCTTGAATGCATCCCAGTCAATTTCATGCAAAGATTAATTCTCCTATTGCTACCCACATCAAATGCCCATGTTTTGGTGTCGATAACTACTTTTAGCCATTGCTACTGCCTATACTTTTAATTTTAACTTGACACGAAAAGCAGCAAAGTCTAACAAGCAAATATATTTCATCCAACACCAAAATCGATGTATTCCATCCATTGTATCCAATGTATTCCATACATTGGTCCCGTAAAAATCTGGTCCCGTGACATGCGGGGAGAACCATTGCATAGTCTCAGAAAGCGATTGCAGAATCAGATTTCCGGCCCCTTACTGCGATTAATCCTTCCCCTATCAATTAGCTCCACATCATCAGGATTCACCACAAGGAAGAGGCTCGTAGGATCTGTGATAGTGTCAACGGCGTCGAGGCCTTCGACATCATATTCCTCATCGTCATTTGGTGCCTCAATTATCTCATTGGCTACCTGAGCCTCACCAGCGACCTGAGCCTCATTGGCTACCTGAGAAAGATCAGGAATTACATACCACTAGAACATCCGGGGACGGCAACAACCATCAATTTGAGCCATTTACTGATTGTTTTCACTCCAACACGAACTTGGCTATACCACTGCAACCAATTACCACAACACACAAGCAATTAAAATTAGCTAACCACAAATCCAATCAGCCTATATCAATATATGAAGCGAGATACTTTGTTTGCTTGTTTGTTTTGTAGCGTTGAGATGTCCCAAACTGCGGGGCTCCAGCCCTGGTGGTGGTACCGCTGGAAAGCCCTCGATGAGGAGGGGTGCACCGGCTTGGTCTCATGATTTTTGGACATGCGGTGTGGGAGATGTCAAATTTCAAGTACTTTTGCTCGAAATTCGTGAAAAAGAGCAAAGTGGGCTTTTTACAGATAGGCTAATAATCGCTAGAGCCTTCTTCCTCCGACCGATCCTTGTTTGCTTGGAATTCGATATCCATCGGCATTTGGCTCAACTACATGTATGAGCTCATCTCTCTCTAGCAAATTGGATAGACGGAATTTTCATGAGCTATAATTGGACTCTCCTCCCAGTTTGGAGCTTTCCGACATGTTGCTCTCCCCATGGGCCATATTGACTCAAGGAAACTTAGAATACTCCGAAGAGTTCTACTAACAGTGTCAGCTTCTAAGAGAACCTATCAACTGACATGCTCTGATACCATGTAGAGGATCGTGAAGGAGAACTGAGATGTCCGAAGTTGCTATTGATTAAACTCGAAGCATATATAATATACTAATCCTAAGTCTAAGAGAGCCAGGAAGCACAACTCAGTTCATGATTAACTACTGGCGACTGGCGGAGTGGAGGTTCCGTAGTGTGTGAGCATGAGCACAGGGGCATATTCCCCGAATTTCCGTGAAATTTCCACAACGAAACAAAATTGGTGAAACTAACAATTATGCAAAACTAAAACATAAAGAACAAGTAGCCCCTATACCTGATGAACATGTTACCCTATAGGCGTGGCTTTTTCTCCATAACAAGCGCGAGAGTGGGCTTCACCTCAAATTTAAGGTCCTCACCCATGGATAATGTCGCACGGCGAAACTAGCTTGAGAAGAAATCACACTATAGCTAAAATGATGAACAAGTCACTTTTAAAGCCCCAACCCATTCATTTTGGATGTGGGATTGTTGGGTGATGGGATTTCGTATAGAAAGTTTCGACTGAAGCTATACCACTAAAGGTTTCTTAATGCAAAACCCACCGCTGCTTAGGTTTGTGCCCATATCACATATCATTTCTCAGTGCGAAATTCACCGTCGCCACTATAGGTTTAGGGTTTCTGGCTACAGCCTCGCTGAACTGGCGCAGATGTACCATACAAATGCACCAATCCTCTATACCCGCTTATGGTTTTATTCCGTTTTAAAAACAAATAACTTCTATGACCGAGGTTTAAAAACAAAACTCCCATGACCATGGGTTGTGCTCACGCGAGTGTGAGCGTGCTGGATACCAACCGCCGCGGAGTGGTCCTCTAAATTAAGCTACTTCACATACTCACTGGAGCTATTGATCTATCCTTCTACATTCTTGAGTAGACAACATACCGATCATTACAAACCAATCTTCTTAGACCGTTACAACCATCAAGCCATCAAATTTGTAGCCCTAATCGTTTATGATTTGTTGAAGGACTGATGGACATGGAGTGAATTTCAAAGCCAACATAACCTTCGTATCAACCAATCCCAATCTACAAGATGCATGAAGTGTGAGAAACCGAAACAAGGGATTGTTCTCTCCAGAGAGTGTGGTGCCTCAAAAGTTGGTTCTAGACTCATACAACAAGCCAAAGGGCAATTGGCTCTCTTGCTTTGCTTTGGCACAGAGGAAGTTAAATTAGGGAGCATGACTCAGCACAACACACCAATCAGCACCTTGACACGGTGTAAGGTACTTTGACCACATTTTTTCCATTGACTTGCATGTCTCCACAAAGTCTCTCTCTACAAATTGAGCCAATAAATAGATGTGAGTCGGGCTCTTGGAAATTGTAAGCGTAGAGGTGTAAAATTACGTACACATGCTGAGGCAGTTATGTGTAGAACATCCATATTTTCAGAAAGCATCGACTAAGAACTTTATTTCGAAAGAAGACATACGGACAGGAAAGGCAACCAACATTTTTAAACTTAACCCCTCCACAAAACAAGGCATCTGCACCTGTTTTCCTGCTCTTTGACATAACACATGACGATGAATCGGAGTCGGATCCAAAATGGCTAGTGTGTGAAATCTGGATTCTAATGATCAAGGCCCAACAGGCCGGTCAACCACACACCGGACCACGTTTGGCCTTTGAAATTCTTCATGCATTAGCCTACTGGTCACTGCCATCCCCTTCCCTGCCTGTACACAAAATAACACACAGTGAACCTCCAAAGACCGAGATGTCATCCAAAGCCTTGACACAAGCTTTCAGAATATAATTGGTTCGTATGAGTACACGACATCACAAAGGCCGCAGTACAACTCGACCATTTGCACTCTTTTTGTATTTCTAAAAAAATTAGTTCTTCATGTACAAAGGATCTAAAGCTACCGTATCTGGAGGCCTAGATCCAGAAATAGATTATAGAACTTTTTGTTGCAAAACCATCGTATGTACCGTGTATGTATGCATCTATAGCCGAGGTGAAAGAGACTAGTTCCTTCTTGCCGTCACACACAGTGCGAAACACAAGTTCTAACATATCACGATTACGCTCGCACTCAACTCTTCATGCTTGACTGTTCCATGCCAACACAATGGCCGTCCCAGGTTCAAATTACAGTGAAGAACAAACGTGCCCTTGAAATGTCTGCTTCCTCCTCTTGCACCTGCATCCGTAGATACAAACTCCAAAACTCCTCGTATACAAATTCGACACTCAGAATCTCTAAGATCTTCAATGCAAGCAAGAGACAGCGAGGTGAGGATTCAAAGATTTGCAAGAAGAGGAACATCCCTCGAGCACCAAAATCAGATTCCCACGATCGTATCGCGACACGATGGAATGCGTGACGAGAATCTTCTGCCCTTCCCAGGCTGGCGCCGGTAGCCGGTTCAGTCGGTTCTGCAGCGACTGGCCAGAGCCAGTCACCAAGCGTGCCATTGGCTGATTGTTAGGTCACAGGGGATGGACCAATGGAACCGTCCATCTCGCCGTCTGTGTGCGGGAAGAAGGCGGGAATAAAAGAGGGGGAAAGCTTGAGTCCGCCATAGCCAGAGCGCTTCTTTCTTTGCGAGGGCGTCTTCGTATACGTCTTCCCAAAGAGTAGATCGCTCATTTCCTCTGCACATCCGATAGACTGTTTGATCCAGTTGTTGTTTGATAGTTTCCGATCGCGATCTTGCTGTGTTTGCTTTCGGTTTCGCAGTTTTCTAGTGTTTAGTCGTCTGTTTTGTTGACTGGTTTGTCGCAACCTTCTACTCAGCGAAGATGAGAGAGTGCATCTCGATCCACATCGGCCAGGCCGGTATTCAGGTCGGCAATGCGTGTTGGGAGCTCTACTGTCTGGAGCATGGCATCCAGGTACTGTAGGTTTGTTTGTATTGGTTTGTCTCTCCCGCATTGTGTTTTCTTGCATTTGCTTGGCACTTTTTTGTTCGATTTATTGTTTTGTTTGTTGTGGCTTGTGGCTCTGCGCTGTTTCTTAGCATTAGATGTTGTTCTTCGCAGCCCGATGGCCAGATGCCCAGCGACAAGGCGGTTGGAGGAGGAGATGATGCCTTCAACACGTTTTTCTCTGAGACAGGAGCTGGCAAGCACGTTCCTCGTGCTATATTTCTTGATCTGGAGCCTACTGTGATCGATGAGGTTCGTACAGGCACCTATCGTCAGCTGTTCCACCCTGAACAGCTTATCAGCGGGAAAGAGGATGCAGCTAACAACTTTGCTCGTGGTCATTACACCAGTACGTGCTCCCTGTTAGGCCAAGTCTTTTCAGACCTATTCATTTTTCCGCTGTGCAAACATTTTGATAATGTGAGCGTGGGATATCGCTCTAATATTGCGGTGTCTTGTTTGTGCAGTTGGCAAGGAGATCGTGGATCTGTGCCTCGACCGTATTAGGAAGCTGGCAGATAACTGCACAGGGTTGCAGGGCTTCCTCGTATTCAATGCTGTAGGGGGAGGGACAGGCTCTGGTTTAGGAAGCTTACTTCTCGAGCGTCTTTCTGTGGACTACGGAAAGAAGTCCAAGCTTGGCTTCACTGTCTACCCTTCGCCTCAGGTCTCGACCTCAGTTGTGGAACCATACAACAGTGTTCTGTCCACTCACTCTCTGCTAGAGCACACAGATGTTTCCGTCCTTCTTGACAACGAAGCCATATATGACATCTGTCGTCGCTCACTTGATATTGAGCGTCCCACGTACACCAACCTCAACAGACTTGTTTCCCAGGTGAGACATGAGGGGTTCTGTTTTCGGCTCTGATGTCTTCTTTCTTTTTTTTGGACATAACCTTAACCATCTGGTTTTTCAATGAATGCCCAAGTATTTCAGGGTTTGGACTTGCTCCCTTGTCCACTCGATCTGTTCTCGCAGTTGCTGACTATCTTCTTGAATGTGCAGGTCATTTCGTCTTTGACCGCTTCTCTTCGATTTGATGGCGCTCTCAATGTGGACGTCACTGAGTTTCAGACCAACTTGGTGCCATATCCTAGGATTCATTTCATGCTTTCCTCCTACGCCCCTGTGATCTCAGCTGAGAAGGCGTACCATGAGCAGCTCTCCGTCGCTGAGATCACAAACTCTGCTTTCGAGCCCTCATCCATGATGGCCAAGTGTGATCCACGCCACGGCAAGTACATGGCCTGCTGCCTCATGTACAGGGGAGATGTCGTGCCGAAGGATGTGAATGCCGCTGTTGCAACTATTAAGACCAAGAGGACTATCCAGTTCGTTGACTGGTGTCCTACCGGATTTAAGTGTGGCATCAATTACCAGCCTCCTACCGTGGTGCCTGGTGGTGATCTTGCTAAGGTGCAGAGGGCTGTTTGCATGATATCCAATTCCACAAGTGTTGCAGAGGTTTTCTCCAGAATTGACCACAAGTTCGACCTGATGTACGCGAAGCGTGCATTCGTACACTGGTATGTAGGTGAGGGTATGGAGGAGGGAGAATTTTCTGAGGCCCGTGAAGATCTTGCAGCTTTGGAGAAGGATTACGAGGAGGTTGGTGCGGAGTCTGCCGAGGATGGTGGAGAAGATGATGGTGAGGAATATTGAGTAGCCGATGTCTTGATATTCTTGCTAGTCAGTCACTCACAATGTGCCTGCGCACGGTTTTGAACTCGCGCTTGATGCCGGTATACATTCATTGACTCTTGTGAACTGTGAATTGCTTAAGGCCATTGCAGGCTAGTACTCCCAGCAGCACAGCGGTTTCACATCACATCATATGAACCTCCCGAGCTTGCCTTAATACTGAAGCGGCCTCGTAATATGAAGTATTTTCTGTTGACATTTACAACGTGTAAGATCGTAGAAATCTGACACAAGGCCGATTCTCTTGCACATACGCTAACGATGGGATGTTGGTGGGGAAGTACTTTTGAAGTTACATACCCTCGTTGGTTGGAATTTGTGTACAGAACTCAGTGATTCGAATTGGAAATAACACACTGGAAATTATGACCATGTTCTTAGAAATAAGCCACTCGGATTTTTTATATAAGGCGGATCGAGGCGGAAGATGAGCTCTGCGTTTTGCGCCAGCGTCTCTCTTTCAAGCTTCCTCGTACCGATCTGAAGCCCCAGCGTCATCTCGCCGATCTGTCCTCGCAATCACTCTAAACATCATCACCTTGTCCTCCAGTGTGCATCCAACGTACCCCCCGGCATCACTTTGACCCATCATCCCACGCCCCCCTCCCGGAAGCAGCCATCTGGCTTCCAGCTCAGGCTTCATCCTCTGATGAGCCGCTCCCCTTCATCCCTTGTCTGGATCAGACCAGCCAATCACCCCTCTCCCCCTTCCATCTACGTTATGTTGCCGTCACCCTCACTAATTACACTTAGGTAGTGGTATCTTGAAGTGTGCTTTTAAGCAGTGTGCAACTAATTGCACTAAAGTTAATTGCTTCCTGGTCCAGTGGCCCTCGCAGCCACTCCTCTTCGTCGGCATCACTCTGAGCTTAGCCCTTCGCATTCAGCCCACTCAGCGGATTCCAGCTTCTGCCCTCCTCTGGTCGACATTGCAGCTTCCTCTTCGTGCTGCTCAGCACGTCGCCTTTTTTAGTTCATCTCTCATCTATCTCTCCCTTAGCCTCCCATCACCTTTCTCAGTTTCTTGCCTCCAGCTCCATCCTATCTCAATAGAGCCTTCAAACCTCAAGGTCTGGGCCACCCAGACTAGGAGAATTTCGCCGCATGCAACCTTCCACAGGTACTGGCTTTTACATGGCGCACCGCGCCTAAGCTATGGGCTTGATCCATCCTCATCCCTCTTCCTCGGAGCATCTTCCTTCTGCTATCAACTCCGCTCTAAACTCCTCGTTGCAGCCCACTCTACCTCAGGATATTACCGGAATTTCCATTCCTCAGTGTTCCTCACCCCCCGAGCTTGGGTACTGACCACGACGATGGGTCGTCAGGTGAAGTTGCAACGTTGCACAGGGCTATGAACAAGAACCACCCCCTTGTTGACATTGAGATGAATCAGCTGGACAGTCAAGTTGAAGATGTTAAGAGCAGAGGTGTCCTCTTGTACTTCCCGGGTAAGAAGGTAGGTAGGGCGTTCGCGCGCGAATGGGCAATCGGGCATATGGGGGGCTCGGGAGATTTGAATCTGCATTTTCGTCATGCCAGGGGTAGGCGTTTCTTCTAGGTAATATTGGAGTCTGAAGAGGCAGCGGTCAAAGCCCTCTCCTTTAATCCCCATCTGCATGGATTTAATGTGAATATTATTTCCTTGGTCCATGGATATGGGGAACAAAAGTATGGAGTCCTAGGATCATCTCTCTCCCCTACATTCCAGATCAATAACTATTCAACATTCCTGATATTGGCAACTTTGGGCTCATACATTTGATGCTTGGCGATGTTCGATCCCAATATGTGCACTCGAGCTTTGAGGGCAAGTCCGGCCTGGAAAGGGGCCACCATTGCATCAAGACCTCATGAAAATGGTTTTCCTAAAATCGTTGTGATGATGCCAAACGACTCTATTACGCCAGAATTCATCAAACTACCAATTGACACCAAGGGGAACTACTTCTCGGTCAAAATTTCCGAAGTCACTTCGTCCTCAGCTTGTTACTACTATGGACTGTCCGGGCATCCCAGGGCGGACTGTCCCAAAGCAAAAAGAAAAAGAGATGGTGCTAATCTGTTGGGGGCCAGGCAAACACCCCTTACTCAAAGCCATCCTGCTACCCCAACACACACCAAAGTGGGCTACTTAAATCATCACTTCCCAACATCCCACCACCCCATGCAACAGTTGGCCTCCGATGTCCAGCAAATGTCTACCTCCCCTCCAGCAAAGAAAAGGACAGATACGATGGACCCCATGCTACTTGAAGCTACCTCCACACTGGTCACTAATAGTACTCAGAAGCACAAAGGCATTATTGAATTGGAGATGGAAGCTGCAGCCAACAAAGGGAAGCCCGACGCTTCCACCTCCAGGATCTTAAAGAGGCAACCGGCTGTCCAAGCTCCCCCGCCTCCCCGCCCTTCGCGGCCCATAGCGCACAACCCAGTCATTGCAAGAATCTGCGCCAAATTGAGATCTTTCCCGGGATTGGCACTCAGAGGTTGTTCACATGTTCTCTTAAATGCGTCCACGGATCCACTGGCTACTTGCCTCCAATGATCTTCAGGAGGAAGCCATCTCCAGCTTTTCTGGTTACAGCGATGGACAGGATGCACATGGACTCCATCTGGATCACAGTCAGGGACGTCCAATCCTTCATAGCCAAATGCCACATGGGTAATAGTCCCATCCCCACCATGTGCAACAAGATCTAGGAGTACTTCAAAGTCAGATACCCAATTTACTCTCTGCCCCCCCAATCCGCAGTCACATTGGGCACTTATGTGGAGGCTTTCCCAGGTCTCTGCAGTGATCTTACCCCCAACACCCATATTCTAGCGCTTATGGACAAGGAGCACCTGGTGTCCAACCAATGCACATTTCCAGGGGTTCGGGCAGATCCGACACACTTCAACGACCCATGTGCCTCTAGCAAGACCCGGACCAGAACAAGAGACACTACTTTCAATGCATTCACTATTCTTCATGCAATCTTGGAGTCAGAGGTAGATGCAGCAAATGAAGCAATAGAAAGGCAACGCCTTGCAGAGCCTCTCAACCCATCATACGACCCCTTTGGCTCCACATGTCAAAATCCAGCTCTTCGGATTTGCAGCTCTCTCAGCTTTGTTCTCAGCGGGCTCCAGTCTCCACCCAGCTATCTTATCACCCCGACCCTCCAGCGCAGGCCTTGCAAGAGCTGCTACCATCCCCAACTCCTGCACCGCTTCCACCCACATCCATCCCTGTAAGTCCCCTCCCTCCCCCCCCATCAATCCCATTGCTCATCTTCACTGTGAATGCTAACAATCGGCGTAGGTGCAAGATTTTATGTCGCCAGCCTGACACCTTGCTTCCCACCTCCTGGAAAATCCTCCCCACTATTTCCTCTCTCGCCCCCCCCCTGGTGACTTGGAGTGGCATGATGTCTCGGTCCATCCGGAACATAGATTCTGAGTAGACCAACTGCATTTGCAGATTGCGGTATAGCAAACTCCATCATTTGTTTATGGGTGCCCTGAACTACCCGTTGGGTCTTTTTGTCTACACATATTTTGCATCACTATGAATGAGTGGCCGGTGTTTTGCACCAGGGTGCGTATCCACTGATTGCATCGTTTCATCTTCTCTCATGCCTTTGTCTTTCAATTGTGTTGCCGATTTTCCAAAAATGCAGTGCACCGCTTCAACCATCATAGAACCTAGCCAATGTGTGGGAAAATGTGAGCTTCTTGGATCCAAGCATCCTTTCATCGCTCATCTCTTCGGCTTCTATTTAGAGCTAGCTGGGATCAAATTAAAAGAGGTTGTGCTGCCCTTGCTTGTCAGTGGTGGCTGTACATCTCAAGACCTCCCGTGTTGGTTCGGGTCTTCTAGTGATCTTGCGGTCACTGCATTCCTAGCGATTGCCTCTGTGGACTCTACATGGCAGTTGTCTTCAACGCTGCTCAGGATGGAAGACTTTCCTTCGTTGGTCCTGGCTTCTTGGCCCATGATCTTGTTTACAAAATTCGGATCATTGATTGTCATTCTGGCTCTCCGGAGCTTCGGCCATCTTCTATTTGGAGAGGAACTCGTCTGGACCCACACTGCATCGTTGATTTGGTTCCTCAGATTCCCTCTCAGCAGACTGCAACTCGATCATGGGGAATGGACTTGGGTGGACGAGGCCAAAACCCCTTTTGCTGGGTTACTCGGTCAGGATGAGCTATAAGCTTCTGCTCGGCCATGGCAGCTTTGATGCCAAGTGGAACCATAAATGGAATCATCCCACCCCCTGTTTAATTGGAAGCATATATGGAGAGACATTTGGCTTAAACAAAGATCTGCTAAGGTCAGCAGCTTTCTGTGGAAAGGAGCCAACCGAATCTTGCCAGTGGCTGCATTCTTTGACAATGGCTCTCCATCCTATGCAAGATGGGACTCTCTCCCGGTTCCTAGTCCCAATAGGGTCCCAATCTTTGCTTGCTTAATACTCATAATGGCTCAATTTGGAAGTCATGCCCCATTCGGGCCTGCCTGCGTGCTCACACTTTATGGTCAATATGGAGAGCCAGGTGTGTCTGTGTGTTTGAGGGGAAGAGCCCCAACATCAGATTAATTTTACATAAAAAAATATTCTCAGATCTGATGACTGAGGGGCGTAAGCGTGGGTGTCATTGCAAGCAACTTCCCGCAGGTGCAGCGACAGGAGGCGAACCCAACTGCTCTCGGCTTTCGGCAAAAGACAGTTTCTTTCTGCTCCCGGGTCTCTGATTCAAGAATCGTTTGGAATGATGATTTCCCCAGGCAATTGGAAGTTGTCCGCTGAGGCTGACCATCCCGAAGTCAATTGGCGCCATCAGAAGCTGCGCCTTCCTAAGTCCAAAGCCCACCTTGACTTCAGCGGTGTCTAGTGTTGCTCAGCTCCGGTCTTCCGTCCTTCCTGTTACTTGTTCTTCTCTGGTCCCTGTTAGTCTTTAGCTCGATTTCACTTCTCCCGCTTCCTCTCTGGATATTTTCCCACTCCTCTCCCCCTCCCCTTTGGTTCATGGGTGTTCCCCATGCATTTAGCTTTACGGCCCTCTAGGAGGTTATTTTTTCCTCCTCTGTACCCCCGCTTCTTCAATAAAGATTAATCAGAGCATCCATCCCTTCTTTAAATAAAAACAAAAAAAAGGAAAAAAGAAATGTCGAGAAGAGCCTTTCCAAACTGACTGGGAGGGCCACTGGATCCATCGTCCTGGGGGGTTTCTTTCTCCCCCGCCCCCACCTTAACATCCGATACATCCAAGATCTACCAGAAAACGTCAGCATTCATCCAGAAACGGCCATCCACGGGACGGTATGTGGTGAAAGAAAGGGGCTCCACAAGTCATGCCCTCCAGTTAGTAGTATGATCATAGAGAACCCTACCCACGCCGCAGCGGAAGGGAAGACATGGACAGGGTCATATATGCTTCAATCCGCGACGATCGTATGTGATTGCATATGGAGGCACGATCCCTACATCAACCCACAATCGCACACCTCCAGGGATGATAAATCCCGTGGAAAGATTTCAAATACCTATCCTCATGGGAATTTCATAATACAGAGCATGATTCCACTACTCAATGCCCATCCGGCACATTCACCTCTTGTACGCTCGTTATCTTTTCACTTTCCGTTTTCCAAGAACAGGTTCCTTGCTACTTCCAACATAGTGCTCCGCATTATTCAGCCATGAGATGCATCACTGGAGCAGCTTGTTACTGCAGACCACACTAGCATGCATCAAGAGAGAGATGAACTAAGACACCCCATGATCCCTAACTTCATGCACCTCTCTTCCTACAGAATGAGAACCCTCAATGCTTACATGGCCATGCTGTGATATGACAGAAACCAGTGAACACTCACATCAGCCCATGACTCGACAATGCAGCCTAATTCCAGATGGTGAGGATGCCGCAGACACCGACAAACGAACTTCCACATCTCTGTCACCTCCTGGCGCTTTGGCTTCTTTGTCTGCAGTGTCTCCATCACCAAGCAGATTTGAGTCCCCTTCTCTTTGTCCAGAACGTGTTTCAAATACGCAGGAGATCGACTGTCCCTCAAAACCAGAGAGCACCTCCATGCCTAACCTGGTGTGAAGTCTAGACCTCCCCCACTTCCAAACGAGGAATCTTGTCCCCGAAGCATTACTGTCGCATCCGTTTCGCAGTCATCAAAGTCCGGCTTCACGAAGTTCTGATCTGCGCGTAAAGTTGCAAGTGCAACACTAGTAGGTGCAAATACTCTTTCGATCAGATTCGAATCGTCTTTCGTCCAAAGACGAAGGAGATGGTGAAGATGCCGCAGACACCGACAAACGAACTTCCACATCTCTGTCACCTCCTGGCGCTTTGGCTTCTTTGTCTGCAGTGTCTCCATCACTAAGCAGATTTGAGTCCCCTTCTCTCTGTCCAGAACGTGTTTCAGATACGGAGGAGATCGACTGTCCCTCAAAACCAGAGAGCACCTCTATGCTTAACCCCGGTGTGAAGTCTGGACCTCCCCCACTTCCAAACGAGGAATCTTGTCCCCGAAGCATTACTGATTACCTAAAGGAGAACTTTACGTTTGAAGGGAAGGCACCCTGACATCTAAAACCTGATTTTGTCCTTAGATCCTTAGGTCCGGATTTTTAGATGCGGTGTCCAAATTTGTAGTTTTACCCTTAAATATATGTGCTCAAAGCTTTAACACCATTGTACAACAAGCTCCAAGCCAAGAAAGCGCACAACATTATAGGGTTCCTAATCTTTAGTGCTGGGTGGCTTGTCCATATCCCTCATTCTTTTGGCACTTGTTGAGTAAAAACCTATTCAACCATAGACGCCAGAATCCACCGGGTGGTCTCCTCTGCCAGGCACCCAGTCCTTGACTTCTTCGGTATGCCTTGTAATTTTGCATCATGACAAGGGGGGATGCTATTGTGTGAGCAGATCCCGCGAGCAGAAAATTGCGTGAGCAAAAATCTGCTCACGCTTGAGGACCTGCCTACCTATAACCGCGGACGTCCAGTCGACTTAGAAGACCTATTACTGCGCAGAGTGGCCAGTATCATAAGGTCGGATATGGATGCTGCTTGGATGAATGAGGGATGAATGTCGGATGAATGTCTGTGTAACGAATGAGAGGTGGATGAATGACATAAATGAAAGATTAGATAGTTGTTTGTAGTGGTAGCTCCCAAAAGCTCGGAGATGCATGAAACCATACTTGTCTTGCTTGAAAATCAATTATGTCGGGTGCAGTGTATATTGCAAACTTTGAGTCCACATTGCTTTGTTGATTGAGAAGGACCACATGTCATTTTCCCAGTTATACAAGGTTGATAGAGAGGATCACATCCAATCATGAGGAAGGCAAACAGGTGAACTCTTGGTTTTTAAACAAACCCTTCACAAGAATCGATTCATTCAGACAAAGAAGATCCATTGCTACAGGACGCACTGTTCAGGACGAAGGCAGAACTGTCTACAAAGATGCTAGCCCTGCTCTGCTGAAAACCATGTCTTTCGTGTAGCAGAGAAGGTGGAGATGCCAGCAGACTATACTCCTTAGCCGCAGCCTCCGCATAAGCTGGCAAATGAAATTGTGCTGGAGGACTTGGAAAAAAAATCCGGATTGGCAAAGAAGGGCAGAAACCGTGGCGTCATAGGACTCCTGCAACCACACAGTAATGAGTAAAATTGGTAAATACTCTGGAAGCCAAACTGCAGCCAAACAAAGGAGCACCAAAAGGATCCGTCATGGGGTCTATGAGTTGCCACAAAAGAACATGCACTTACTCACATGAAAAATCCGAATCCTCATCCAGAGCATCCGGCTCTTGCAGATCCTCCTCCTCAACTTAATCTTCTCAATCTGGGTCGAATGCGAGGATCCCTCAGAGAGTGGAGCGATGACTCGAGAGTAAAGCTCCTCGTCCCCCTCAAACCCAAAAAGATGTCTTCCTGCACACTTGCAGGCATGGAACGAAGCCCCTGTAGGATAGCGAATGAAAGCACGAAACCATGTCAGAAGCCAAAATAGGAGAGGAACATGTGCAACGAAGAATGGAGAAGAGTTTCGGCATGCACCTGTGCCTATGGAGAGGTCAACCACTTTGCCACCATGCCGGCTGCATGTCTCAATGAAGGTCTGCATGAACGCGGGCGACTTCTCCCGGGCACCTCTCCATGGAATTCCTCCAGTCTTTTTCAGAGTCTGGGACGCATCCACATAGTTGTGAACAACATCAGATTTGACTGGGTCGCAATTTGGGTCTATGTGCAAACCTCCTCCCCAAATGTCGAAATGCCCAACATAAGCAGGAGTGTTGGCAGGCCGAATTCATGACAGGCAAATGGCCTTGAACACATGGGTTTGCACCAGCAACAATGGAAATATGTCAGCAACTATGGGTATTCAACGACAACATGGACGAAGACAAATGAAAGTTACAGGAAATACCTTCTGCCCTGGAAACTCCCTCTTTGACAGAGGCAGTGTATTAACACATCTCCATATTTTGTTGATTTGGAACCCAGAGGACTTCATGTAGCTATGAAGAGTCCGGCAGGATGCCATGTCATCAGATTGAAATATCAGAAGGCCCCCTGCGTCAGAGAGGAACTTGTTGCAGAAAGAGAATGCCCACTGCCAATACAGAGGGTTTTGAGCATTCCACTGTGGAGTCACAGCAGGGGGAATGATATCAAGCACAGGCTGCCCATCCAGGATGTCAAGGATTACAAGGTCAGCGGCGTAAGGCTGCTGGACACCGTTCACCCAGCATGGATTCTTCGTCACCTGCCAAAAGCAAATGCAAGCGAATCAAATTGGGTAGTTGGTGTACATGTAGGGAACTGGTAGTACAAAGCACTAGTGGATCTTAATCCAGCAAATCCAAAACCCCACAATGTCATGAAATGGGAATCAAAGTTGAAAGATGCATGGGCATTACCAGGGTGAGGAAAGAGCAGAGGTGGTCCCATGCAGGAGATTTGACCCCTGTGAATGTGGACTTCCTGGACTCCATCATACGCAGGAAGCTGACGTTTGTCGTTTTCCGCTGGAACTGCGGACCCACTACTCTGGAGACACAAAGTCGGGCTTCGTAAGGTCGTTTCCCTGCCCTATGGTTAGTCCTTTCATCAGTTGTCATGGAAATCTGCTGGACCTCTGTACGCACAATGCGATGATCTGCCTGTGGGCGATCCAGAATTGCCCCACCAGTCCCTGCAGGCCCTGACCCAGAATCAACGGCAGCCGCAGCACCAGCAGACCCACCTACCTCCGCAGTCTGTTTCCCTTTGTTTTTCTTCTTCCCACCCGCGGGGGTGGCCGTCTTTGCTGGCTCCTTCTTACTCAGCTGCGCAAGGAACCTAGCCTGCAACTCCTCATCTGTCCGGGGTGCCAAGGCATCTGCATTCTCATTCTGATTCCTCAAGACGTTCTCCTCCCACGGAGTGGACTGCCGAGGGCAGTCGAGGTACCACCCGTAGTCGCTGTAATGTGCCCAACCCCAGTCCTTCACAATTCCCGCAGTGAACATAGTGGTGTCGTCATCTGGGTTCACCCATCCATGAATAAAGTCCGGATCATCACTAAGAGCCTTATCTGGAATAAGAACAAAGTTAAAGTACCTACATCCACACCAGTGTTCTTCCTCTAAGCATATATCCCCACAGACCACAAGAACTCACCTGTTCACTGCATATTTGCAGACTACACATTAAGATGTCATTGACGACATCTTAAGATCCACGAACTTGAACAAAAATTGAAGAGATACAGAACAACAGAAAACAGACATGCTCAACTGAACTATTTCCGAGAGCCCAAAGAACAGCCATTTAAGATGTCGTCAACGCCATCTTAAATCGACCCCTACGCACATGGTATTTTTTCGTTGTCTGTCGAAAAATGACTTGCTGGACTACAAAAGGATGCCTGTTTTAAGATGTCGTTGACGACATCTTAAATTGCAGGAAGCACAACAAAACAATGAAGACCTGCAGATGAACAAGAAATAGATGTGTGCAACTGTTCAGTTTTGAAGAGCCCAAAGGGCACCGATTTAAGGTGTCGTCAACGCCACCTTAAATCAACCTAGTACATACATCGAATTCTTTGTGTAGTACCGAAAAATTGCTATTTGCACTACAGCCTGTTTTAAGATGTCGTCAACGACATCTTAATATAGTGCCATCAACATAAAAGGCAGTACTTGTACAAAACTCGTTTCATTGCCTGCTCCCCATTATACTGATGGTCAAAGTCCTGCGAGCGCAGTATTCCCCCTTCCTTCTCGAACTCACGGAAAAATGCATACTTCCACAGCTCTCTTCTCCATTTCCGAACATATGACTGGAACTTGATGCTTGGAATGGTCATTGTGATCTTGTAGTCCAATAGTGATTTTTCAAAAGTTTCAATTACCCGCTTCTCCAGCTGCACAACCATCCGCCACAATTTGAGTTAATAAGAAACCATGTACTCATTGCTGGAACAGTCACAATGCTTTTATAGTCTCACCTGGCTCCAGAAGGTCGCTTTGTGCAACCAAGTGTCGAATGCGCGGTTGCTGACAGGTGTCACCACCCCAGTCTCAGGGTCCTTCATTGGTTTTGGGAAATTGTTTGTATCCCGGATGATCGGATCCGAGTTCCAGATTTCCAGCCACCTCACTTTCTGAGCAGGGTCAATCATGGAAATTGAAAGGCAGTGGAGCTTTTCCTGTGTCATCTCTGGCTTAATGGGCTTGTTCCAGTGGATCCAAACCTGCTCTAGAAACCCCTTTCCCAATCCGGGGTCAGCGATTCGAATGTGTTTGTCGAACGCGCTCTTGAGGTTCTTCCTGCACGTATCCATGTCCGCCTTCATTTTTGCCTCCACCCCGTTTGCCGTTCTCTCATCCTCATCTGTAGTGGCGTAATACTCCCGCTTGGCTTGTTCGCCAGCTTCTGCTATTTCTTGTTGTGACACACCCAAGTAACCCTCGTGAACAACAAAACCAAAGCAAAAACATGACATAGCCATAATTCAAGAAGAATGGCAGTCCGCACATAAACTCACCGCGTACAAGTAGTCGAGAAACACCTCCCTTGTCAGGTTGTACCAAGTCTCAGTCTTCTTGATCGTTTGGCACTTCTTCAGTGTGTCCGGGGACAAGACACTCGCAAACGTTTCCAATGGCATCACTCCTATGCTTTGCATACGAAACAAGGAATAGACTATGTTGGTGGTGACATGGGATGTCTCCGTCCCCCTGCAATGCGAACAGGTCAGTTGACAAAGTTTAAAGATTGACAGAACAATGAAATTGGAGACAAGAAGTGGGCAAGACTCTTATTTGTTGATATTGTGCATTGCAGTTAGAAGTTGCGTGAACTTCCCCTCCGGATCGAGGACCATTGATTGAACCCGATAGTGCCACTCTTTGTTCTCCGCATACATCCTGCTGATGTACTCCATCCAGGGCACCAAACGGTGGTTGCCATCCCAGACAAAGAACATTTTGTTCATGTACTGGACGTGTGCTGGGTTCTGTGAAAGCTCAATCCCAAACTCCGTATTCACTTCTTTCCAAAGCGGGTCCCAACTGTCCATTACATCGAGGTCCACCAATTTCTCAGATCCCTGGAGATCAGTCAGTGACACGTAAAACACAGCAGAACCCTTCAAGTACCCATGGATAAAACCCCCATGTAGCTTCTTCATGTCGTGGTGAAGGGCAGGCCGAACTGCTGGCATAGAAATCATCCGGCACAGAGGAATGAAAAGAGTGTCGTCTTTCACTTCCATGGAGTTGATGACTTTCCTCGAGTTCACCTTGGTGGTGTACATAAGAGAGTGCACCTTGGCTTCAAAGTTGGCGTCCACAACAACGTCCCTGTCTTCAAGAACAACTGTTTCCTCTGCAGGCTGGCTTCCCCCGGCTTTCTTTCTCTTTTTTTGCAAAATGCAATGTGTTAGGACACACAAATCATGGCACGATTAAGATGTCGTCAACGACAGCTTAATTTGCTGTTTTTCCAGGGTGATTTCCCAATGTTTGAGGTTCAATGTAGTGGTAGATTAAGGTGTCGTTGACGACATCTTAATCTATTGTAGTTCTAGAGTGTTTATGTTGATTGTAGAGGCAGATTAAGGTGTCCTCAACGACACCTTAATTTGATTAAGTTTCAAAGTGATTTTCTCATGTTTTGGATTCAATTCATTGGAGATTAAGATGTCATCAACGACATCTTAATCTGCTACAGTTGTAGGGTGGTTTTCTCATGTTTTGAACTCAATGCAGAAGCAGATTAAGATGTCGTCAACGCCACCTTAATCTGCTATAGTTGTAGGGTGTTTTTTGGATGTTTTATGTTGAATTCATTGGCAGATTAAGATGTCGTCAACGACAGCTTAATCGGCTGTTTTTCAAGGGTGATTTCCCCATGTTTGAGGTTTAATGCAGTGACAGATTAAGGTGTCGTTGACGACATCTTAATCTGCTATAGTTCTAGAGTGTTCCAGAGTGATTCTCTGATGTTTTGGGTTCACATCATTGGAGATTAAGATGTCGTCAACGACATCTTAATCTGCTACAGTTGTAGGGTGTTTTTCTCATATTTTGGACTGAATGCAGAAGCAGATTAAGATGTCGTCAACGCCACCTTAATCTGATGTAGTTGTAGGGTGTTTTTTTGGATGTTTTATGTTCAATTCATTGGCAGATTAAGATGTTGTCAATGACAGCTTAATTGGCTGTTTTCCTAGAGTGAATTCCCCATGTTTGAGGTTGACTGTAGTGGCAGATTAAGTTGTAGACTGTTTCTCCCATGTTTGTTTTGATTGCAGAGGCAAATTAAGGTGTCGGTTGACGACACATTTATCTGCTGTAGTACTAGACTATATTTTCCCATGTTTTGGGTTCAATTCATTGGTAGATTAAGATGTCGTCAACGACACCTTAATCTGCTATAGTTCTAGGGTGTTTTGCCCATATTTTGGTTCAATGGGGAGGCAGATAAGATGTCGTCAACGACATCTTAATCTGCTGTTTTTCAAGGTGATTTCCCCATGTTCAAAGTTGAATGCAGTGGCAGATTAAGCTGTCGTCAACGACAGCTTAATCTGTTGTAGTTCTTGGGTGTTTTCTCCCTGTTTTTGGTTGAACGCAGTGGTAGATTAAGGTGTCATCATGGATTCGAATGTATGTCTCTGGCTTCGTTCCTCCGCTGGAAGATCTGCCCCCCCCTGCACGCCTTCTGCCTTGCACCTGGCTCTTCTCCTTCACGGATTGCGGAGGCACTTGTGTGTTTTTCTGCTGCTCCTCAGTGCCTGTGACCTGTCGTGGACACTGCATTATATGCACCTCCTCCTCCTCCTGAGCGACATGACCCTGCTCTGGCATGGTCTGCTCTTGAACTGCAGGATCCACAGATGAGATTGGACGTTGACTCTCCCAAGCCTTCTTCCGCTTTCTCTGCCAAAAAGCATAATGAAGGTAAGCATTGCAGGCCCAGATTAAGGTGTCGTCAACGCCATCTTAATATTGTACATATTGCAGGCTATTGCACTCATACAACAATAACATTGGGCTCGCTAGAACGAAGAGCTCTGTCTCTCGGAGGTGGCAGATTATGTTGTCGTCGACGATAGCTTAATCACCTTGTTCTGGACTTGTTCGAAACCCTTGCGAATGCAATGGTGGACATGATGCGATGTCATTTTAAGCTATCGTCAAAGTCATCTTCAAACAATCTCAAATGTATGTTTCTTACTGCTCTACTTATCGCTACGAATCAGGGAACAAGGTCATGTAAAGCCAATGTGCTGCTGAACTCACCTAGATCAAACTCTGTCCACCGCTGGAAATGTCATCCTCTCCCAACCCGATGTTGCTTTCCGCTTGAGCCTTCTCCTTCAACGGGCGCAAAGACAGCTGCATGGAGGAGGGCCGCTCCCTTGTCGGCAGGCCCCTCTGTGGACTTTGCTGCGTTGCCTCCTCCTCCGCAGGAGCACCGCTCTCCCTTTCGACTTCCTCCTCCTGTATCGGTTGCAATAGAGGCAGCTCCAACAGATCCTCGAGCTGCTTGTCCAGAATTCCCTGCCAGACTCTCCATCCCTTCGCCCACAGAACCCTCCCCCTCACGATCGCTCCCTCCCTTGACAAATTCAAAGCCCTCCTAGCTTTCTTCATCCTCTCTCTCGCTCTCAATCTCTGCCTAATAGATGTGAAGTACAAAGACTGCCTTCTCGCTCTCTTCTTTCCGGAAACGCTCTCGTTCTTGGGATGCTCCAGTGTGGCGAGTCTGAAATGATGAACGCCAGAATGTAACCTCCGAAGACATCCCTCGGGCAAATGGAAAAAGTGGATGGCGGTTATGTTTCCATCCCTCCCTCTCAAGGAATGACTAATCATCCAAAAACGTAACGGCTCATAATTGGGGTTTTCGTTTTTCGGCGGGATGCTTGCGGGCTGTCTCGCCGAGAACTCGACACATGTTGCCCTTGCAAGACACTTAAATGTAGGCATGCTACGTATCCATGTTTGACATAAGGGGTTTGACCCACAGCGCAGTCATTGAGGATGTGGCATCTACAAAGTCAGCCGCAATTCTTGCCTGTCAGAATCATGTGTCCGGCGGTCTGTGATCTGACATTAATGGGATAAAATTCACCAGTATCTGTCAGAGTCAAAGCCGGCTACTAAACAGCATGCAAAGAAATAATTTGCCTCAACACCTTCAGTTGGTGGATCCACTGAGACATTGTCAGGAAGTGGTTCGACGAATTCGGCCTTCCTGGTGTACTCTTGTCACCTGCTCTCCACTGCCCACACTCCCGTGCTCATTCATGCAATGTCTCTCAACTCCGACGTCGCTGTTTTCTACTCCAACGCGCAAGCGGAGTACCTGAGTGCCGTAGCCGACGTGAATGGGCTCGCCGTAGTTCAAGATGACTTGCTTTGCGTGACCTTCCGCTTTGAGGCAGGGACTGTACATGTAGTGAGAGAGGTGTATGACAAAGTGGGTAAGGTCGAGGGCACATGCGTTCAGAAACCACATTTGTCTGGCAGTCGGCGAGAGTGGAGAGTTCCACTAGCAAAGTATCACGTTCATGGGGATCAAAGACGTCTGTCGGAAGGTTCCATAGTCACGCCCGGAACAGCAGCTTCGGTGGCTCAGGTGCCCAAAACTCTGCCCATCAAAAGAGAAGAGACAACCTCCACCACATTTGTTGATATCTCCGATAGCTCAGAAGAGGACGTGTCGGAGCTCCCACCTCCTCCGAATCAACGTCTATTGGGAGACCCCGATGTGCAAGAAGTTGCAAGTGTCATTCCAAAGTTGCAGTCCTTGAGGGGGTTGCCAGGATGCAAGAGTGATGTGAGAGGCATTGACTGGGATACACAGCGAATCGTTAGAGCAAAATACCTACCCAATGAATTTAATGGTGATATCATTTTTGAGCTGCCACCAGCGACATCCTCTGGGGGATTGGCAGGACGAATGGTGGGCATGGACAAGAAGCATGATGGACATCCATGGTGCCGGACGAAAACTTCCAATATATGCAATCTGCATGGCTTGAAGTTCCGTAGATCGATTTGCGTTGGACACCTTCATTGTCCAAATGCTTCTTGCCAGCACTTCCAAATGGACGGTTCGGCAAATGAGACGGAATGGGAAGGTGTCAACGACAACCCTTTCAAAGTAGGTTGTGCTCCTGCAAGCAGTAGTACTCTCGTTTGCAAGTTCTGTAAATTGGTCCCACAGTGCATCGCAGATTGCAATGCACGTATGTACTACGTGCTTCACAATTGCAGTTACCTCACAAGGGCATGTATCCATTTCGGCATCATGCACATCCGGTGTCTCGAGGACAGTGTAGAGAGACAATTGATACAGTCCGTCACTGCTTCAACACGAAATTCATAGTGCTCCTGGTGCATCGCCATCAGTCATTGCTCTGGCAGCAAGCAAAGGATTCCTACAAAAGTATTTGCTTGGGGAATCGCAGGAGTCCACCACTAAATTTGACACTGCCTCCCTTGACGATGTTCTGGACCATTTCTCAACATTGAGTTCTCCGAATGTACAAAATCAAATCAACGTCCTAAGGGGGGGTGCTGCCAACACAGGCTTTATGGATAGCATCCTGGAGTTAAAGCGTATAAGCCAATATGACTTCATTCAGGACAATGTTTTCCCGGGACAAGGTGCCAGGAAAGTGTACTTATTCAAGATGTCCACAGTTGGTGAGGGATCGGGAGTTAGTCTGGTGCGAAGAATGCAGCCTGGTGGTGATCTTCAGAAATCCTGGGTTATATTTGATCACGTGAAACGTGTGAAGGAATGGACGACCATGGCCTGTCATGTATACGATCCTGCATACCAGATAGTGATGACTGTTGTTGTTTGTGACATGCAGTCGGAGGACACAGAGTCACAAATTCTTATGTGGAAGTCCCTTGTTAACGTTGTGACAGCTCATGGTGTCCCAAATCCAAACTTCATTGGGTTCATGGCTGACAGCGCTCAAGCGAATTGGAATGTTGTCCGTACAGTTTTTGGTTCAGGCGACCAATGGAAGGCCGGGAACGCACTTGCCTCTTTCATTGGAGCCAGTCCCTACAACGCCACACAAAGAGTTCCATAAAACTGGAGTTGCGGGAGGAGCATATGAGACTATGCCATCTGTATAAAGATGCCACCTCCGAACATGAAGCCAACTCTATGTTCCAGACTATTCGAGCATGGTGGTACTCATCTGAGGAAGCAAGTCTGGATGGAATCAAAGAACTGGAAGACTGGTTGGGGTTCTGGCACTTCAGATATAGACAGTGGGGTGCCTTCATGACAACTATAAGTTAGTAGCGAATTAGCATGATTTTGCTTTATTCCTTCTCGTCGGGAGATATATCATGGAACAAACAGGCCGTCCAATCCAATTCTTATGTTGCTGTACGTAATCATGCTTGTGTTGAATTGCATGCAGAACATGTCACTGGAGGACATTGCCGATATGCCCTCCTGCAATCTAGCGGAGACTGTGCATAGTAAGTGGATGGCACAATCCGGCAAAAACAGGAGGAACCTCTATGTTGCGACTGCAGATGACATGGTCCGGGCTGTTTCGCAACAAACAAGGTACCGAGACTTCCTGAGGGGACGGGGAGCTGGCAAAGGTCCAGACAGGGAAGAGTTGCTACTCAGGGCTGCAAATAGAGCGAAGCATCCCGCTAAAATGGCGCGTGCTGTAAATGAGTTCACAAATGGAACACCTTTGCAGTCCAGGCTCCCACATCTGGAAAGAGAGGAAAGATTTGGTTCATGCAAGCGCAAACTTGACACCCCACCAGGATCCGCTGGTGACTCCCATCGGCATGACAGGGATAATTACTCAATTCCTCGTATGCCTGTGCGATCTCCGACATTTGAATCTAGTAGTCCCTCTGTCGGTGCCTGTTCTTCTGCTGATACAATGCTTCATATCCCTCTGCTCCAGTGCGGGGAGAGGGAGAGATGATGTTGGCGGTGGAAGAGTTCGATTGTGTGGATGCAATATGGCACATTGAACGGACAGCCCAAGGATCAAAAGTTGGGTGTTCTGCTGTTAGGGCATTGTCCTTTGTGAAGTGCACCAGCAAGATTTCTAGGGGCGGAGGCGGGACTCCTGCCCCGTCTTTCACTAGTTTATTCAAACATTACGGTGCGCGAGAGTCCACGCCTCACAAGTTCTGGCTTTGCCCTGATGACATTCAACGTTGTGTGATGGGGACTTGTCGGGATTCAGTCCTCAGCAAGCCTCAAATTCCAGCCGTGTGGCCAGTGAAGTTTGGAACATGTCTGTCGAAGCAAGAAATTGAGATGCTGGAGGATGCCAGGTTTCGTCTTCCAAGAGGCCCAATAGTCATAACACCAGTTTCATGTCGGGGTTCGCAATCCGCATTCCCCCCATGTCCACCACATGGGAAAGTCTGGCCTACGAAACAAAATGGAAAACCGGTCCGTCGTGTTGAGGCAGGTCCTGAAAATGATTGCAAAATTGAGTCAGCAAGAAACCTGCAGTGTCGGGTGACCCAAGTTGTCAATGTCCCCCCTCCAGGCTATGGGCGGGTGTACAGTATGGTGACATTGGGTTCTGTTGTTCACGACATGACTTATGAGGTAACTTTTGGAAATTTTCCAAATTGCACATGCCCGGACTTCCAGAACACTTTATCAAGCTGTATTGGAAAGAAACCCAAATTTGTCCCGTGCAAACACCTATATCTACATTCACAAGATGTTTTGTGATCCTCACCGAGACACGTGCATTCACCAGTGTACAATGGGTCCTACTGACGTTCATACACTTCTGCAACGTGATAGGATTACTAAAATGTGAGGTGCTTAGAAGGAGTTGGATTCTTTGACAATGACTCCACTTTGTTCAATGTAATGTTTTTAACATGTTCTATTTCTGTTTTGGCTGAATCTGTTTTCGGTTTGTTTGTTTTGGGGTTGGTGGTTTTTCCAATTAAGATGTCGTTGATGTGGCCTGTTGAAACTGTGTTTGTCAACGCACTCAATTTTGGAGAGCCACAAGGGGGGAAATAATAATAATTATAATATTATTTTTTTGGGTTTTTTGGGTTCTCCCTCCTTTCCTGCCTAGAGCTGAGTGCGTCAACGCACCCAATTTCTTCACTCATAAAGGAGCTCCATAAACGCACTCAGTTTCTGGGGCTCTTTCCAATAGTATTCTCTTCCATCTCCTCTCTCTCTGAATGATGTTCTGTTTGCTGACCTATTTCGATAAATGGAGTGAGAGCACCCCCAGAAACTGTGTGCGTCGACGTACTCAATTTCTGGAGGTCTTGAGTTGTCTCCAGTTTTTGAAGTCCTCACATGATGGTTCTATTTCTGTCTGTGATTGCCAGAAAGGAGAATAAAATAGCACCCCTGAAAATTGAGTGCGTCAACACACTCAGTTTTCGTAACCTCTCCACAGCCAAAAATCAAACAAGCACAGACAGATTACCTTCGGTCATTTGTTAGGAGCACTCACCGATGCATCTCATTCTTTTCTTTCTTCTCGAAAGAGGATGACAATGGTTTTGCAGTTGTGCAAGAACATGTCCTAGCAACACGCTTTCAGCTTTGCATTGAGGGAATTCAATGGTTTGGCAGCATCCTAGCAACTTGGGAGCACCTTCAGTAGGCAGCCCTCCCCACCTCATGGAGAGGAGTCTGACTGCAATTGGAGGCATCTGTGCTGTTATAAGAAAACTACGTTCCACAACTCACTTGTCTTTTGAGAGCAAGCGCAAACGTAGTGCTCTCTGATCAGATGCTTTGTTCCTATATAATCGTTGGTCTTCGATGTCTACTGGATGATCACTACCGTCTACTAGAGTGTTTGTCTGCTGTGTCGCTAGGTACTGCAGGCTTCTTTTTGAGACGGTGGTCCCTCTTCTCTTCGTTATTTGGCTTGCAAGCAGGGTCTTCCTAGGTGAACCTCTATGGCACTCACCTTATGAGGTTATTTTTTCCTCATTGTATTTTCCTTCACATTTTCATCCACCTTTTATACAAAATATGAGGTCTTCATTAGTCTACAAAAAACCAAATAATAAATAAAATAAAATGTTGAAATTGCTACAGTCCAATTGCAAAATTGTCTTGAATTGTAATTGTCATTGTACAGTTGTAATTCCAAAATGTTGTGGAATGGATGCCTCAGTTTTAGGCCAATTTTCCATTTCTGTTTTTTCATGGATGGTTTTTTGGTTTGATGTTTCCTAAGTTTAAACCCACGGTCACAGGACCCTCGGGTATAGGCGCTGTACCTTTCTGGGCTCGTGGTGGTTGCTGACGTGGCGTCATGTCAGCATTAGCAGACCATGTCAACATGTTGACATGACACTCATGCCACGTCAGAGACATTCTACACTCACGCCACGTCACCGCTGTGTGAGCGTACGCTCACACGCTCACGCCGTTGCGTCGTTGGCATGGTGGCATGCCCTGCTGGTGCTAAGAACATCAATATGAGTGATGATTGTAACATCAAAATCTGCCTCCACATTCGAGTGGCTTGCTCTCTCAAGTAGCGCAGCATTGTGGAAGGCACCATTTCCAGCATCTGGCCTCTCAACCACTCTAGTTCATTCAACCCTCTCTCCTTCCACATGTCTCTCCACAACCAGGATGTTCTAGCTAGACTGAGTGTCCAAAAACAGCTTTAGTACAAGTACGACAACATCATAGAGGCGGGTGTAGTGATGGAGAGATATGAACCTAACCTTGTTCGGTCCAGAATCCGGGCCAGTCTGTTTCGTTACCCTGCTCCCCATGGACTTGACGATTACAGCATCTTAAGCAGAGATCTTTCAGTTGAATCACTCCGGCTTCCATAACAGAAGCAGCAGTCCAGGTTGGATTCTCTGAGCTTTACTGTGAGCTCTACCCGGTCCATCCGCCCCTCTCCAACCCTCAACCATCTCACGGGCGGCCTCCTATCTGAACTCCTCCCCAACTGCTCCCTCTCCACCCATTCTACCCGCTGGTCTCTCCAATATTCTTGTGACAAATTCTTGCCTCTAGATAGACAGGGGGATCCCCTCCCTCGAATGACCTCCACTCCAGTGTTGATTGTTCAACTAGACAAGCATGATCTCTCTGCCTCGTGTGACCACCTTTCAGCCTGTTACCTTCCCTTGATGCAGATTAAATTTTTGTCCTGGAACATCAGGGGATTGGGATAAGACTAGATGACACTTAAAAAAGTTAAATTGGCTGCGTGGCTTGCCCCTCATGTTTCTTCCCAAGCGATTGTGTTTCTACAAGAACATAAGCTCTCAGATTCCAAAATTCTAAACCTCACCAACCAACTATAACCGAAAACCTCTGCTCTTTGAAAACCGTCTTATGATGGCACCAAAGGGGGAACAACCATCCTCCTCTCCCCCTGTATTAAGCACTGCCTCCTCAATGAAGAAGTTTGGGAAGCGGGAAGAGTACAATTCTGCTCTCTTCTCTTCCCTAATGACTCAGACCCAACAGACTTTGTTAACATCTATGCACCCCTGACATGCTAAGTCGGAAGGGTCAGAAGGAGAAATCTTTGATAGACTGGTGACTAGACCCTTTTCATGCATCAGATATAGGCTTACGTATTTAAATGCCCAAACCAACTAAGATGCCAGATTCTAGTGGGATTGATTGTGTTAGTCACTGACCCCAAGAAAAGTTCATTAGACACACACTACAGGAGAAGAGGGGGGGTAGGGGGGGGGGGGGGGAGGGGTTTAGCAACGCCAGCCGTGCCCCCACGCTGGGCGCGGTGCTGAGCCTACGACGCCACCCCCGCGGCCCTTTTTTGTGACGCCCAGCCGTCGTAAGGTGGCATGAAGGGGGAAAGAATGCCCCCACTCAGACGGCTGGGCGTCGCAAGGTGCGGGGGGTTTGCAACTTTGTGATACATAGATGTATCGTAGGTGTGTTGGTTAGTCTGTAGTGACTTAGAAATGTTATAACGTGGAGGTCCTAGGTTCAAGTATGCATTGCCTAATATATGTAGAACAATGAACGTATTGCCATTGGATAGAACCGGAGTCAATGGTCAACAAATTTTTGAAATTCAAATTCAAATTTTGAAGTTCAAATTTTCCCACCTAAATTCAAATGTACCCCCCTAAACTACGACGTCCGGGGGTCGCATTTTGCGACCTCCGGACGTCGCTAATTCGAAATAGCGGAGAACGATTTTTTTAATTTTTATTTTTTTTTAATTTTTTCATCTGGAGAGGCGACGTCTGGGCGTCGCAAGTCGCGTCTGCGTAACCTAGCGACTCCCATCCGTCGCAAAATAGCGACGATATTCGGGGCGTGCTAGATTGTGAGCAGAAAAAACTGTGAGCAGGATTCTGCTCACAGTTTTCACCCTATTACCGCGGACCTATACCTGCTGGAAGCTCTATTACCGTGGGCTTCAAGTGCTAAATCAACTTTGTGATTTTTGCTCATACGTTCATCGAATCTTACATAGTCTCCATCTCGGTCATTTCCAAGCTCAAAGTCTGAATCAACAAGCTGATGAAGCTCATTTTGCCCTCGCACAAGAAAATTTCTGAGGTAGTCAAATGCAAGCCTCATTATGCATCTGTGGTTGTTAGTACGTGCAGCGAATTCCTATGAAAGCAAAACAATGTCATTCTCGTAGGTCATCGTTGATGTAGTCCTCCGCTTCCTGCCAATGCCAAGAGCAGCAGAGCGTCTCACCACTTCTTTACAAGAGATACAAGTCTTCTTGAAATGAGGATCGTGAAGGATGTTGTACTCCTCCATAGGTTCACCAGATACCATAGATTTTGTCTCCAATCTCGCACTGATGAGTCTACCGAAAGCTCGAAGAAGACCTATAAACCTATTAAAACCCTTCATAAGTCAAATTGCGTATATATAGGATGTATGATGAGGTCAATACACATTGTTGCAAAGTTTTTAGGAAACTCACTATGTTTCTCCAAGATATACTTGACCATCAGTTCTTTGAACCTGGAGGAAAATCGTGCTCGATAACCCAACCAATTTTTTAACATCAGTCTCAAACAGCTCTTCCATGGTTTTGGCTGTGGATTTCCCTATTACTATCCTCCATGTGTCAAACCTCCTACGGGCCCGACGCTCGGGAGAGTGGCTCGGAAGGCCGCTCGGGACCAGACCAGGAAGCAATTAAGGTAGTGGCATCTAGAAGTGTGCGCGGCCTTATTATGTCCCCTATTTTTGATGAATGAAGTCATTTTTTTCATCCTAGTACTGTGCACTTTTGTAATGGAGGCAATTCAAGGTTAATTATAGGTACGATGTGAGGTGTTTTGGAGTACAAGGGGCTTATTTAATGGTGCATTAGTGAAGCTAATTACATAGCAGCCTATTGATTCTTATTTCAAATTCCTAATTTGTTTTTGAAAGTGGAGGCTAGTGTTTTGGGACAATGGCCAATTAATACATCAGCCAAGCATCAATGCAAATGGGATGCATGGTGCACCTTATATACTGCTACAATGCACACATTTTTATCATGCTTCCGTTGCCAAGGATGGCGGAAGAATGGGAGTTGTGGAGTCTTCCAGCTGTGTCCACGGGGTCGGCTAGTTTAGGGTTCTCAGATGGCCATGTATGAGGAGTTGTAGGTCAACTCAGGGCATACTTAAGGGTCCTACTTGGAGTTGTCTATGGTCAGATTTTGCACAGGTGGTCATCCATGCAAGGAAAGTTATGGGATGTGCGCAATTCCGTGTTGGGAGACCGTTACTTTTGGACCCGCACATGGCCTAGTTTTGCTAATTTTTGGGACAGGTGTAGGTGCACATCTTGTGCACTGGGGGCAACTTCCGGCACATATCAAGGAGGATTATATGGCATTATAGGATGGACCTACTGAGCAATAGTGGGATAATATGTACTTTGATTTTGATAATTCATATATAATACATCTGTGATTGAAAAATTATGTGCTTTGCACAAATGATGGTTGCTTCATTTGCTATCCTGCTCATATAATTTTTGTGTTGCACACTGCTTAAAAGCACACTTCAAGATACCACTACCTAAGTGCAATTAGTGAGGGTGACGGCATCATAACTTAGATGGAAGGGGGAGAGGGGTGATTGGCTGGTCTGATCCAGACAAGTGGATGAAGGGGAGTGGCTCATCAGAGGATGAAGCCTGAGCTGGAAGCCAGATGGCTGCTTCCGGAAGGAGGGGGGCGTGGGATGATGATGGGTCAAAGTGATGCCGGGGGGTACGTTGGATGCACACTGGAGGACAAGGTGACGATGTTTAGAGTGATTGCGAGGACAGATCGGCAAGATGACGCCGGGGCTTCAGAGCAGTACGAGGATGCTTGAAAGAGAGACGCTGGCGAAGCCCTCTCTCTCACCGCAAAACGCAGAGCTCCTCTTCCGCCTCGATCCGCCTTTTATAAAAAATCCGAGTGGCTTATTTCTAAGAACATGGTCATAATTTCCAGTGTGTTATTTCCAATTCGAATCACTGAGTTCTGTACACAAATTCCAACCAACGAGGGTATGTAACTTCAAAAGTACTTCCCCACCAACATCCCATCGTTAGCGTATGTGCAAGAGAATCGGCCTTGTGTCAGATTTCTACGATCTTACACGTTGTAAATGTCAACAGAAAATACTTCATATTACGAGGCCGCTTCAGTATTAAGGCAAGCTCGGGAGGTTCATATGATGTGATGTGAAACCGCTGTGCTGCTGGGAGTACTAGCCTGCAATGGCCTTAAGCAATTCACAGTTCACAAGAGTCAATGAATGTATACCGGCATCAAGCGCGAGTTCAAAACCGTGCGCAGGCACATTGTGAGTGACTGACTAGCAAGAATATCAAGACATCGGCTACTCAATATTCCTCACCATCATCTTCTCCACCATCCTCGGCAGACTCCGCACCAACCTCCTCGTAATCCTTCTCCAAAGCTGCAAGATCTTCACGGGCCTCAGAAAATTCTCCCTCCTCCATACCCTCACCTACATACCAGTGTACGAATGCACGCTTCGCGTACATCAGGTCGAACTTGTGGTCAATTCTGGAGAAAACCTCTGCAATGCTTGTGGAATTGGATATCATGCAAACAGCCCTCTGCACCTTAGCAAGATCACCACCAGGCACCACGGTAGGAGGCTGGTAATTGATACCACACTTAAATCCGGTAGGACACCAGTCAACGAACTGGATAGTCCTCTTGGTCTTAATAGTTGCAACAGCGGCATTCACATCCTTCGGCACAACATCTCCCCTGTACATGAGGCAGCAGGCCATGTACTTGCCGTGGCGTGGATCACACTTGGCCATCATGGATGAGGGCTCGAAAGCAGAGTTTGTGATCTCAGCGACGGAGAGCTGCTCATGGTACGCCTTCTCAGCTGAGATCACAGGGGCGTAGGAGGAAAGCATGAAATGAATCCTAGGATATGGCACCAAGTTGGTCTGAAACTCAGTGACGTCCACATTGAGAGCGCCATCAAATCGAAGAGAAGCGGTCAAAGACGAAATGACCTGCACATTCAAGAAGACAGTCAGCACCTGCGAGAACAGATTGAGTGGACAAGGGAGCAAGTCCAAACCCTGAAATACTGTAGCATTCAATGAAGAACCAGATGGATAAGGTAATGTCCAAACAACGAAAGACTTCAGAGCCGAAAACAGAACCTCAAGTTCCGTAAGACATTCAACTGTTCCATAAGACCTCCAAGCTTGCAAGGAATATCTTTGAAACCCCAGTCACTGACAAGTGCGGTAGAAAGGTGATAGTCAGACAACAAGATGCATTGAAAAAGCTTTCTCACAAATTGTCATCCTCCCTTTCTCCCCAACATAGTTTTAGCCTTGTCAGCAATGCAGCACCAGAACTAGTGTGTGGTAAGTATGGTTGGGGTGTATATTTTAGGTTATCATTGTCAGCTCTTAGCAGTGTGGGTGCAGATCCATCCGAGAGGTCCTGATTTCAAGCACAAGAGTCCATATGAGCCACTGAGGATTGACAGCTACAAGAAACCTGCAAGGGTAGATGGTCATCTGGAAGGGGCAGTGGCAGCACAGCTCAGAAAATCAGGCACCTCCACAATGACCTCCACTTCCAAAAGAGGACCAAGAGAGGAAGTTCTCAAGATTTCTTCTGGCGCTTCTGAACTTGTGAGGACACTATATGAGGCACGAAACCTGAAAGAGGCTCTGAAAATTTTGAACCTTGGAGGCATTTTCGCAGAGTCAGATACTTATATGTGGCTCTTGCATAAGTGCATAAAGATGAAATGCCTAGCAGCAGGAAAGCAGGTGCACACTCACATTATCCAAAGTGGATTCAAGCCAAACGTGTTTCTATACAACACTCTTGTCAACATGTATGTCAAATGTGGGAGCATTGTAGATGCACATGGAGTGTTTGACAAAATGCCTGAACGAAATATGTGTTCATGGACTATAATGGTGGCAGGATATACGAAGCATGGGTGTGGGAGAAATGCCTTGGAGACATATGAGCAAATGATACAGGAAGGGGTGAAGCCCAACGGGGCCACGTTAGTTTGTGTTCTCAAGTCATGTGCCTGCCTGGCAGCCCTGGAAAAGGGCAAACAGGTCCATGGTGACATCATGAAAGCTGGAGTTGTACCAGATATGATTCTGAATACTACCCTTGTTGACATGTATGTCAAATGTGGGAGCATAGAGGATGCAAGAATAGTGTTTGACAATATGACTGAACGAGATGTGGTGTCCTGGAGTGTGATGATTGCAGGATATGCCCAGCATGGGTGTGGGATGGAGGCTGTGGAGACGTATGAGCAAATGATGCTGGAAGGGGTGAAGCCGGACCAGGTGACATACGCTTGCATTTGCAATGCATGTGCTTGCCTGGCAGACCTGGAGAAGGCCAAAGAGGTCCACGGTGACATCGTGAAAGCTGGAATTATACCAAATATGATTCTGAATACTACGCTTGTGAACATGTATGTCAAATGTGGGAGCATAAAGGATGCAAAGGTAGTGTTTGACAATATGGATGAGCGAGACGTGGTATCCTGGAGTGCGATGATAGCAGGATATGCCCAGCATGGGTGTGGGATGGAGGCTGTGGAGATGTATAAGCAAATGATGCAGGAAGGGGTGAAGCCGGACCAGGTGACATTCGCTTGTGTTTGCAATGCATGTGCACGCCTGGCAGCCCTGGAAAAGGGCAAAGGGGTGCATGGTGACATCATGAAAGCTGGAATTGTACCAAACGTGATTCTGAATACTACCCTTGTGGACATGTATGCCAAATGTGGGAGCATAAAGGATGCACAGGTACTGTTTGAGCATATGGCTGAACGAAATGTGGTGTCCTGGAGTGCAATGATTGCAGGATATACCCAGCATGGAAATGGGATGGACGCGCTGGAGACATATGACCAGATGAGGCAGGAAGGGGTGACACCCAACCAGATCACGTTTGTTTGCGTTTGCAATGCATGTGCGAGCCTGGCAGCCCTGGGAAAGGGTAAAGAGGTCCATGCTGACATCATGAAAGCTGGGATTGTACCAAATGTCATCCTGGGCACTACCCTCGTGGATATGTATGCCAAATGTGGGAGCATAAGGGATGCAATAGGAATATTTGACAATATGGCTGAACGAAATTTGGTGTCATGGAATGCGATGATGGCAGGATATGCACAGCATGGTTGCCACTGGGAGGCCCTGCGACTATTTGAAGGAATGCGAAAGGAAGGCTTGAAGCTGGATAGTATCACCTTTGTGTGCATTCTCTCTGCATGTAGCCATGTGGGCCTAGTGGATGAAGGCAGACATTACTTTCATTCCCTGAGTCGAGATTATGGCCTCACTCCAACAGTAGAACACTTTGGTTGCATGGTGGACCTTCTTGGTCGTGCAGGGCAATTGGATGAGGCAGAGGACTTCATTAACAAAATGCCAATCAAACCAGATGCTGTGGTGTGGAAGGCCTTGCTTGGTGGGTGCAGGATTCATGGCAATGTGGAGATTGCTGAACGTGCAGCAACACTTATTCTCAAGTGGGATCAACAGGACACTGCAACTTATGTGTTGCTATCAAACATCTATGCCGCAGCTGGCAGGTGGGCTGATACTGCAAAGGTGAGAAATATAATGAAGGTCAAAGGGGTCAGAAAGGAGCCAGGTCATTCATGCATTGAGGTCAGCAACAGGTTGCACACCTTTGTTGTTGATGACAAATTGCATCCAAGAATGGAGGAAATCCATGCTGAACTGAGAAGATTGTCTGGGCAGATGAAGGAGGCAGGGTATATGCCTGACACGCAATTTGTATTGCATAATGTGAAGGAGGAGCACAAGCAAATGTCTCTTTGCCATCACAGTGAGAAGCTGGCCATTGCTTTTGGGCTGATCAGCACAGCCCCTGGGACACCTCTCCGTGTGATCAAGAATCTTCGAGTGTGTGGTGACTGCCACACCGCCACCAAGTTCATCTCAAAGATTGTCGGCCGAACAATTGTTGTACGTGATGCAAACCGTTTTCACCACTTCGAGGATGGGGTTTGTTCCTGTGATGAGTACTGGTGACTCACTGTTTTACTTTCTTCACCAGTGTCTTGCATTTGACTGCACAAATCATCTCAAATGTTATGCTTGCCCATGTGAGAAGACTGCAGGCATGTAAAAAATGCACCCAATTCCGTAAGGGAATGAAATGATCCATTTTTAAAGTCCACGGACAGCTCACAGAGCTTATGGGACAAGAAAGCAGGAAACAAGAAAGAGAGTGGGGCCCTCATTGTCTTAAGATAAAACAGATTTGATGCTAAGCATTGTTATCCTGGTACCTGAACCCCTTTGGAGTTTGTAGGGGATGGGCTATCTTGAAATAAGCAGTAGTATCTCCTCCGGAACTCATAGTGGAGAGGACAGTCAAAGAAGAAACGTTCTTCAGTTTTAATCTCCCTCCTGTTATCTCTAGCGCAAGTGGGGCACAAGCGGTCAGCACTCTGCAGGTTGTCCCTCCTACCACTGTATGGATATCGTCAACATCAACCTTCCAAGGTGTCCCTCCGACAGGCTCGCACATGGGTATCAGGTTTGATGAAGGTACCAACAATACTCTTTAAGAGTCAAAACTGTCTAAAGAAACGTAGATGTGGTGCTGAGACTCTTGTTGCCCAGCCTGGCCGTTCATGTTACTGCAAATTCGCATACTCTGATAGTCTCCCGGGCAAGAACATAGTGGGTTGGAATCTGACTTTCTGTGTGTGCACACGATGGAATTACATCGATTCCAGCTCTGCGCAACTCTAACAAGGATATTTCCGGTTCCTCCTTTTCCTTTGCAGACAGCAGGGGTACTGATTTGCCGCCATTAGCTCTCGGAGCAGCTGCCCCGCAGCTCCTCCAAGATCATGAAGAGAGTTCGAACAGCCGGATTCGACACATTCGACTATCCATACGCCCCACTGAGGTTCCACAGTATCCAACTCTTGAATAGCTGAATTGAAATGAGGCAGGGCAGCTTACAAGTTTCTTGTTAAAGAACTTTTAGATCCCTGGCTCATTACTGTAGAGGATCGTGAAGGAGAACTGAGATGTTCGAAGTTGCTATTGATTAAACTCGAAGCATACACAATATACTAATCCCAAGTCTAAGAGAGCAGGGAAGCACAACTCATTTCATTTCATGATTAACTACTAGCGGAGTGGTCCACTGGTATAACCTTGCCTGTGCAGAACCTAGGTGATCCTGGGTTCAATCCTTCAACATGTGCCTTCAGACCGTCCATTGGGCCCTCGATGGCCTGTGTGTTGAGCAGTAGGCTCTGTAAATTCACTGGACGTTAAACAAACTTTATCTTTATCTTTATCCAATAAAAAAACCTACTTCACATACTGATTGGAGCTATTGATATGTCCTTCTACATGCTTGAGTAGTCAACAAACCGACAGTTACAGACGGCGATCTTCTTTGATTGAACTACTCAACACCCCCCCTCGAACTTGGAAGCTATTCATCATTCCAAGAGCGCATACAAAAAGAATGTCATTCTAGTTTAAACCGTATGCTCCGAGTTTTGGCAAAATTCGAGTAGTAAAATGTGTGTACCAAACCTAGCTTCTCTCTTAGTTTCTCAAACACAATGCGACCGAAAGGTTTGATCAAGATGTTTGCTAGCTGATCAGAAGATGGAACATGATTCATTTCTAATTCACCGTCTGCAACCTTTTCTCTAACAAAATGATGTGTAATCGCAGTATGCTTGGTTCTGCCATAGTTGGTTTTCAGAGAGTTTAATTGCACTTTGATTGTCGACCATGATTTGCATTGATTTTTGTTTGTTGATTGCTTGAATTTCTCCAAACAATCTCCTCAGCCACACAGCCTCTTTTGCGCTACTCGTCATGGCCCTATATCTGTGGATGAAAGAGCGGTGCATGGATGCTTTATGGTACCCCATGTGATTGGACTTGATCCTAAACAAAACAGGTAACATGTTTGTTGATTTGCGAATGTGAATGTCTCCAACCAAGTTGGCATCTGCATAGCCTGTGAGTATGCTTTCCTCCCCTTGATGATAGCAAATACCAAGGTCCACCGTACCTTTGATACAGATGTGGAGTTTGGGGTTGGTTCGAGAACCTACTCACCACATTTACTGCGAAGGAAATGTCTGGCCGGGTTTGCCTTTCAACTTCCCTACCATCTGTTGGTACCAGTGTTGGCCGGGTATGGCATCTGGACATGCATATCCGGCGGTTATTTGCCGGTTATGCACATATGCACAACCGGAAAGTGTAAGCCCCGCAAGAACCGGCTATGGAAGGGAACCGGCAAAAGCCATCGAACTTCCTAACCGGCTAGAGAACCGGCATCGTGATTGTAAGGATATTATACCCGGAGCAAATCCGGAGCAAATGTGGATGTCGTAGAGGTGGTTCTAGATAATACAAGTCATGTAGGGGCTGATTATGGTAGTTAAGAACATTACAGATGGACAAAGATCCTAAGGGGAATGTTATGTCTTACTGGTTACAATACATTTACAGCGGTTAGGGAGAATGTCCAAGTAGATAGGAAATTAATTAGTTGGGCATTTGGCTAAAATAATAGTTGTAAGTTGTAAGCTTAGGGTATTACAAGGGCAAAGCCCCCAAAGATAGATGACAGGAGTTGAACATTTGAAAATCAGATCCAGAGGCCAACACACAAGTGGCTTACCACCAGGCCAGAGCCCTCTTGTGTAGTTTTACACACATACACAAAAAGTCTAGAAAAAGTTCAAAAAAAATTAGTGGATGAATCCCATAACCGGTACCATGGAACCGGCATTTTTTAGGATGACATAACCGGTAGATCGAGAACCGGACAAAAAAAAATTCATGTGTTTAATGAGAACCTGTAACCGAGATGTTTTTTAAACCTATTGGTATACCCTACCCCGGCCATCCATTTTTTTCAAAGAGTAGGCTATAACCGGGACCGGAAGAGGGCTCAAAACATGGTACCCGGCCAACACTGGTTGGTACATTTGTGCGTCCACTGTGGAAACTCCCATGTCTGCTATGAGCTGCAGTCCTGGTAGCATAGGCACAACTGCAGCATTGCAGTTAGTAAACCCAAATTCTTGAATAGTCTATGTTGCATATCCTCTCTACGTGACAGTAATACCCTCCGACCGAAAAAAGTACTACAGCCCTAATAAGCGACTCAACAAACCCAAATTTGTCATCTCAAACCTATTTTGAATTTCTATTCTAATCAAGTGGAGCTCAGTAGTGTGGTTATCGGTGAGATAAACATCTTTGACATAAAAGAATTAAAAGAACCACCTTGTCACCTTCGTGAAATAACAAGCGGCTAGTCGCGTAATGGCTCCACCCTGAGAGTAGATTATTTATTTATAATTTTATATTGAAATTAAATATATGTGTATAACAAGGGCAGAGACCAGAGACCCTGGAAAACTTTATTTTATTTGTAGATAAAAAAATTAGAAAATAAATTCCCTATAATCGAAAAAACCTAAGCATCATTCAATCTTCATATTATAATATCTGTTATGTGAAAATATATGATAACAATAAGCTTATTGTATTCTTTTTATTGACAACTTTGGCAATTGAAAATATAATAATCATCAAATCCTGTCATAATTTTATATTTGATCTTTTTCAAAATATAACAATGACCTAAATGAACATGTACCATAAGAGCAAAAATTAAGTATAATGTATGATACTATTGACTGATCTTTCAATTTTCTGAATTACTAAAATATTGAGATATTTGTTGAAATACTGACTATTGTTTTGGATAGATGAATTTTTTTGGATACAAATTACTATGTTGTAGTTAAGTATGTAAACATTAATAAGTGAGAAATGTAAGATTTACGTAAAGAAGAAGATGAATTAGGAAAATTTGTTGTTAACCGCAACAATAATCGTTAAAACAAAAAGTATGATATTAATTTAGTTAGTGAAAAAATTATTAGATTATAAAATTTTGAATATAATTATTTCCTGGTAAATAAATCATGTGATATGAAGTGAAAAATTAAACTTCATGCTGATCTATTGGTCTTTTATTCAATTGTTAGATTTTAACATTTTAAAACTATGAAATTAAAACCGTGGTGAAAGTGAGAACATTAGATATACCACAACAAAATGGCCTTTGTGTCGGCAAAGCACACACTGTGTCAGTCGAATCGTGCCCAACACGTTTATATCAAATGTGACCTACTCCAACATGGAAGAATTGGACATTTAATCCTACTGAACTATCATCACAACCTTTCTAAGAGCAGTAACATTGGTTTGTTCCAAACGTTGGGACCAGATTGACTCACCATGCTCAGTCATCGGCACCAGTGAAAATTTTCTACATTTCAATGATAGTTCAGACTCTTATGCTTATGAATTTAAAACGGCACAAGCTCCTCTAAGTGTACATTCCCAATAGATATTACGTTTCCGAGAGGGGAATTGAGGCTGACTTCTTATTTAGTTAAATTTCAATGGATTGTCACTTTTCCATACCACATTTGATGGCCATGACTCTCTCGAACATCCTCTCTAAGAGCCAGGAAGGAATAATGTACTTATATGCATCTAGAGCTTAAAGATTACAGAATGACACAAGCAGGAAGAGCCAGTATGACATGCTCTCGATAAACCTGGACCAAGCAGCCACAGACTTAGGTTTCCAACAAGACATGAGAGAAATTGCACCAAGAGTAACCATGTTGTGTCAGAATTGAGAGACGACAACACATACATGTAGCTGCTTGGGGTTCGCTGCAAATCCCATTTGCACACATATGGAGGACTCCCTCTCATGCTCTTGTACTTCCAGAAAACTATGCATGAAGATGCTGCCATCCTCCTATCCCTGCACGACTTCTCTGCCATAAACAAAACCCTAAAGTTTTTCAGCAATCCATTCTACATCCCCGCGCAATATACGTCTTCCCTGAAAAAAAAACAACCCTAAGTTACAACTTTCTTTTAATTCTTTCTTTGAGCTCTAAGAGATCAGAAAACAAAACAAAACAAAATCAGAATGCCCGGCCCATCAACGTTGCCTTTTATTTTAGGGTATATAAACAAATTATATATATATATAAGCCTATATAAGTAAGCGTATATAAACCTATGTATATATATATGTATATGCCTAGATAAGCTTATATAACCATATGAATATTTACGTGTGTAAGATTCACTTATGGGTCTTATCCAATCAATGTACATTCAAGCTAACACTTAAGTGCTTAAGTGGGGGAGAATCATCTACTTCATATAGGTATTATCTAGTGGAGGTATATCAGGATCTTACTCATTTTTGGCACCAATGCGTGGTCTCTCCCTTATAGGGAAGAGCCAATAAAGGTTGCCATCCGCGATGTCTTTCTTCAATCCTTGTTTTTGCAAATATTCATCAATCTTAGTATATCAGGCACGAGTTGCTTGGCGCAATCTGTACAATGATTTGTGCAATCTGCATATTTTACCATCTTTACCTTTTTCTTCAAACCTCTCTGGTTGTTGCACAAAAACTTCCTCAAAGAGTTCGCCATTACAAAGGCAGTCTTCACATCAATATGGTAGATTGACCATCCTTTGTGATCAGCTAGTGCAGTGATGGCACGCAAAGTATTATGTTTGGCAACTGGGGCATAGGTTTCCTCAAAGTCCTCCCCTTCGCGCTGTTCAAATCCACGAGCAACCAAGCGCGCTTTTAGTTTTGATGTGGTGTCATCCACATGGGTTTTCACCTTGTAAATCCATTTAGTTGTGATTGGTTTTCGACCAGGGGGCAAATCTGCCAGTACCCAAGTTTTGTTCTTATGTATGGAACTAATCTCTTGTTCCATAGCTTCAATCCATCCGAGTATCTAGGAATTGGTGATCTGGTTGTAACTAGCATGAACCTCATGTGATCTTTAAAAAAAATGACATCTTTTGACACCATAACTTTGTAACTCTGGACAGGAACATCTATAGCCATTTGTGGATAATCATATCCCAACAGTGCACACCTCAGTGGTTTTTGGTGACCATTTGGACTTTTGAGTGTTAACGTGAACAAAATATTCACAGCCAATGACTCTAAGATGTTTGATATCAGGGACATGTCCGTAGAATTTCTGATAGGGAGTGTTTCACTGGAATATCAATGCTTAAGGTGACTAACTACTTATAAACAAACTTAAGGATAAGAGGCAAAATGAGTCAGATTTTGTTCACAATGTTAAATTGCAAATTGGAATGAGCACACAAAATGAAATGCATGTTGCATGAACACAAATTTTAAACACATGTCACAACATTTACACAAATTGCTGAACACACACCGAAAACACAAGAATGGACCCAAACAATTCGAGTGGGTACATTGAAAAGTGAAGTGCAAAAATAACATATCCATCAATCATTAATCATTAATAGTAGATGCACTCTCCCACTGCAGGAGAGTTGAAACCGCACCATTGCTTAAAGTGGTTGATGTATGAAAACATCACATAGCTTAAGTCGCAAAAAACTGAAGTACAAGTGCTTGCAAGGGACATACTTGCCTCTATTCCCAACACTGTTGGAAGACAGAGATGAAGTCGGGACATGTACAATTACGTTCATTGTCAACTTTGATCTTGTAGAACTTCCCATATACAACAGACCCTTCAGTCACGATGGTGTAAACCATGTCAAGACCAGGTGGAGGGATGTCTTCCCTGCTTATTGTAAGATCATGATGCTGCACATGCTTCCCATCACGTTGTTTTGGGTGAGTATCTACTAAATGTACACGCCCTTGTGCGAAGGGCACTTGAAGCTGTGGTGCAAGAAATGCGTCGCCCATTACGTTTTTTTTCGAATACATGCTTCCTCGAGTCATTTTACCTCTTGGGATGTAAGGTTAGTGCCAAGTTTCATTGGCCATATTTGCGGTGGTGTTGGCTGCCCAAAACAGGTTGTCGAACAGTGCCTTCTATATATGGTTTAATGTCATTAGCACAAGACCAAAATTTATGAATTTTGGCCTCATTTGCATTGAAATGTCACAAGAATCATGTGAATGTAGGTGCAGGGGACCCAGTTGTGGTCCTTGGTATTCTGGATTTGCATCACGAATGTGTTGGCTGTAATTGTTGTGCATGTCAACGGTATGTTCGATGTGCCTCATCGCATCATGTTGCAATCCGTCTCAACAATGTCCATCCATTCTTCCACTCCACTTTCAGATGTTAACCCCATTGACGTATGGTGCTCCGAGGAGGAGCCCCCCATGACAAACTCCCCAACGTGGACATTTGGAGTAGACCGAACACTGACATGTGGAACAGAGTAGTTGTCTTTGTCCGACCTATGTGAGTCATTAGTTGATTTGGGAGGAGTTCTTAGTTTTCGTTTGCAAGTTCCAATTTCCAAATTGCTCCTGATCCCCCTCCTAATGAGGAAGTCTAAACTGAAATGGAGTATCGGCCATGGAAGAATTCACAATATCTCCAAGTTTCTTAGGATCACCTGACCTCCTTGCAGCGCAGACAATTGGCTTTGGTATAGACGTCCATATTTCTCTTTTTATCTTCTTGCCACTCTCTGACCAATATGAGTTCGCAGATTATAAGTTCATAGGTTTCTGGAGTTCTCTGTTTTCCTCCTTGTTAAGTTCACTTCATGAGGTCTCCTTTGCAAATATGCGTTGGCGCATACCTCCAGAATCATCGACTCAAAAAGAATGAGGTGGCCATGTTCAACCATGCATGTTGCACCAGATCACTTTACTTTCGGATTTTTGATTGTTATTCTGATTGCTTGTTCTTCATTTGGTTCCTTGGTGGAACTGTGTGCTGGACATGTGTGCCACTGTGCACCACCGCGAAACGCCAAAGCACACTTGTTTCGCAGGCTTTTTTTTTTTTTTTTTTTTCCTTTTTTTCCCAACTTTTTACGGGGCTGAAAACAACCTTGCTTTGCAGCAGCCCAACGTTTTCTTTTAAAAACTATATTTATTTATTTACTTAAAATGAATTTTCTGGTTTTGACGGGGTTGGAGAACAACTGTGCATTAATGCACACTTGCTTTGTAGCAGCCCAATGGAAAAGAATATAAAATATGAATATGTATATATATATAATTTTTATTCCTCTGGTATTCAGGGGCTGGAAAACAAACTCTGCTTTAACGCACACTAGCTTTGCAGCAGCCCAACGGAAAGAAGAAAGAAAAGATAAATAAATAAATAACTCTTTTTTTGGTTGATTGGAAAATAAGTGTGCGTCAATATTTTATTTTATTTTTAAAATTTACAGAACAGGGGATAGTGGCCCTGATAAATTTTATTAATAATTATTTGGAGAAAAAAATTAAAATCCCTATCACACACTTGTTTTGCAACAACCCCATAGCACTCTTATTGTTTTAAATCCACGAATCATTTGCTATAGTTTTCCTTCCCCCAATGGGTCTTGTCGGTTTTTTCATAAACTCGGGAATAGGGTCATACGGTTTAGATACCATCCACGATTATAGGCTTTTTCTTTTTACTATTCTTTGAATCCTCTTCTAGCTCAAGCACCACGAATCATGTTTTGCTATAGGCTCATGCGAGCTTGCTCACCAAATAGCAATCCTGCAAGGTTCTGTTTCTACGCTCGGGTACACCGTTATGATGCGGTGTGTTAGGTTGTGTGAACTGCCTCTCAATGCCATGTTCATTGTAAAAAGTAAAAAACAAGAGAGAACCGTACTCCCCTCCTTTATCTGATCGTAAAACTTTGACTGACATGTTAAATTGTCTCAAGACCTTCGCATGAACATGCTTGAAATGAGTAAGTGTCTCACTTTTCTTTCCAAGAAAATAGACCCAACCAAAACGACTATAGTCATCATAAAGGTCAAATGTAGTAAGCCCCAAACAAAGATTTGACAGAAAATGGTCCACACACATCTGTATGGATCAGTTCAAAATATTGTACTTTATGGTGTAAACTCTTCTTGGGAGCTCTCTGAATATTCTTCTTATCTAGTGCACATGCCTGGCATGCTAAGTCGGAAGGGTCGGAAGGACAAATCTTTGGTAGACTAATGACTAGACCCTTTTCATGCATCAGATATAGGCTTATGTAATTTAAATGCCCAAACCAGCTAAGATGCCAGATTCTAGTGAGATTGATTGTTTTAGTCACTGACCCCAAGAAAAGTTCCTTAGACATGTGTACAGTACAGGACAAAAAAAGGGAGCCACCCCCGCTGCCCCTTTTTGCGACGCCCAGCCGTCGCAAGGTGCGTCGCCGTGGGGGGTTGCAACGGGTTTTTTTTTCTTGCGACACCGGGGGTTTGCAATGGTTTTTTTTTTTTGGGCGTTGAACACCCCTCGTCGTTTTCTTTGAGAAAACCTATGCCCCAGTTGCCAAACATAATACTTTGCGTGCCATCACTGCACTGGCTGGTCACAATGGATGGTCAATCTACCATCTTGACGAGTGCAAAGTATGTAGATTGCACAAAGCATTGTACGGATTGCACCAAGCACCTCGTGTCTGGTATACTAAGATTGATGAATACTTGCAAAAACAAGGATTGAAGAAAGACATCGCTGATGAGAACCTGTATTATTTTGGCAAAGGTGACAAGGTGGTTCTTTTAATTCTTTATGTCAATGATGTTTATCTCACCGATAACCACACTACTAAGCTCCACTAGATTAGAACAAAAATTCAAAAGAGGTTTGAGATGACAGATTTGGGGTTGTTGAGTTAGTCGTTAGGGCTGGAGTATTTTTTTCGGTCGGAGGGTATTACTGTCACGTAGAGAGGATATGTAACACAGATGCTATTCAAGAATTTGGGTTTTCTAACTACAATGATGCAGTTGTGCCTATGCTACTAGGACTTCAGCTCATGCCAGACATGGAAGCTTCCATAGTGGACGCACAAATGGACCAACAGATGGGGAATTTCCCAAGGCAAACCCGGCCAGACATTTATTTTGCAATAAATGTGGTGAGTAGGTTCTCGGACCAACCCTAAACTCCACATCTAGATGTTGTGAAGCACTTTTTTAGGTATATCAAAGGTACGGTGGACCTTGGTATTTGCTATCGGCAAGGGGAGGAAAACATACTCACAGGCTATTCAGATGCCGACTGGGCTGGAGACATTCACTTTCACAAATCAACAAACAGGTTATCTATTTTGTTTAGGATCGAGTCCAATCACATGGGGTATCAGAAAGCAGCCATGCACTGCTCTTTCATCCACAGAAGCCGAATATATGGCCATGACAAGTAACGCAAAAAGCGACTATGTGGATGAGGAGATTGTTTGGAGAAATTCAAGCAATCAACAAACAAGAACCGGTGGAAATCATGGTTGATAATCAAAGTGCAATTAAACTCTCTGAAAACCAATTCTTCGTGACAGAACCAAGCATATTGTGATTAGACATCATTTTGTTAGAGAAAAGGTTGCGGTGAATTAGAAATGAATTATGTTCCATCCTCTTATCAGCTGGTATACATCTTGACCAAACCCTTGGGTCGCATTATGTTCGAGAAACTAAGAGAGAAGCTAGATTTGGTACACACAATTGACTACTCGAATTATGCCAAAACTTGGAGCATGTAGTCTAAACTAGAATGACATTCTTTTTGTATACTCTGTTGGAACGATGAATAGCTTCCAAGTTCGAGTATTTCAGTAAAAGAATATCGTCGTATGTATGCATGTACTAGTCGGTTTGTTGACTACACCAGAATGTTCCAAGTAGGACAGATCAATAGCTGTGAAGTAGGTTAATTTAGTGGACCACTCCACCAGTCGCCAGTAGTTAATCATGAAATGAAATGAGTAGCTTCCCCACTCTCTTAGACTTGGGATTAGCATATTGTGTATGCTTCGAGTTTAATCTATAGCAACTTCGGACATCTCAGTTCTCCTTCACGATCGCCAAGGATCTGAAAGTTCTTTAACAAGAAACTGGTAAGCTGCCCTGCTCATTTCAATTCAGCTACCCGTGAATTCAAGCTTTGGATACTGGGGAACCTCAGGGGGAGTATGAATTGCCGAACGTGCCGGATCCGGCTGTTCGAACTCTTCATGTGAGAGCTAATGGGGGCAAACCAGTACCCCTGCTGTCTGCGAAGGAAAAGGAGGAATGACACCGGAAATATCTTTGTTGGAGTTGCGCAGAGCTGAAACCGATGTAATTCCATCGTGTGTGCACACAGAAAGTCAGAGGCCTAACCCACTCCGTTCTTGCCCGGGAGACTATCAGAGTGTGCAAATTTGCAGTCACATGAACGGCCGGGCTGGGCAACAAGATTCTCAGCACCATATCTACGGTTCTTTATACAGTTTTGACTCTCAAAGAGTATTGTTGGTAGTTGGTACCTTCATCAAACCTGATATCCATGTGTGAGCCCGTCGAAGGGACATCTTGGAAGGTTGATGTTGAGGATATCCATACAGTGGTAGGAGGGACAACCTGCAGAGTGCTGACCGCTTGGAGATTAAAACTGAAGAACATATCTTCTTTGATTGTCCTCTCCACTATGAGTCCGGGGGAGATACTATTGCTTATTTCAAGCATCCCCTACAGACTCCAGAGGGGTTTAGGTACTAGGATAACAATACTTAGCATCATATCCGCATGAGGCGTTTTATCTTAAGACCTGGGCACTCTCTTTCTTGTTTCTTGCTTTCTCTATGGGCTCCAAGTATGAGCTTTCCGAGGACTTTAAAAATGGATCATTTCATTTCATTTCATTCCATTCCATTTTTTCCTCTCTAACTGTAGGGGGTTTGACCTCCATACATTTGCTTGCCCTCTGAAATGACAACTAGACTAGCAGGAGTGAAGGTCAAATTGGAAATGTGACGCCATTATGATGTGCTGTTGCTGCTCACACTGTAAATCCTTGGGTTAGGTAGGGCTTGGGTGATGTGTTTTCAATCCATGCAGTTGCGAGGCAGACAGTAGGCCGATCAACTGGAGGGCAACCTTTCACATGCCAGCACCCACAAAGGCCAAAGGGGTTTAGCAGCAATCAATACACAGGAATTGGAGCCCCACATTAATTAGATTTTGGAGCTCTGCAAGTGACTCAAAATAGGTGAAGTATTGATGAGAACCCTCGGACCCTTCATTCCTATGAAACACAGTTGAAGAGAATAATCAAACAGATAACACATGCATTTCCATCGGAAATGACTAACGGTTGACCTATTCCAAGGCAATTTTCTCATGGGCTCATTCATTACGGCCTGGCGGTACATAGTAATGAGGGGGGCGGATACATTAATGCAAATGGCTATTTCTTAGCAAGACGCCAGAGGCAGCTTCACTGACTGGTCAAGACATGACCTAACTCCTCGGCTCATAGCGTGCCCACAAATGTGGAATCAAGTGTGTGGAGGTGAACAGTTTTGCAACAATTTGCTGCTCGAGAAAGGAAGAGAGATGATTTGGCAACCAGGCTGGCATCTGGCACTCTTTCACTGTTGAAAGGAGTGATGGGATGCATGTATCATTGCAAAGGGGGAGACCAGCAGCTTTTGTAGTAGCATAGCTATTAGCGAGCCAGGACAAAGGCTCGACATTCAGTGGCTTTATTAGTCTTCGTCTGCGAGTTCAGTCTGAGCGCTGCTGTACCTAAGTTATGGGAGTGGCTCTTGGCTATAATGAACCCGCGTATCTGAAGTATATTTGAAGTTTGAGTTGGAGTGTTTGCTGCCACTACCTCCTCATCACCTTGTTGTTGAAGAATACCCCTCATAATTGATCTTCAACAGAAACAAATATCCACCCTCATTACATGCAACTGTTCAGGCGGGTGGCCTACATACATACTATAAGTGGGCTAAAAATTGGCGAGTTTAAAAGCCTAGATGTTTATGTCCAAACCGGAAAGCAAGCATCCTCACCAATTGTCCAGTCAATCCATAACTGTTGGTTTCAAAGCCAACAAGTTGAATGGATTGCTGATGATACATTTCCACAGATCGAGTTGATGGCAGGGTGGGTTTCCATGTCCATGATCTGGTAATTCTTGCAGCAGATGTGATCAGAGCACTAGGAATAGCCTAATAAGCTCAGGGCCATTCTTTCCTATCTACTCAGAAGCAGGTGAGATTCTTCAAGTTACTGTGATTGTGGTAAAGCTGTACCGTGACTTCCCATAAGACCCAATCACTCTAGCTAGGATTTTGATTGCAAAACGATGTGCCATGGATGTGCACTTTCAGTACTACTCAATAGAGCAATGTTGCATGTAATATAGCATGCCTTTCAGATCTGATTCGAACTTAACAAGTCATGCGATCTATCATGGATTTCTTGGTTACTGTCACAAATGAGTACCAAACAGCCATTATGGGGGTGAGGGGCACTACATCCATTAAGTTAAGAAAATGGTAGAGAGGATGCAGAAGGATTCAGAGTCTAGCGTGTCATGTACTAGGTATGTAATAGTGTCAATGGCTTGAAAGAGTTTAATGACTGTCGTGTGCAGTCAACTCTCTTTAAGTGTTCCCTGGGGAAGTGTTAACATGTTAGGTGCTAATAAAACTCGGAAAATAAAGTATATAGTATATACCATGTATACCATAGTTAACCCTAATTTAGCATAAAGACACATACCTAAGTAGGGCTGGCATAAGTAGTCATATTCCTTAAGTAAATAAATAAACCCCTCTATAAACGTTCACCATACGTAAACTTGAAGACAGCAGGCTCTGTTCCTTTCCCCCAAAAACTTCAAAATTAAAATAACTTATACCCATATGTTACATTTCAAAGTAGGTCCTAATCCTAACTACTTTTTTTTTTTTTTTGCTTAGAAAGGGAAATACCTGGGAGCGACAGCTCACAAATCAGGCCCCCTTAATAGTGAGAGGAGAAAATAACCTCTTTCACAATAACCTGTCATGAGGCGTAGGAATGGGGCGCCACCCAGGAACCATACCACACCCCTCAGTAGCAAGATTTGACCCCAGAATCATCTGGGTGGCACTCAGTGCACTTAACCAACTGAGCTACTGACTGTTGCTCCTAACTTACAAAAGAGGTGAACTACATCTCCTATTTGGATGCATCAACTTTAAAAATAAAAAATAAAAAAGTCGTTCCTAGGTGTTTCCCTTAAAAAAAAGTAAAAAAAAGTAAACGAAAATTATAATAAATCTGGTTTCTTCAAGCAAGTCTTAATTGTTCAAGCAAATTATTCTAGCAAGTCTTCTCCAGCAAGTCTTATTTTTTTTCATTTATTAAATCTTCCCTTTCAAATGTATATACATATATGTACAATATGGGTGGATGTTATTATCAACTTTCTATCAAACTTCCTTTCTTACCTATGAGAATGTTAGGCTAACTGTTTTCTAGACTGGCCTGTCCAAGTGTTCACCGTCTCTATAATGTAGGGATGGAAGACATTTAATGAGTTGTTGCTGTTTGTCATAATCTCTTTTGGGTTGTAGCAAAATGCCTTTGGAGAAATGATCAAGATCGTCAGTGAACTGTGTCAGCAAGACCCTTGTAAGAGATATATGAGTTACCAGGGCTGGTGTGAGTTCTAAACTTATTTAGGTGCAAGAACCAGGCTCAAACTGATCATGATTGGGTTCTTTAAAAAACACTAACAATCATGAGACAGAAGCAGGAGCACCTAGATTCTAGTCCCTTGTAGTTTACAGATTCTGAAGTACTGGGTGACATAATAATGCCAGTAAACCTAACTTGACTGTGTAAACTGTCATTAATTATCCTACTATATTTAGTGAAAATGCTGCAGAAGGTTAATGAGCTTGGTGCCAGACGCGGTTGAGCATTCTGGCAACGTCCTTTTTCCTTAAAAAGCCAAAACCAACACTGCTTTCACAATCAGAGGAGATTGAATGCTTTCTCTTTTCTGGCTGTCTGGTGTGTGTTTCACACCAGCAAAGAATGTGTGATTGTGTTTGCATACTTATCTAGATTGTGGGTGGCTGCTAAGAATGCCATGGAATGGCAGTATGTATGATTGGACCCTCATAAAGACTCATTTATCATGTATATCCCTACAGTCACACAAACCCTTGAATGCGTGGAGAGGGATGGGATGAGAAGCTCTAGGCTGTTATGTATCAAACAAGGAGCAAAATTTAGTAGCCATAGACATTCTCACTGCAGACAACCATCTAACTTGAAACTGATAGGTAACAGCTTACCTTCAATAGCTGGCCCCACAAAAGCTTGAAGAGAAATCAGAGTCATCCAAGGAAGATAATATGGTTCGAGGCTCATAAAAGCTTTGAGAATTATTTTCTCCCTACATTTTTGTTTTTGTTTTTACTTTTGAGGGCATATTCCATTTCTGGGCACCCTCTCACAAAGTTTTTACTACTCTTGACCCGGCCTGCCTGCTCCCAACCCGGTGAAACACAGCAGACCGCTAGCCTGCGGCCCTATACAGGCCCGGGCCTGGGCGAGCACTTGCTGCCAGGGCACCCCATCGCGGTCACGGGTCACACATGCTACAACTGGGAGTCCACCCCAGTTGCCGGGTTGTTTTGGGCGGGCAAATACCCACGAAATCAGGTCCGAGAAGGTCGAGTACAGTTGAGCTTTGGATCTCTAGAATCACGAATCACAAGGGCCACAGCTGTGTAACTCTCCGCTTTACACAAGTGTAGATGACAGTAGCTAAGTAGTTGCATGAAAGGTCTTGGGTCTTGCACCTTCGAGATCTTTTATTCCATCCTCTTCTTATTAGGATCCAAGTGCTGGGTAGTGGGCAGCCAGTCTTGCTGCTTCAGGCTAGTACACACAGCACTGTCTCCTTCTCTGCTGGAAAAGTTCGTCCAGCTTCACGTTAGAGCTTGGAGTATTTTTGAATCTGCAGCTGGTGTCCTTCTCTCCCTCATAGATTGGGTCCGGCTTACACGTGAAGCGTATATCAGAGGGTAGCTGCAGGTCTGAAAAGACTTGGGATTCCTTCTAGTACTGTCACGCACCATATAACGTCGTTCGCCACCCTATCCCCTGGCCTATTGTCACCAGCTCTCAAGCTCTTCCAGTGCTGTTCGAAGGTGCAGTCTTGAAGTGCCTCTCACGTTTTTAACTTTCGGACCACATGATACAAGAGTAATCATAGTGCTTCACTTGGTGTAGCTGTTGCTAGTGGCTATGGCTGCCCAACACCCATCAAGGTTTACCTTCATACTTGTATCGTTGTGGTGCACATTGGCAAGGGCACAAGCGCCCCCTCTCTACCCCGCGTTGTTCATCTTGGGAGACTCGCTCGTAGACGTGGGAAACAACAACTACATTTCATCGATTGCGAAGGCTAACACAGTACCCAATGGGATTGACTTCCCAAACCATCAAGCAACTGGCCGATTCTGTAATGGGAAAACAGTGTTCGACATTCTGGGTAAGCCTTCCTGATTATTTGTGAGCAGATGTTTGGCCACACTTAGAGCAGAAACCCGAGTTCTGAAAGAATCATTGACTTGTGTGTCTGTGCCTTGTGAGAAATGCGTGCTCTGTTGCCAGAATTGGTGACCGGTATTTTAGTGTAGGAATGATATTTTTTGCACAGACGGGCAACGGATTGACAGCCATTGCTCTTGTACATGGACCTGGTATTTATATGCTACCATGCATCCACAAGTATCCGAACTGAGTTGCTCAAAGTGCAGTCCATCGAGGGAAAAGCAAACTCATTTTCAAAGTGCTAATGTCTCTTTTGTAAGTTGACGAGCTAAGATAAAAATGTGTGTGATCGCAGCTCAATATATCAACCTCCCGTTCCCCCCGCCATTTCTGGCTCCTTCGTCTACTGGGAGAGCGATACTCCAGGGACTGAACTATGCGTCAGGTGCAGGCGGCATCCTTAATGGAACCGGGTTCAATTATGTACGTTACGTGATCTTTTGGGCTCTACCCCTCTTTCCTAGAAATGTGGCGTTCTCTTCGAATTTTCAACTAATGGTGTCCAGTAAGATATGATTACTCTCGAGCGTCCCTGTTAGTTGTCAACGTTTCCCGAAGTATGTCATATCGCAGCCTCGGGATCATTGGATTTTCCTGTTCTGTCTCCCGAGCAGCTTTAGGGCTTTTGAAGCCATCTTTCCAGGGGTCATCATGCATATAGCTCTTGCAGTGCTTCTGTCGCTGTCGGACCACATTTCTCTTCAATAGGTGACATTAGCATGCAACTTCCTTCAGAGGGATTAGTGCATGACACAGTGAGTTTCCAAAGTCATGAGACACTTTAACTTTTACATTTTGAACACTTCTAGGGTAGACATTTGCAGGCTGCATCAAAGCCAATGTCCAAACGTCCTTCAAAAGTGTGGAGTGCACATCAACAGTGCATCATCGATCTACGATCAGTCAGTTTGAATGTATCTTAATCTCTAGACCTATTATGTGAGAGCATGAGCAGATAGGAAAGTGAACGGGCAATGGCGGGTGCAGTTTGCTCGGTTGTCATTCGACATACAATTAGATTATTTCGAAAAAACTGTTTCCGAACTCGAATCGATGTTAGGCCCACAGGCCACCAAAGATCATGTTGCGAATTCGCTTTTTGCAATACTCCTTGGAAACAATGACTACATCAACAACTATTTTCTCCTCGCTTCAAGGACCAGACCAATCTATACCCCACAAGCGTATCAAGACCTTCTCATAGAGACATACCGAGGGCAGCTCGAGGTATTTATCTCTAGCTCTAGACCTGCTTCCCTTGTTTCTGATAATTCTAGTTGGGCCATCATTTTTCTAGTGATTCAATGATCCTGGGGGGTCCAGGATCGAGGCCATATGCTCTCCAGATATTACCCTGCTGGGGCAGGTGAAGGGGTCTAACCCACTGGTCCGTAGATGGGAAGGGGAGCCAGAGCTATGTTCTGTAAGGAGACTATTCTTGGCAAAGAAAGACTTATCCACAGTCAGGAGCCTACCAGAGTAGGACGGTGGGATGGATGGGAGGAAAATGTGGAGACTGGATGTGGACCATACTAGTGCTACACACACGTTCAGCAATAAATACCAGCTTGTTCTGGCTGAATCAGACAGTCAAAGACATTACATTCTTGAAAGTGTATGTGAGCACCGCAGCAGTCTCCTAGACCTAGCATGAGGCAACCCTTAATCGGTGATCAGCATGAAGTGCTTCGTCCGAGTCAATATCTTCAGGGGGTGCGGTTTGTCAGTAGAATACACTGCTGTATTCCCTTGGCCACGACAGCCCTGAAATTAGGGGGAAAGCAGTGTGATCAGCAGTATGGGAGCATTACAGACAAAATTCCTTTTGAAGTGCATGTGGGCCTCTCCTTCCCCTAAAGAAATCTCCTGAACCAAATTGTTGCTAGAGAGCACTAACAGAAGAGCACCTACAATTTCTCAAAGATGCAGGGACTGAATGGGAATGCATTAAGAGGACATGATGGACAATGTGTCATGTGGCCTGATCTCATTACTGTGGTGCAGAGACTGTATAACTTGGGTGCCCGGAAAATAGTTATCTCAAACGTTGGTCCACTAGGTTGCATTCCCTCCCGGTTGGCAGCAGCTGGAAGCCAGAATGGTGAGTGCATCCAAGCTGATAATGAAAAGGTTGTTGGGTTCAATGCGGCCCTGAAAGGAGTTCTCGAGGAGTTGAGCAGCACTCTACCAGGATCAATCTGGCTGTACGGGAACGCCTATGATGCATTTTATGGCCTGATCCGGGATGGAGCTTCTTATGGTATGTGCAACTTGCTTGTTCAGTTTCAACTCGATCTATTCTGTCTAGGTGTACTCATTTGGCATTTCTAAATACAAAGCAAATGGCAGAAGCTTGAAAATATTTCTCCTATGTTCATATGGCTAGTGCTAAAAACTGTGGTTCTCATGCTTATACGCTGATAGGTTTTGGTGCTCACATTTAAAATGCTTATAAGCTTTGGTGTTCCTATGAGTAGACCTAGAGAGAAGTCACTGCGTTTGCAAGAGAATTTTTAGGAGGGTGTGTCCTTTTGAAATAGAGAGATCTTATGAGTGGGAGCTTTAGTTAGGCAGAATTGGGTAATATGGTGGAATCCTTGGTGGATAACAGTACATGTTCCTGTATTTACAGGGTTCACCGTGAAGGATCAGGGATGCTGTGGTGGGGGAACTTACAAAGGACAACTCCCTTGCATACAAGGACTTTCTCTTTGTCCCGACAGATCCAAATACATTTTCTGGGACCCTTACCATCCCACTGAGGCAGTGAATGTGATTTTGGGGAGATTACTGTTTGAGGGTCCCCCCTCTGCAGTCTCCCCCATGAATGTCCTTCAGCTTAGCAGTGTTCACCTTTGATTTCCTCAGACCCTCAAGCTCTTGACTGTAACTCAGGGTCATGTGAAATGCTGTTTGTAGTTCTGGTGCAAGCCCTGCTCGGAACTGCACGTACTGCAGCATTTTTGGCTGGACCATTCACAGTTGTGGCTCAGATGTAGGTTGTTTGATGGATTGACAGTTGGACCTGCTCGCCTGTTGCTTGTAGGTATACCAAGTCTATTGCACGTCTGATTTGGCACTAATAATCTGAAATTAGTTTCTCATAGTGTGCTGTTCGAAGTTAAATGTCATTTGATCGATTGTTCTTGGTCGGAGAAAAGCCCTGACCTCCAATAACTACAGCGAATCTGTTTCCTTCATTGCGTGATGTGTAGATTGGGTTAAGAAAACAATCTTCTTTACATCGTTTGTTTTCCGAAAGAGCATCTTCGCATCCGCGTTACTTCTGATCTTCTTCGCCCACTCTCGGAGTTTTCAGCGACTACAAAGTTTCCCGTGTTTGGTTAACAGTCACAGTTTGTGACGGCTAGCTTGTGAAACTCCCCTTGAGCTTGGGCACCGCTAATCAGACACAAAAGCTCCAGCCCCAGCATGCAGAAAGAAGGCTTCGTAGGCCAGCTTCCACACTCCATTGACGTTATTGTTGAGGATGATTTGGTAGCTGATGTGTGCAAGCCAGGGGTTTGACAAGCTGTTTGATCTTGTGCTCTCTCCCAAAGCGGTCGTCTCTGCCAAATACTTCACCGCCTGGCACAAGAGCAGCTTGCACGGTGAACACAGCTGGATGCTTCGTCCACATTGCCAGCTGGAGGAAGGAGAGGACATGCCTCCATGGTTCTGGGCATCAGAAGAGAGAGAGACGAAGCTCCTTGTCATGTATGAAAAACACATTGTAACCACAATGTCATCAGTGTGGATGAAATGAGGCCTTGCGTGGCCTATAGAAATAAATCTGACTGCCCGACAAGACCTTGGTGCATCCAAAGAGAGCCCAATCAATTCGGGAACGTCCTGTTCAGATCAATTCCGCCAACCAACACCTCAATTGCTGTGTACATAGTGCTCCTCTCCCCAATGCTCAAGATATCCTGGAATTCTATCGCTTAACATTGTATGCCTGCCTTGCTAGATTGGCCCGCTCTGAACCAAGGTCTGGTACTCTATGACATTGCAAGGAAGTTCTACAAAGGATGTTAAATCACGTGATGTCTTGGTCGAGATAGAATTCAGATGTACAAGCTTGTTAAACTACTCCAATCCGTGGTTAACTGCATGCTTATTTGCCCTTGAATCGCTACAGAAATCACCCTAACGGCTCTTTGGACTTGTTCCCTGATAGATTCTATACTGATTTACATGATTGGACTTGGTCTGAGAGGAAGTTAGAGTGATTGATTCGTCAAGTGTTTCCTGGTTGATTTTTCAGAAGGCGGAAATTGGCGAAAAAGATCAAGAGTAACTGGGTTGTGAAGATGCTCTTTCGCAAAACAAACGACAAAGAAAATTGGTTCTCTTAACCCGAGTTACACATTACACACCATGCAATGAAGGAAACAGATAAAACCCCAGTTCGCTGTACGTATTGGATGTCAGGCATTGTCAGGGATTCTCTCCGACCAGGGAAAGACCCATCACAGGACATTTAACTTGGGACAGCACACTATGAGAAGCTGATTTCAGATTATTAGTGCCAAATAAGACGTGAAAGAGACTCAGTATACCTCCAAGCAACCGGCGAGTAGGTCCAACTATCAATCCATCCAACAACCCACATCTGAGCCACATCTGTGAATACGTGCAGTTTCGAGCAGGACTTGCACCAGAACTACAGACAGCATTTCACATGACCCTGAGTTACAGTCAAGAGCTTGAGGGTCTGAGGAAATCAAAGGTGAAGATTGTTAAGCTGAAAGACATTCATGGGGGAGACCGCGGAGGGGGGGAGACCCTCCAACAGTAATTTCCCCAAAATCACAGTGGGATGGTAAGGGTCCCAGAAAATTGTATGCAAGGGAATATACTGTTATCCACTGAGGATTCCATGGTACTACCAATTCTGCCTAACTAAAGCATCCCCTCTCATAGGATCTCTATTTCAAAAGGACACACCCTCCTAAAAATTCTCTTGCACATGCAGTCAGTTATCTCTAGGTCTACTCATGAATAGGAACACCAAAGCTTATAAGCATTTAAACTGCGACCATAGGTATGAGAATGAGCACCAAGGCTTATTAGCACTACTATATGAACATAGGAAACTAAAATTTCAAGCTTACGCCACGTGTTTAGAAATGCCAAATGAGTACATCTAGACAAAGTAGATCAAGAAGAAGCAAGCTTTATGTTGACCAAGCTTTATGTTACATCATTCCAGGACTAGAGACTACAGCAGTGCTCACATACACTTGAATATAATGTTTTTGACTCTCTTCGTCATTGTCCGACATTCATTACACCAAAGCCAGCAAACCCTAAGGTTGCAGTCAAGCAAGGATAGACACCATTCTTACAAACCGAAAAGGAGATCTCATGTACATCTGTGCTCTTGAATTTTCTAGTGCATTGTTCCTCATCCCCCACCCCAATTAAGAAAAGAACGACCCAACTCTCTTCCAATAGTCCAACAAACGGTAACCCGTAATTTTAGAACCATCCCACAAATACTGCAAGCACTTGACCCAACGTATAATTGCAGAAGACTAATAAGCAACTCAGGTGGCTCAAGGATTGAACTCCTGGCTAAGAAACATAGCTAAGAAAAATGAACTAAAAAGAATGCACAAGAAGGAACAGGGAAGGAGCACCCCTCAATATTCGACCACCTTCTAGAATCCTGAGCATGGGATCTCTTAACCCCTAAGGGACGAAGCGACCCAAACTGGGTCGGTTAGGTTTAGAAAAGTGTCTGGTTATCACTGGGGTTAAGCCTGATTTGTGCTTGTTTAGGTTCATTGGATAGGTAATTGCGTCAGCTAAGAGGTGGCATTTCCCAATTCGTCGTTGGGCCTGGCCCCAGCCACGTGGAACACCTACAGTCTGCCACACTCGTGGTTTTCAGCCCCATTTTGGGCAGCTACTGCCCTCCATCCTACGTGTCAACTAGGGTCAGGTTAGGGAGAAATTCCATGCACCCCCCCCCCCCGCGAAGGGTGGCGCGTCTCCCAACACCCTTTATTGCGCCCCCTCCACCCTAAAGCGCCCCCATTGGCAGGCAAAGGCAAAGGCACCCCCCAAAAACCCACATACCTTAGGGATACCGGCCAAAAAGTATAAGCAAACATAGGTGCAGCACATGGAGAAGTCATGGGCAGTGGGCAAAAATCATATGAAGGGAAGCTCTGATTGGCGCGAAAGTTTTTTGGTGCTTACACAAACCTGCCCACTACAGTACAACCGGAGCGACACCAGCATGTAGCCCAGTGGTAATGGGCACATACCACGTCGGATGTGGTTGTGGGTTCAAACCACGGTCTGGTGTGTCATGAAGGAGTCCACCTTTCAGCTCGAAGGCAGTAGCCCTTGCGGTGAAGTGACACCATAAGTTACGCACCCTTGGGGGAGCGTCATACTTTCTTTTTTACAACCGTAGCAATTGACAATTCAACAGTTCAGATCTTTTCACCGAATTTTCTATTACGGTTTTGTGCTTGCCCCTTTGAATTGGGAAATTTGACCCCCCAAATTGGCCATACAAAGCAGCCCACATGAGAACATGTCAAAAAAAGCTGAAATTTTCAGGGCAGGTGTCTTACCTGGCAGGGTACAAGATTCTGGTTTGTGTCATGTAAAAAAAATTCACAACTGGGAAATTCGATAAGAAAAGCTGTGTTTTTATCCCATTGTAAATAGGCAATTTGTCTTTGGCCCAACTTTCAACATTATAATCTTGCAATCCGGCAGTTCGATTTGGACCAGATTTTCTGTGGTCATAGCTGGGGTAGGTAGGAACATATTACAGCGGCCAGTTTTACAAGGCCTAAGGAAATCGCCTCTCATTTTACAATATTAGCGTTGTTATGGCGCACGCGCGAGCTGAGCAGTGGGCCCCACGCACGGACGCCCGGCTCCCCCACCCGCCCCGCCCCTCCGCGCGGTCGCCCAACCGTGCCCGCTCACCCCGCGGCTGCAGCAGCCGCGCCCCAGTCCGCCGCGGCTGGTCCGCTGAGCCAGTCCTCTCACATCCACTCTACCAGTCTACCCGCCAGTCCTCTTCCCTCTAGTCTGCCCGACCGCCAGTCTGCCGGCCAGTACGCTGGTGGCCAGTCCGCTGCGCCAGTCCCCCAACTTCCAGTTCGCTGACAAGGCCGGATCTAAACCTTATCCCTATCGCCTGGCACTTGCCAGCAGCCGCGAACGTGCGCATTGTTGCTCCTTGCACGTTGTCGATCGTGTCAGGGTACTGCGACGCGTTTCTTGCAGGTTTTGAAGCGTGTCCTCTGTACTGTACAGGGCATGGACGTGCAAGCAGAAGGCCATGACATACTGGAAACGGAAAGCCCGCTAATAGGGCCTCTTTGACAATGTTTGCAAACATCAGAACCAAGACCCTTCAACAGGAAGGACCTCCATTGGAAGAATGACACGCAATATGGGTATGTGGGTGTGCGAGTGAATGTTCAGAAGGCCTGCATACCTTGGGATAGAGTTGATGACTTTATCCTTGGAGAGGAGAGTTTGGTAGACTACCCCACTCAGTTTTGGGTTAGTGTCCATACTAAAGTGGAACCCGGCATGCGAAAAGAGCCCAAAGGCAACACATTCCTGAACAGTATCATATGTGCATCATCCTCACAGTCTTTTGTACAAGCATTGCATGTGTGTTGCCATTTTTGTTTCCCACCTACTGTGATTTCATGCTTGCAGAAGTGGATGGATACCGATTTTGAATTTTATGTCCAGATATCAATGCTGCTACGGTCTGGATGACAAGCGCACCAACAATGCAATAGTGGAGGATCCAAAAGTGAAGCGAGGAGGACCTCTTGTGGGTGCTGGAACACCTCACCCTCATAAAGGCCCAAGGAGAAAGAAGTCGGAGTATGGAGAGTCTTACAAGCATGGTTGCCAATGTTGTTTCAAGGTCCAGCAAAACCTCGCCCTCGACATATGTGTCCTCACGTACTACAACAACATGGAGCATACAGACGCCAAAGTGAAAGCCTCGCATGGGAAGTCGGCTGAGTTCAGAAACACCCGCCACGCCTATGCACCACACATTAGTGAGGAATTGAAAGCCTAGGTCGTCGAATATTTGTGCCGAGGCATGTCTGTCGCCCAAATCATGATGGAACATAAAGAGCACGTCATGAACAACACCGGGCTAGGAGATGCATGGACATGGGATGATTTCATGTTGGAGCAAGATGTCCGCAACCTAGCCGAGAAGCGGGCGTGGTTAACCTTCAAAAAGCACGCCCGATGATGCCAAGAATGTGCGCATGTGGAAAGACTAGAATCCGAAGTCCGTCTTCTTCTATCAAGAAGAAACTTTGGCGCCAACATACAAGCATTTTGATGGTGATTTGACCTTCACAATTGGCATTCAGACTCCTTGGCAGAAACGACGAATGCTAGAATTAGGACATGCCCGCATCGTTGCATGCGATGCAACCTTTGGGACAAGTCATGACAATGTACTATTCATTCGATTCCATGGATTTGTGGTAGCATAGTATCATGCAACATTGGCGTAGAAATTTGTGTGTGCCATCGCTGATCCTCTCTGTATGTTTTCATGTGTACTCCGCGAAAGATTGAGTTTTGTCGTGCACAACTTGCCAGACTTTTCATGCTCTGACCACCTGTCATTGAACAGTTCTCATTGTACACGTTGATGGTGTTTGACGAGTGGCTAAACGGTATACCAGTTGCCTATATCATATCCGCGAGGAATCGGACCACTGACCTGGTGCCGTGGATGATAGCCTTGCGCAATTCACTCCTCGAAGCTATGCCTAACTGGCGACCCAATGCCTTCATTGTGGACGATGCCGAGACAGAAATTAACGCAATTTGGTAAGTCTGATGTCCCACAACACCGGTCCATTGTTGAAGTCCACAATGCCTGTCCATTGCTATAGACCAATCTGCTGGCAGTCCAGTGGCAGGCTGTTGGAGCATCCTGACGCGGAAGTCCACTAGGAAGTCCTCCTGGTAATGGGAAGTGGGTCAACCGTCCTTGTAGTGGATGTGCATTGGAGTGCATTGTATTGTCCACTGGCCACACACTGGGTCAGTCCACTGGACAGTGCAGAACGTTAGTCCACTGCTGCAGTCCGCAGATACAGTCCGCCGGGGAAGTACACTGGACAGAGGTCCTTGTTACTCCTCATGCTTAGCGTCATGTGAAGGTCATTGCATGGTATTATTCAGTAGGGCACTCCATTCTGTCTGTCTGCTGGTCCAGTCCGTTGGCACAGTCCACTCATACTCGCCGCTGCCGGTACAGTCCGCTGTTACAGTCCATTGGTGCAGTCCCCTCTCAAGAGTCTAATGTGCACATGTGGGCAGTTGCAGGATTGGGTGGATCAAAAGCGGCACATGTTGAGTCCACTGGAAATCCATGGATTTTTTTCTTTTGTTGAGTCTATTGCTTTCAGTTTATTTTTTACAGATAGATAATAGTATACATAACATTTTTAGTAAAGAGTCCCTCCTCAAATATTGAAAACATTCTTTACTATATATTTTAATCTTTAATTTGAAAAAACATTTAGACTTCAAAATCTAGAGTTTACAACCACTTGTCCATATACCACCTGGCACCTCTAGATTATAGGTTTGTATATCTTTTTAGTAAAAGACAACACCTCAAAAACCCAAAACATAAGATGATATGGACTAGAGCAAATCAACATGTTTTTATGTGCAAAATAGTCCATAGCTCTCAATTCCTAAGATAACTAGTCCATATAAAAGTGGGTTTGGGTTGGATTTAAAAATGGCACCCCTGGTGTATTTTCCTTTGTGCCAGTGTATGAGTGTACATGATGTTTTTTTCAGTCAATAAGATTTTATGTGTAACATCTGCATCCACAGTAATCAACTTTAAAAGTCCATGGCTCTATGGTACATGATTGTTTTTGCAATCTAACAATTGGTACACATACCTATTGTAGTTAGAAACCGTATACCATATAAATTTAGATGAAATGTTGAGTTGTTGGACAAATATGGGTAAAACCATGGAGGGAGGTCACTGCAGAAATTGCAATAACTGAGACACCCAATCCTGCAAATACCCATGTGTGTTGTGCATAATTGTTTTTGACGAAGTACTCATATTCTTGTGCCTTTGGCATATCCGCAAGGCTTGGGCAAAGCAATCATGCAAGAAAACAAAGGATCATACCACCGTTGCAAACTTGTTGAAGGATATGGGAGATCTCATGTACTTTAGAGGTAGACCACGTCACCCAAAAAGAGCGCTTCGGTGGGTTGCAAGGAGAATCCGTCGTATGAGGATGAAATACCCGAAAGGGCATAATTTCCTTCAGTATATCGACCAGTACTGGGCTCCCAAAATAGCAATGTGATGTACTGCAGCGCGCCATGTTCCTCAAGACACAAATGCCAGCATTGAGGCATATCATGGAAATCTGAAGGCGAGACTTGCCATGGGGAAAAGCAAAATGACTGGTCCTAGAGTGGACTGGCTTACATGGGAATTGATTGGTCGTGTGCTAACATACTACTGACCAATACACAATCCATTTGAAGACGCACGGGTTCATACGAAATGACAAACAGGAAAAGTATATATCCAGTTTTGTGTTTGCGGCACGCAACATTCCAGCATGCAATGTTACTCTTCCACTGAGTCCTAGATAGCCAGCCTATGTGACCAGCACCAATCACCCAGGCACAACATACATTGTTTACACTACAAGAGATGAGCGTTTTTAGGACTACGGCTTTGGCGGAGTCATAAAAACTGCACTAGGTAGATGACTACAGAGCGCTGAAATGCATTGCAGTCATAGTTTTATGACTTTGTAGTAATCGATATCACTACATGACTCCGGATGGTTAGGGAGCATTGGTCAAACATTGTTGACCATGATGACATGGATGGTTTATATTACTAGTGTGATATGTTTGACTACACGTGGATGACGTTTCATGGAATCTTATGACTCCATGACTGAAGATGGTTTCACAGCTCTATTTATAAGACTACATCACTACACGTATCATTTTGAAGGCACATATAATGCAAATAAGGTTGCCCATTAGGTTTAAAAAAGTTAAAAAGTTGTTAATGAGGTTGCTCATTAGGGTAATCGTGAACAAAAAGGGACTTGGCGTTTTTTTGTCTCCTGCGCCACACCACATAGCCGAGGGATAGAACGCGATGATAGCAGGATATGCAGGGGTGTGGGATGGAGTGGGATGGAGGCGTTGAGCAAATGATGCACGAAGGAGAAGAGGAGGAGGAGACGAGACGAGGAGAAGCGAGCTCGCCGTTCTTGGGAGAGTCAGCTTGGTCTTAGCATGCGTGTTTCAATCTCTGACTACTCAGCTACGCTGTAGTGGTTCGATCTCTTAGACCAATCCGACATTACCTGACTACAGACACAAGCAGCACACACAAGAGGTCCTTTTAGGTTGATGGTCGGTCAAATCCTCCATGGGTCAGGACAGGTCAAGGACAATGTGGTAGGGCACTTTCTTCTTCAACCTATTTCAGCCTGTGTTACCCTCTCATCAGACTCCGCCGCAAGATGCATATTGAATTTTATAAGTTAGGTCGTTGGGTAGATCTGTGGTGGTTTGGAGTGACTTTGGCAAGTTACTGCCAGTGTGGCAGCAAGGAAGTATCCAAAAACATATAATAGAGGTGAGGAGAAGCTTTGGGGTGAACACTTTCCGACCCCAGTCAATGGTGGGACAATGGAGACAAAAAGGCGAATGTCGGTTGGACTATAGAGAGAAGCAGATGCATTTCAGAGTGTGATAAGTAGGGTTGGTGTGTTTTGGGGAAGAACTCCACACCAGTATGGTTGGGGTGTTTGCTGGTAGAATTCTAGGCTGTCAGAGGCATGGATAGCTGAAGGAGCAGGGATGGAGTGTGGGTCCAGATTCATCCGAGAGGGCTGGATTTCAAGCTCCACATTACCTATGATTCCCTGTGGAAGGATAGCTACAAGAAACCTAGGTAGATGGTCAATTGGAAGCGGCAGCAGCAGCGGCACAATTGATAAGGTCAGGCACTTCTACTGAAGGCACCTCCTTCAGCACATTTCACCCTGTTTTTCCCTCTTATCCGTTTCTTGCGAACTATCTTCTCTTATTTGTTTGTCTGCCCAGTCTTCAGTGAATGCGTCAAGGCTTTGTGTTTTGTCCATGTCACTCTTCACTCACTTTGATTTTTTTTTAAAACTTTAATTTTTAATGAAAGTAAAGGTGCAAGGAAAAAGTAACCTTGCAGTGGTGCCATGGAGGCCAACAAAGGAGACACCGCCCTGCGACTGAATTTTCAACTGCAAGGCTCCGGTTGATTGAACAACATGATACAGTTTTAATCTGCTTTTAAAATAAAATAAATAAATAAATAAAAACACCTGGGAGCAACAACTCACAAATCAGGCCCCTTAATAGTGAGAGGAAAAAATAACCTCTTTCAGGCTGGTCGAGGTTATTTTTCCTCGTATCCCTTTAATTTGAGTAACCGGGCCTTTGCCCCCTTTATTTATTTATTAAATAAAATAAATAAATAAAACCCACGCAATGGAGGCGTATAAGTGAGACACCGCCCAGGAAAGAGGGAGAAGAGAATACCACCAAACTTCCATCATGAAGTAAATGTTTTTGAGACACTGCAGATGTTAAGTTTAGAGAAAAAGAGAAGATGACACTTTATTTTTTATTTTATTTTAAATGATCAACCTGCACTATCTAGTAGAATTTCTGTATATTTACATCTTGTATTCTGATAGTTGAAAAGCTGTTTTGTACTCTGGAATGATCATTGAGGAATTGTTCCTGTGTTGCGTGGATATTCGATTCAGCCTCAAACCCCCAGCGGATCCCAACCAATGTTGTGCGGGTCCGGGTTTTGAAGGCGGGTACCTGGCGGGTTAGGATCCAGGTTACCCGGACCCACACCCGGACCCGGGCTATCACAAAAAAACCCAGACCCTGACCCGGGTTCATTTCTAAAATGAACCGCGGACCGGACCCGCCTGCTGGGTCCAGAACCCGTTAAACCCGCTACCCGCGGGCCAATGTAGCGGGTCGGGTCCAGTTCTTAATTTTAGATGGGGCATGCAGGGGTCCACCTTAGATCTGGTAGGTTTTGTCATATGTGTGGAGGGGATGAGCAGCAATAGGCCAGTGCAGCAGCCAGCCCAACCACATTGTAGCCGAGTGGTAATGGCCACATACCACCTCAAAAGCGGTTGTAGGTTCAATCCACGGCGTGGTGTCACAAAGTTGTGCCCTATGGGACCATAATTTACACCTCCCAAAGGAGGCGTCTTATATTATTACTAGGCCAGATCCCACACATCCATGCTATAGTGATCTATCCTTGAGGCATATTATTATTCTTAATATGTTTAAAGAATTGATATTGAAAAATAGAAAATGGAACTCAAACTTTAATTCTTGTGTTAAATGAGCAATACATATTCGTGGTATATTTTGAAGGAATGTCTCTTAAAATAAAATTCATTATTAGGATTTAAGTTTTTTCCAGCCAAAAATAATTTTATCCTTAATTCACTCCACGACACCAAATCTCGTTCAGCTATACTGTCAAACACTCCCTCTGCATCCTCGATGCACCCACATTTTGCATACATATCCACAAGGGTATTGTTCAGAATCACATGGTACAATTCATGCTTTTGCGATGCAACCATGCACCTCTTTGCCCTTTTTCCAGGGCTACCAGGCTTGCAAACGCACAGACGTGATGTGGTCGGGCTTCACCCCTTCCACCATCATTTACTCATAGGTCTCCAAAGCCTCCATCCCACGCCCCTGTTGTGCATAAGCATGGTGTTCCGCGGCACCACAATTCATTCAGCCACATTGTTGAACATTGTTATCTGTTTTTGGATACTTTCCTGCTACCACATCGGCAGTTACTTGATCATTCCACCCAGACAATCTTCTCAGCTCAGCATGGATTTCCTTAATTCTGGGATGCAACTTGTCATCTACAACGAAGGTGTGCACCCTGTTGCCAACCTCAATGCAGCAGCGACCTGGCTCCTGGCTCCTTTATAACCCCTCTGACCGTGATCATTCTTCTCACATTTGCAGTATCATCCCACCTGCCAGCTGCGGCATAGATGTTTGATAGCAACACATAAGTCGCGCCATCCTGTTCATCCCACTTGAGGATAGATGTTGCCACACGTTCAACCATCTCCACATTGCCATGGCTTCTGCAGGCACCAAGCAAGGCCTTCCACACCACAACATCTGGGTTTCAGTAGGCCAGTGTGGCTGCATGCAGAGAGAACACATATAAAGGTAATATTGTCCGACTTTGAGCCTTTCTTTTGCATTCCTTCAAATAGTTGCAAGACCTTGACAACCATAATGCCAAAGTTGCATGTGGGCCCAAATTTCTCAGCTGCCGGGGAAAAATGTTTTGTTCCTACTTCCTCCATTATAAAGCACTATCAACAACACATGAATGGTCGATACTACGTGTTCAGACACATGATTACAAGTGGTGGCACCGCTTATATTTTCATAACATTGACGCCATCACTAGTCAATTCTTATTTGTCATATGTGGTTTTTGTGAAAGACAGGGGCAGGAAGTCGCGGTCTCACATGCTCTTTAACATTGAAGTGGTCTGCTCCCCCTCCAGGACTACAAGCAGCGCTAAACATATTGACACACTTGTTATCAAACCACGACAGTGCCACCAATTTGGTATATATGTGCACCATGCGGTACTGCATGTTGCATTTCGCTCCTTTTTTTTCCAAATGAAGACATGAATGAAATCCAACCCGATTTGTCTTCACAATACCAGTGGCATAGATATCTTTCCTAGCCAAGTCATAGAAAAGAATAGGACTAGCTAAGAAATTGTCCATATATAGTGACTATGTGCAATTTCCTCTCAATGCCTGCCAACAATGTGGCAACAATGGGCTTACAACATATAACCCTTGCCCATGTGTCAAATCAATTGTATTATCACGGCCAAAGTGTAACACCTCCATTTTGTGAGCATATTTGCTGCTGCACCGGCCAAACATGAAATCTTTATATGCCATTCGCAAGTTTTTTGCTCATTTATTGCTGCAAATTAGAGTAATTAATTACCTTTATACTTCACCATTCTCATCAATTGCTCTGCGAGAAGCCAGCACACAAAGCATTTTGCTGGTCTATCAATCAGTGAGTCTTTACAATTTATCATAAGTAGGGGCTGACTTATCCATGCCTCCATAGAGCGATTATCCATTAGGCGCAAACACCTCAAAATTGCATCCTATCTATTGTGACGCATGATGCGCATTATGGAACAACACTTGAAGAATTCATTGTTACCTTTCCAGTAGCATCTTGTGTTGGGCATTTTCTTAATTCCTATAGAAATATGAACTCCCAACTACAGACCTGCATTATAGATAATGGCCAAAATATATTGAAAATTTTGACATTAATATCATTCAAAGGAACGTATGGACCAGGCTTAACCCCACTCCACATTACCTCTAGCAACTCTGTGGACTACACAAAAATTCCTACACGTTTGGATCAGAAATTGTATCTAGAGTACCTCGAGCTTTCTCTACCGGATCACAATCGGAATCAGAGTTAGTTAGACTCACTGACAGATTCACCAATATCAATGTCCAAACCAACATAACACTTACTGTTACTAGCTTGGACTCATGAAGGTCAACAACAAGTCAAACATCAAAGGGGACAGTATGCACCCCAAGCCTACTAGCAAATAATGAGACAACATATATACTAGGTATGAGTAGCATTGAAATGTCCCAAGATTTGTCTATGACAGTACCATATTCAAATTGTTGCACATTGGAAGAGGAAGTCGTGTTGAGTAGGTGCAAGTGGTGCAGTGCTACCTTTTGTGCATCCCAACATCCCTAAATCCTCCCACGACTGATTATGATCTGCCACATCTCTATGAACTCAATGTGAGCTATGGAGAAAACATACACGACTTAATTTGTGTCAATTTTATTTGAAGCTGCAATGTCATCAATGAAAGCATGCAAGCTAAGAATCATTCTTTACCTTTCGACCTTGCTTCCATGCCTTTTTATTCTCATCGTGGCTGGCAAATGACGACTCAAAATTAAACCCCACACATATCGCCTCAAACAATCGTTTACCTCTTGAAAAAAACCATGTGGATCTCCCTTCTCTTTGCAATCAACCCAATCAAAAATGTACACAACCACTGGAAAATGGCAGGTTAAGGAAAGGTAGGCCATTTCATCTGCTTAGGCCGGCCTCTTCAAGCACCTTAGGTAATGACCTTTAAGTACATTACATCTTGAGTCCATTGATGGATGAATGTAGTTATTATGTTATTATTAAATAAATTACAATGGTCCTTTTTTTTCTATTTTTGTCTTCTTGATTACATATTCAAATTCAGAAAATTCTAATAAGGAATATAAACAAGCCTCAAACAGCAATGGGCTCTCTTGCTTTGGCAAAACATAATGCAGGCATGACTCTGTACAACACATCCATGGGAGCCTTGAGAGAGTCTAATGTCCTTTTGACCACATTTTCACCATTGACTTCAACATGATGCTCTCTTCTACAAACTTAGAGCCTAGCCAAAAAATAATTAAGCAAACAACTAGACACGTATGGTTCTTTTCATTTTAGAAAACTGGCCCTAGGAGGCTGAATATGGCTCCTCTTTATGCATAGTGAAATCTACTTTCATCCATAATAAACCTGAAAATTCATCATTTATTTTTCATAAATTATTATTAAGTAAGATGTACTAATATGAGCCTAGGAATTACCTTGAGAAGCACACGAGGAACTAGGTCCCAGCAAATGAGAGGAGGTAACGCCTGGGGAAGGCACAACAGGGCTTAGCGATTTTTGACACTGATGCATAGGTAGTCTCTTCTTCAGAATAAAGAGGAGCCAACAATAAATACATTTGAAGAAAAAATCTTTCAGATGACCAGCTTGTAACCAAAGCCTCTCATTTTACAATAATTGGGACGTTATGACGCACGTGCGAGCTGACCGGTGGGCCCCGCGCACGGACGCCCGGCTCCCCCACCCGAACCCCCGCCTGCCGCTGCGCGTGGTCGCCCAGCCCCGCCCGCGCTCCGCCGCGCCCCCAGTCCGCCAGCCAAAAAGTCTGCCTTCCAGTCTGCTATCAGTCCGCTGGCCTCCAGTCTGCCCTCCAGTCCGCCGATGGAGCCGGATCTGGACCGTCGACCATTTCAAAACCCATCCGAGCCCTCCTTTTTTAGGGCTAGGAAAATCTAAACCTTGCCACCAAAACCGGCCTCTCTTTTATGAGGGCTCTTTGTTGTCGGATGTTGCGGAGGGCGTTTCCACGCACGCCGTCTTCTTCTTGTGCACAAGCAACGTTGATGATGATGAAGGGTGTGCCTGAACATGACAGGACTGGCGGGCCGGGCTCTACAGCCACCATCGTGCATATGCTTCCACTATTTTGGCCTTCTTGTTGTGCTTTAGGGAAGGTTAGGCTTTATGGTATGCTTGTATGTCATAAAATCGATATTGCCTTATCTGTCCTCCATATCGTCATCTGCTTCTGGTCCCTCATGATACCCCTTCGTACTGCAACGGACCCCATGAGGGCAGAATCGTGGAAGCATATGCACATGGGGGCGTGTATACATTGTAGATTTCATATCGGACGATGGGACTGTTTAGGGGACGAAGTAAAACGGCGTGCAAGAGCGTGCAGAAGTTTAGCATAATGGAAATCCTGAAGATCCAATGCTTTGTCAAGGATCCAAATCACATGATATATAGAGGGGTTGGCAGCAGACTGCAACATTACTACTCCTCGTCTTAGCCGACAAGATCCTGTCCTACGGTCCTCAAACATCCATTTACACATGCGGAACCACGCTGAGACATGTGCTGACATTCTGCAAGTGTGCATGGATGTTTGACTGATAGGACTGGATCATGTCCATTGACACGATAAGGACAGGTGAGGACAATCGAGCTTAGTTTCGCCTCTCGATGGTGACTTGAAAGTCGGTCTCTTCCAACATGTGTCTGTTTGTCGGACGCCACTTTATCAGTCTCTTCTGCCGCCAGTCTGTTCACAGTGGGTCTGTTCGGCCGGACTTTGCACCACGTCCAAGTCTCCTGCACCAATTAAATCATCTTTCGCAGGACAAAAGCTCTCTTGGGACTGCTGGGCACCAGGGCGTCTGCTGGACTGCCAGTTCAGTCTGTTCGACTGCCGCAAGTCTGTTTGTACTGGGTCTGTTGGGCCGTCCACATCAGAACGTGGGAGTCTGGTGGACCCTCTTAAATGCAACGACGGCGGCAAGCATGACAGTCGCTCTCTTGGGATATCAGTCTGTTCGGCTACCAGTTCGCCAAGTTTGGTGTGCGGCAAGTCTGTTTGAGGTGGGTCTGTTGGGCCGTCATTTCTAGCACGTCAAAGTTTGTTGGTCGACGCTGCCCGGCAGCTGGTTGCAGCGGCAGTCTGTTGGGAAGTGGGCACCTGGCAGTCTGCTGGACAGTGGGTCTGGCGGACCTATTAAATGCGTAGATGGCGCATGCGGCCCCAATGATGCACAATGTTTTGCATGTCTACTGAACAGTCTGCTGGAGAATGGGTCTGCTGTCCGTCTTAAATGCATGACGGCACTGCCGGCGCCAATGATGACGCGCCACGTCGTTCTGCATGGCCCGTCTGCTGTTAGTTTGAACTTCTTCTTCACGCGAGTCATGTGGTCTTCCGATGCATCTATCTGCCCTTTTCATGCGCATTTTCATTTCAGTGCCCTCCATCTCCATTTCCCGCTGCTGACCCCGCCTCGGTTTGTCACTTGGACTTCTGGTCTACTGGTTTGTCTGCTAAGTCTGTTGGTCTGTTTGTGGGGTAAACCTGCTTGGTCTGCTTATGTCCTGGTTTGCTTATCTCAGTAGTCTAGTAAACCCTCAATCCTCAGGTCTGCTCAGTCTGCTCGTTTCGTTCGGCGGTCCACTCAGTCTAACGGTCCAGTCTGCTGCTCTAGTCTGCTTGTCCTCTATGCTGGTCTTTTGTACTGGTTTACTTTGCTGTTCACTTTGTTGGCCTTCACTTATGTACTTTGTTGGAGAGCAGGCTCATGCTGTTCAAGAGTGTGTTCGGACAGCCATTGCGGCTTGGAGAACACACACCAAAGACCCTCCTTTGCAAGTGAATGCGGTGCGGATAGAAGTGGACCGGGTTCGGGAATACATTTTGTGGAAGTATCCTGAGTCTGCCGCTGCCATAGAGGCATTGTATACTGAGGCATTTCTGGGCAGCCCTAGTACTATCACCAGCCCTAAGTATGTGCCAAATGGAACGTTTCAGCAGATTTAACAGCATACTAGCTAGCAGTCTGGTCAGCAGACTATTCAACAGACTGACCAATAGACTGTCGAGAACAATGCCGAGGACATTTGTGGAGGACGCTGCCAATGTGTCTGCCCACGAGACTGCGGCGCAGACTGCACACGAGTCCATCCAATAGACTGCCCTTGTCCCCTCCAGCACAGGTATTTTTGGTGTTTGGAGACCGCCATTGCCGCTTGGTAATCCCACGCATGTAGATCTTACACTTCCCCGGTTTAGGGTCGGTGGATCAAGTGCCCACCTTGAATGGTATAGTGACCTTCACCACATCGTGACAAACCGGCGTTGGCTCTTTGTTTATTTTCACTATTCCATGGAGTACACGATCGAGGAAGCCAACCAGGTTCTGCAAAGTGCAAGCATGCTTGCAGTTGATGTGCTTAGTGACCGAAGCGAACCGCCGCTGCTTGTTCAGCTAATAGGCATAAAGTTCGCTGAACTTGTATCCAGTCTGTGACATGGGCAAGGACCTTAAGGATGATCCCAAGGGCATGGATGACCCACGCCCGGACGAGCTTCGGCATATGGCTATGGCACACCCAGCTTTTGGTGTGCGCGTAAAGCACTTGGCAGCACTGACAGACACTAGAAGCATTCGTGTCATTTACCACTGGGGTAACGACCCATTTTGAGTCGTAAAAGTCAAAAAACTGGGATCGACTGGAAGTTACAACAGACTAGTTACAACATACGTGGTAGTTGGGTTGGACATCCAATGATTGGAGTGGTAAAGGACGCACACGCGCGAACAACTGCTCAGCGATTAATGCGATTGATGTTGAAGAACCACGTGGCGTAACCAGGCGGGCCGCCCGTGTGTCTGACCTTTTGGGCTGACTTTGACTTTTCCCTCCGGATGAGTGGACTGACTCACCCGGGGCGCGGTGACACATGGACGCGGACGTGGATGCGGACGTGGATGCCGATGTGGCGGCGCCGCAACGAGTAGCAATGCTGCCGCGTGGCCACGGGCCCAAGACGCCACATCGCAGTTGGCCACATCACTTGGAGTGCTGCATGTGACGTCGCAACAGCCACTGGCGAAGTCGACTGCACAACTTCCGGCAGACGAATCCACGGGGACCACGTAGAGCCATCTCGGGACTGCTTTGGCCAACTCCGCTACCACTGTGCTAGTTGGTTGCACTACAGTAGGAAAGCACGAAAAATGAGCACTTGTAGTGGTTTGTGTGAGTTTTCAATTGACCTGCATTCTAAGCTGAAAATATGGTTCTGATGCATTCTACTGGTTTTAGTGGTTCACCCATATGCAGGGGGAATTGAGAAGCAATGATACTGGGCGAGACTCAGAACACAGACCACGATGCATGCACAACATCACGCTAATGAACCAAATAGACGAGGCAACAGGGAGACCAAAGACCATCACACATACACATAGAAGGTGGACGGACACGACGACAAGTCAGGAAATGTGATATTACATTCAAATTAGAGACCGTCACGGCACACCTGCATATGAGCAAGACTAAATGCCAACATACATGGTTGCCGGACATCACTTAAACTGTCATGGCCCAAATGTTCAAAACTGGTAACGTGAGTATCATACACACTTCTATGAGTATCATTACACACCCAACAGGGACTACAAACATGAAATGTCACTTGATACTTTCACCTTTCCTCATACTCTTCTCTGGCCACAGAGTCACCGTGCCTTTCACGTGCGCTAGTGTGGTCTGGGGGGGGGGGCATCGTCCACATTTGGGCAAGGCAATGTAACACTTGGAAGCATGATCTCGTGGACTTTCACCTTGTACCACCCGGATCGAATGTCCTTGCAGTGGAACTTTTCAACCCCGGTTGTAACGGTAGCCTTTAAGAGATCCAAGCAAGAAAAGGTTGGGCGCAGTTTACAAGGAGCACCTGAGAGCATTGTACACACAAGATCTGATATCTGCAGACACCAACATCAGGGTCCACTCAGCAACAAACATAGCAATGACAGGGTGAAAGTCAAGCGCAGCTGGGCATGGAAACGATCTTGGTTGCCACAATACTGAATCAGCAGCCAATTCACGGTGTACCAACGTACCTTGAAGCGAAGCTCGTCGCTGAGGGTGGCAACTGAGGAAAGCTGCCCACGTGTCTTCAACTGCAGCAGCAAAAAGAGGTTTAGTCAGACGGATAAGAATAACATGAACTCTGGTGGTTGCAATGGTATAAACACACCTCCACGGAGCAAGCTAACAAACACCCTGCTCAGACCCTAGCACTACAACTTCCTGGCAAAAATAACCCTACTAAAAACCAGCCAGGCAAAGCAAGGAGCCATGAATGCATGCCTGGGGAACCACGTCCTGCTGCGATGATGGTGCCGGGGACAGCCCACTCCTCTTGCTCACTTGCAATGAATACACATTGCAATGCTTCAAGAAGTGTATCCATAAAGGAAACCAACCAAGTAAGTTTGCGGAGAGGGGCTGGGAACAACCATACCTTGGGCGCTGCCTCCTCATGCCGGGGGGGGAATCCGGAATGTTGCCGCCGTAGCACTATGGTCGTAGGCGCAGGACCCACCTTCTTCACATTCGACCCCACTGCCACTCCCTGTACATGTGGTCCCTGCAAAACATATAGTGCCAGCCTTGCGTGAGAGGGCATCCAGGGGGAACAAAACAAACATGGACTTTGGCTTCGATGTCATGTTGCAAACAGTAAGGTTAGTTTCACCTGCATGGGCGCAGAAGTACTTCCCCCAACGACCCCATCCTCTCCCACATTCAAGCTGCCAGTCGGGGTCAGCTTCCGCGTGCTTGTGAAGACACGCACATCCTTGGAGCAAAACAAATCTTGGCAGTAGGGCCAGACTGTTTCTAAAAGGTAGTCTGAATCGGGCCCCTCACTGACATTGCCAGTGACATCAAACGACAATGGATGGACCATGTTCAAAGGGGAGTTCCCCCTCCCCTTGTGTGGTGAATCATCCACTAGGAGGGTGTTGGATTCGTTAAATCCAGAAAATTCCGACCACACCCTCGACAGTCTCTTCTGTAAGTTTTGTACGGCAGGCCCTTTTGTGGGGTGTGGCTCTGTCAAGGGGTCACACTCCTCTTGTGACCACACAAAGAGGGGAGAACCCTTGACCCCCTGCATGACCACTTTGAAGATGTCTGCAACATTCCCCTTGGAAGCACAGGACCATATCCCAACGTAGAAATACCGGAAGAGAAGGTTTAAAAACTCGCAGACCTGGGGCCTTGGGAAAACATACTTGTTGGTGGTCAACACCCATGGCCAATGACGCCTCGGGTTGGGCTGAAAGTTAGGAATAGAGTGGCACAGGATCCCGTTCAGGTCTAGAACAATTAGTTTCAATTTTTCTATGAAAAGAGCTTTTGAAGGGGTGTCACGGGGTCTCACCTCAGTGGGTTGGGAGACAACAGTCACCCCGGAGGGCAAAGTTTCGGTCCCCCTGCAGCCTGGACCAGGCAAACTACCACCCTCTCCCCCTACAGCTTCCCCTTTCCCCCCATCATGAGCAATGACCCCCCCATCGTCCATGTCATCCCCACCAACTTGCTGGACCTCTCCCTCTTCAACGAGTGGACCCTGCCCCCCACTATGAATATCATCAACAACAGCCCGGACCTCTGTCACATCCCTACCCACTACAATTACTTCCTCCTTGTCAGGTACAATGGTCGCAGCAGGGGGGTCTTCCATAATGCCACCCGTCACACCCCCTTTTTGCCCCATCATGAGTTCCACTATCTTCTTCAGTTGTGCTTCCATTCCCCTCTCCCGCTCCGCAGAGAGAGCCGCAAGCCTCTCCAGGGCCCCGATGCGGGCTGCCATTGAGTTCCCCGCTCCCTACGCATACAAACACCCACCCGTACTGTTAAAAACCAGAAGAAGAGGCCGAATGTGCAGGATTTTAGGCATTCGGAGATGGCTAGGTTTGGCATAACACCCCTCATGTACCATGCGTGGGGGCCCCACATACCCACCAAATCTTAGTACAACAACAGATTCATGAATGGAAACCGGACTTCAAAACATACCTGGCTCAAAACAGACTCTGATGGGGTGCCAGTCGCAGCGTTCTTGCACTCCGCCCCGAGCTCGGACAGTGACGGGCTCCGCGCTTTGCGTCTTTTCTGTATTTGCCCATCCACACACTGTCAGTACAAAATGCCAGGAGCATATGGACAAAGCACTGCCCTGCATATCACATAACAACTAATTCTGCACAAGCAATAAAACCCACTCGTGGGTGTCTCTTCCATCAGAACATGCCACAACGTAAGAGCAATGAGAAGGGGGTGAGGGAGATTACCAAACGGGCTGCTTGGCCTGCAACTCCTGCCCGGCCCCAACGCGAGGGGTTCGTGACACAAGCACGCGCTTGCTTCATCCCTTCAACCTTTGCAAGTCCACGAGGGGACTCCCAGTAGGCAACAAGCTTATCCCAATAGGCGGGTTCAGTGTTCATTGGCCTCACACCAGTCTTCGCCCATTTATCTTTCAGTTTTGCTCTTTCTCCTTTCATTATCTTCCCACATTGCTTCACTATAAAATCACGATTGGCAGGGATAGGTGTGTACTCGTACATTCCATTTATGCCCTCTATTACTGTTGACATGGCACTCTGGGACTGCTGGTCAATGTCTTGTACGCTTGAGTCAAGGTAACGCAATGCCAGGCCACGCAAATCACGCTGCCAGTGTTCCTTACCTTCGCAGCCAGCATTGATGACTCCATTTCCATGCACCTCCACCTTGTGGCGCTTTAGCCCTGCAGCCACCCTTCCCTCTCCATCTCCTTCCCATTGTTTCATGGCATGACGTCGTTCCTTCCTCAGCTCTGATGTCCGTTTCCTGCCCCCATGCTCTGGAGCAGCGCCGTCATACGTTGTGGGGGGTGACTGATGTGTGCCGGAGGGGGAGGGCCGTATGGAGATGTGGGAGGCCCCCATTGTGACGTGGCAACATCAGGAAGCCAGCGCCACGACCCCGAAGCAGGGGGGGCTCCCCATGGTGCACTCTGTTGTGGAGACCATCCGGCAGGGGGTGGGTGCCAAGGTTGGTGTTGGTTGGCATTGGTGGCTGTGAGCTTCACTCCCCTTCCGCTGCCAAAAACATCCCACACACAAGGTGCATCAGCTGTAGTCCTACTGAACACAACGTCACCAGAGCACAAACCATCCCACAACCACAACTATGGATTGGCTGACCTCAAACCCACTCCCCTGCAGCGCAAGTGCCAAAAACTGAAAAGGAGAGGGACAGAATGTCCTCATAACATGTAAGCCCATTCATTGGTGAAGAAACAGAATGTGGGCGGGTTCACATCAGTACCACATGAAACTTACCAGGAAACAGAACATCCATCCGGGTTTTGCACATATCCAGTGGACATCTATTCACACAATCAGCAAATGGCTGTATGGCGGAGCCCAGCAACGGAGCCCCAAAAGGCCTAAAGACTCTCAATGTTGGTAAACACAGGTGCAGACACAATTCAATTGAAAGGATATTGCAGACCTAGCCTCGTTGGAGTTATCAACGCATATAGCAAATGCGTACTCCAACGCAGGTGCAATGACGTGACAAAGCAACATTTCCTTGACCTAAAAACTAGTCCCTCTGCACACAGTGGTAGACCTGAAGGTTTTTCCACGATGTCCTCCCCCATGACACAAATTGAAAACATGTTCAGGGATGTTTTCTGCCTAACTTCATTTTCTGCCCAATCAGATCTCCTCTACGCTGATGATGTTGCCCTTTTGGCACAATCCCCGGTCTTTCTGCAACGCCATATCAAAATTTTGGAACAGTTCTGCAAAGACTATGGGATGCAAGTCAATCTTAGCAAGACCAAGATCATGGTCTTCAATGGCCAGGCTGATCGTAGATTCATCTTCAACCAGCAGGAAATTGAGATTGTCAAATCATACCGGTACCTAGGTCTGGTTATCCACTCCCCCAAGTTTCACTTTGCAGCCACTGCCTTGGACAGATTGACTAAAGGTAAGGCGGCCTCCGTCCGCCTTCACGCCAAATGCAAGCAAATACATCTGCGGCATCCCCCGACCAAAAAGTGGTTGTTTGACACCGTCGTCAGCCCTGCTACCATCAATGGTTGTGAGTTCTGGGCACCTGGTGTCCCTGTCTCCTGGTGGGAAAAGAATTTGGAACCATTACAGTCATCTTTTCTCCAAGCAATGCTTGGCGCCAGGAGCACAACTCCATCTCAGATCCTAGGTGCAGAGTTCGCATGTGTACCATTGCAATCCGAGGCACAGTTCAGGCTTACAATCTTTCTCCATAGATTGCAGGCCCTTCCACCCAAAGGGCTAGTGGCAAGGGCCCTCACAACATCTATGAGGCTCAAAGCTGCAGGTTTCGGGAACTCCTGGTATGCTCGAGTGGACAGTTTATTGAAACGTAACGGACTTTCTACTGCTTTCCTATTACCAATGAACCCACATGAGGTGGACATCACATCCAGACATGACCGCAACAGACTCATTCGGAGAGAGCTTATGGAATTACATGTCAAGAGAACTTGGATGCTACCCAATCTCACAACAAAGCTCCACTTCTATCGAGAGACATTCTTGGTGCTCCGCGATGATAGAATCTTCAGACCAAATTACCTTTCAGCACCCTTACCTCCTTCCCTCTTGAGGGCATTGGGGCGGTTCAGGGTGGGTTCCCACAACCTACGGATAGAGACTGGCAGATGGGAAAACCTGCAACGGGAGGACCGCCTATGTCCAGCTTGCATAGGGCGCAACAAGGAAATTGAAACTGAAGAACACTTCTTCTTCTACTGCCCTGTATACTACGAGATCCGTTTGAACAACTTTGTGGATATGTGCATCCCAGTTTCAGTTTCAGTTTCAGTTTCAGGAGAACTCAACGCCCAGAAAACAAGAACACAAGTAGGGGTAGAACTCACCTCATGCGCAGCGGTTTTGTGTTGTTTGCGCACCTTTTGGAGAGACTCTGCAGATGGAGGTGCAATTTCCTCGAACTGTCCTCCACCTCATCGTCGTCGCCCATGCTATACTCGCTTGTGTCAAAATCCGAACTCGAAGACCGCCCACCGCTCTGCCTTCCCTCTCGCACCGACGCCATCTGTACCGGATTCAGTCGAGCCAGGCGGGGGCTCCTTCGCACCGCGGGGCTGGAATGTGCAGAAGTGGGAGGAGGTGATGCTGCCTCGGCGGTCGAGCGTTCTTACTAGGCGTGGACATAGACCATGACAAAGATGAAGACGAGCGAGGACATAGACCATGACCAAGACAAAGACGAGCGAGGAAGACCAAGACATGCAAAGGAGGAAAGAAGGACAAGGAGGGGAGTGTGATCACACACACCCCCCCCGATCTGTAGTGAAGATCCGGCCGTTGTTGATTTCAAATATGAACACGTGTCGTGCATCCGACACTATGGCCTTTTCGACTTTGAGACGTTAAACCCTAAACCACTTACAATCCTCCAGACAACTAGATGTAGTGATTCACACAACTGACATGGATCCGTTAACTTTTTTTCGTTCAAAATTAGGCGAAGGAAACACACTGCAATGATGCCGTGTATGGCTCCGCTTTACATGCATTCTTGGAGAAAATGCGCATGATGTGTGAGAAGTGAACACAGTGCTCTGCCAAATGATTCAGCAAAAACAAACTCAACTGTAGTGGTTCTCCCATCGCAGAGAAGGGTCCATTCGACACCCATCGCACCATGCCAGGTTGAGGTCCTCACACACACACCTACACACCGAGAATTTGCGAACCCACATCAGCTGGGAGAACATGGAAATTACCCCGTGGATCACATGCAAGCATGAATGAGAAATGGGTTTATGTTACATGGGAGATTTTGGTGTACCTGCGCGACATGCAACTCTGTCTACATACTCCATAAGTCGCTGTCCCAAGACCCAAGTGGACAGGGGAGGCCGGTGAGTCTGTACCACAAATGGTAATCATACAGCAGAGGGTACTGCTGCCCAACGTGCAAAAGCCGCCGGCTGCAGGATGCTAGGCATGCGAACTCGGGCACAACACGCCTCCTCTGCACCCCACTCCGTCCCAACCAGTGCAAAACAACCGTGCATGCATTGACTGCCCTCTGGCTTTCTCTCCAGGCATTTGGGGGTCTGCGATCTGCTACACGTAAGTGTCTTTGAATGCGACGATCAAAGGATCCGGTCACTTGCAGTTGCCGTCTCAAGGGCAGCATTGCAAGAATCAGAATTAAGTAAGAAAGATGGTGGAAGAAGCTGCAAACAGCAAATGAGTGAAGTGGCAGGGCGATGCTCCATTTTTAACATGCTCCCCTTCCCGCCATGGTGATAGAGCCACACAAATGGACTCTCTTCCCGCCACGGTGCAATTTCACGGCAACGGAACGGGATTGTCCGCCGAAACGTGATTTGGAGATGGCCTAAGACAAGTGGCGCAAGTTCTGGCCTTGTAGTCAGGTTGTTCACACTTCAATGCACACATTTCATACACATTCAACCATATGCCCAAGATCACAACGTCGTCAATCGTGAAAATTGAAATTCCACGTACGTCCTCCGATTCCTCACACACACACGAACTGTAGAGACAGGTCGTTTTCCAGGATGTCGTTGTTTGAGTCGATTTTGGTCATTTCTCTCAGTGTCTTGTTGAAAAGATTCTAGTTATGATGGGAAGCATCGTGATGGCTTTTAAATGGTTTGCTGTTGAGTGTAACTTTTCATCATGTTGTGGAATCTACCGGTTGGTATAAAATGTCAATTGTCTTCTCTGCCAAGGATGTGCGGCTGAACCTTTCAAATTGAGATTGCAGGAGGAGGGAATTGACGGTAGTGAAATGGGAGTGGCAGAGCCAAATTGAGGAATCTCTGCAAAGGAGAATCCGGCCCCCTGCAACGGCGTGCACAAACAGCATTGAAGAGGCTCCCCAACAAAAATGAGTTCCCCTCGCCCATGCGGAGGACTTCCAATTAATCACCCCTGTAGACAGAACACCCGAGATGACAGGTTGTGGGAAAGAGAAGTGGCACGTGCCCGAGCCCTTGGGCTTTCAAGGATGCCATGCCCATGTGAACGTTGTTTGGGCACTACAAGTAGATCTGAGGACGGTGTGCGCACACATCTCCTTCACCACAAAAGACATGAAGCATTTCGGGTGTGGATTGGAGATGGACCTGCAGACGAAGACGATGAGGAGTGGGCACAATTGGACAATGCACACCCCCGAGGGAGCCATACAGACAGGCCAGACGAGGACTATGTCATGGGCGCAGGACATGAACCAGGCATGGACGGAGGGGTGGAGATTACTCGAATGTTGCAGGAAGCATTCCACATCATGGACGATGCTGAAGAGGGGGACGGCGCTGCGACAACTGGGGATGGTGATGACGCAGGAAATGAAGGCATTCACGTGGGGGAAGGCGTGGAAGGAGGTGGAGATGAGAATTGAATTCTGCACACATGACACTAGAAGAAGCATGTGTGCCACTGTACGAGGGATGCAAATCCACAAAGCTTGCTGCCACCATGCTGTTGATGAACCTGTGCACAACCCACGGAGTCTCAGACCATTTTGTGGACGAGTTGTTCTCTTTGCTTCGGCTGAACTTGCTTCCACAACCAAATGAAATGCCAAAAAGCTGTCACATGGCCAACCAAATGATTGGGAAGCTCGGCCTCAACTACGTGAAAATACATGCATGTCCAAAAGGACATGTACTTTTCAGAAGAGAGTACAAGGATGCTATGGAGTGCCCCAAATGCGGTGCAGCCCGATACCATGATGTGGGCAGGTTACAACAGCCAGCCAAGGTGTTGAGGCACTTTCCCCTTATCCCCCGTCTATTACGAATGTACAAATGCAAGACCATTAGTGAGCTCATGACTTGGCATTCCAGGAATGCCTCAAACGATGGTTTGGTAAGGCATGTCCCAGATTCCCTTGCATGGAAGCATATAGATGCAACTTGGCCCGATTTTGCCGAGGACCCACGCAATGTGCGATTGGCTGTATCTACGGATGGAGTAAACCCATACGGATCAAAGAGTTGCACATGGTCCACATGGCCCGTGCAGTTGGTGGCATACAACCTGCCACCATGGTTGACAACAAAGAAATTCTTTGTCATGTTGTCTCTCTTGATTCCAGGCAAGGAGTCCGTGACAAATGCAAACATAGATGTATATTTGCAACCATTGATTGAAGAGCTACAGGAACTATGGATTGGAGTTGAAGCTTACGACATTTTGAAACCAGTAGGGCAACGGAGTTTCACCCTCCGTGCCATACTCATGTGGTCAATCCACGATTTCCCCGCATATGGCCTTATTGCGGGTTGCAAGACGAAGGGCTACAAAGGGTGCCCCATTTGTGGGCCCTATGTGGATTCACGGCACTCAAAGCCACTAGGGAAGACAATATACATGGGGCATCGACGTTACCTTGCAAGAAACCACCCCTACCGACGAGCAGGAAGGCACTTCAATGGATGTGTTGAAAAGAGAATGGCACCAAATGCTGTGACACCGGAGGAGACATTGCAATTTGCAAAGGAGAAAGAGGCGTTCATGGAGATTGGAGGGAGAAACGGAAGTAGTGCGGATCCAGCCATGGAGCACGGGGTGAAGCGCCGGACAATCCTTTGGGATTTGCCATATTGGAAGGTGCATGAATCCCCCCCCCCCATTCACTCACTTTCTTTCACATTGTGCTTCCTGGAATTACCTTTACTGTCAGGAGTCCTTCCACCAACTCCTAAGTCAGTGTAACTACTATGCAGTAGATGTTGAAGTCGTACACCTCACTGTGGAGAGGATCGTGGAGTTGTTGAAAGCAGAATGTAGTAACATGGACAACTTCTGCCACATATTCTACTTTTTTTGCCCATAGAACTTGGTCTCATGGGAGGACATTTGGCATTTCAGAACCTCTTGCAGCGGTACCTCCTGGACCCCATGCATTGTGAGAAGAACTTCTGCGAGAACATTCTGAAGACTATCTTTGGGGAGAAGGATACGATAAACGTACGAAAGGACATGGGGAGATTGAAGGGATACGGTCACATCTGTGGCTAAGGCCTGATCCAAATAGGCCAGGCAAAGTGCTCATGCCAGCAGCATCATACGTCCTGACCAAATCAGAGCAAGAGGATTTTTTGAAGACATTGGGAGCCATGAAAGTGCCAACCGGATTCTCGGGTGTTTTCCAAAAGCATGCCATAAACAAGAAATGGTCGGGGATGAAGTCACATGATCTACACGTGATGATGCAACAGATTTTGCCAGTGTGCATTCGGGGTACGATGGCGCCAGGTCCTCGAACAGCCATAATGCGTGTAAGTCGAGTGTTTAGGAAGATTTGTGCGAAGGTGTGGGATCCGAGGGACATTACATCGTTGCATGAGGATGTGGCTATGACCCTATGTTTGCTGGAGAAAGAATTCCCTCCATCATTCTTTGACGTCATGACGCACTTGCTAGTGCATCTTGTAGAGGAGTTGCATGTGTGTGGGCCGTAGCCAGCCGGTGGATGTACCCCAGGGATGCCTCGGCGTGAGCCTGGTCACGTGAGCACGTGAGCGCGTGAGCGCGACTGCGCTCACGCCACGTCACCTTGCGCAAATGCCACATCACGGGTCTCAGTCCACGTCATCACACGTGGAGGCCGAGTCACCACGCACCCAGAAAGAAGTGGAGTGTATTCCCGCGGATTGGCACCCTTTACCGCGGAAACAAGCTGGACGACATAATAAAAGGCATTGAATAAATGATGGATGAATGTACAGTTGGATGATAAACAGATGGATGAGTTTGAAAAATCTATGTAGATGGATGAATGACGGATGGATAAGAGTAAAATGGATGAATGTATAATGGATGTTGAGCAATGACAAAAATTCATGACAGGAAGATGCATGACCAAATCTTTTGACGAATGCACAAAGTATATGAAATGAGTGTGGAAGGTTTGTGGGGTGGATTAAAGAGTACAGAGGATGAATGTACAATGGATGTTGTACAAAGGAAGCTTTCATGAATGGAGCACGCATGAATACAGTGTAGATGAATGCACAATGGATATGAGAAGAGTCAGGAAGGTTTGTGAGATGGATTCATACATATAGCAATTTAAACGAAAGTTGATTCTGTGATTATTATTTGTTCTAAAGGAACAACTACGGTAGAGTAAGGGGATTCAACGTTTCCAGATAATATGAAAATGAATATTAAAAGAATACCGTTCAGTCTGACTCAGAGTCAGTACAATGTATCCCCTCTTCCTCTGCATCTAAGTCTAAGTATTTTAGAACACCGGATCCACGCTGGATACACCTACGGCTGGACACTAAAAAGTCAGGGGATAGGGACTCGGACGCGTGAAGTGCCATTGCTTCGGCATAAACAGGGAGCAGAAAATTGGAAAGGGGGCTGTCGAAAACAGACTCGCCAGAAATGACTGTATCTCCTGAAGATCCACCGCTGGCTTTCCTGAAAGACAGCCTGAAAAAGTTATTACTGTAACTTTGATGTTATCGAGAAATTGAGTATGACTCCCAAAGAGGGTTTAGCACTTACTCACATGAAAAGTCGTTGTCGACCTGCTTATCTTCGGGATCGTCATCATTTCGAATATGAATACGATCAGTCTGTGTGCCTGAAGTGGAGCCAGACAAAAGGGGGAGGAGCACTGTGTTGTAGAGGTCAGAATCACCCTCCATACCAAAAAGGCTTCTTCCGCCTGCCTTGCATGCGTGGTAAGTTGCTCCTGCACCAGACAGGAGAACATAAGCAGTTTGGAGGAGGGGATTTAAGCAGATGAAACTATTGAAAGGAAACCAATTCGGAAGGGAGAAAACGAACCTGTGGACACAGAAAGATCGACCACCCGTGCAGAGCGGTGGCTGCATGACTCCAGCAGTATTTGCATGAATGCTGGTGACTTTTCCTTTGCACCTCTCCAGGGAGTGCCATCTGGTCTCTTCAGAGTCTGACTGGACTGCATGAAGTTGTACAAAATGTCATCGACATGGGGCTCATAGGGGGGGTTGACGAAACAACCCTGGTCAGAAATCTCAAAGCTGCGGATGGAGGATGGTGTCTTTGATGTGCGAATCCTCCGCAGGCAGATCGCCTCGAACATCCTCGTCTGCCAAAGATAGCAGGTTAGTGTGGTAAACACAATCTAAAGTGGAAGTGTGTACATCGGCTATTCAGAACTCTGACACCAAAAAAACCATGAATCGTTGATGATCGGTGTCGATCATAAAACATTCTACTAGAGTGGAGCTGCAGAGAAAATTGAAACTCATGATCAAAGCATAAGCAGAAGGCAGACGGCATACCAGCTGACCAGGGAAACCCCCTTTCACAAGGTAGAGGCTGTTCACACAATTCCATGTGCGCAAAACTTCAAACCCTGAAGACTTGAGGTATGATGCCAATGCCCGACGACTATCATTGTCACATGACTGAAAAAGCAGAAGTGTCCCTGCATCAGAGAGGAAATTGTTACAGAACCCGAATACCCAACTCCAGTAGTTGTCCTCGAATTTGTTCCACCCTGACGTCTTGCCCTTTGGAAGAACTTCTGGGACAGCCTGGCCATCCGGGATGTCGAGAATGACAATGTCGGCCGCATAAGTTTTCTGCACACCGCACACGAAGGTGGGACCTGTGCTCACCTGCAACAGACATGTTTTTTATAAGAACGATGGCAAGAATGTTTTCAAAGAACGAGACTGAAATACTGAAAACGAAACATTCAGAGAAAAAGGAAAGAAAGTGGAATTCTCACCAGATTGAGGAATGAGATTATATTGTCCCAGGTAGGGGATGGCACCCCAGTGTATCCTCTCTTTCGACTCTGCATCATCGAAAGCCAACCCTCATTAACAATTTTCATCTCTCCTGCTGAATCAGAACGGGAAGGGTGTGGCTTGGCATCGAACACGCACTGAAGAGTGCGGGTATATCTTCCAGCACTAAAGTCCTGCCCACTCTCCATCTCCTTTTCATTCTCCTTCCCCTTGTCCTTTTCCTTCTCTTTGGACTTGTCTTTGTCCTTTGGCTTTGCTGGTGAGATGGCTATGACATCAACAGCCTTGTCTTTTGGTTTGCGGCCCGCCTTCTTTCCCTTCTGCGGCGTTCCCTGAGCATCAGGCTCCTTGGCAGCCAAGGTTGCTATGTTTCGTTGATACTCCTCGTCAGTCAAAGGCGCCAGCATCTCAGCGTTATTGTTCAAGTATTTCATATGCTGTTCTTGAAAGGTCGTGTGCTCAGGTGGGCAGTCAAGGTACCACCCACAGTCTCTGAAGTGAGAAGGACTCCAGTCCTTCAATATCCCTGCAGTATACATGGTTGGATCGTTTGCAGGGTCCGACCACATGTCAAGATAGTCGGGAATTCCGCTCAGGTGATTTCCTTCCATAAGCACATATTTCGTGTACCTGAAAAAAGGAGATGAATCCCAACCCACAAAAGCGCTCAGTGAGAAAGATGCAAGTAGAACAGAAAGAATAAAACATGGATACAAATGGCTCTGACAACTGCTCCAAGGACCTTTCAAAACCACACTACTGCTCCAGATATGAATGTCGTCAACGCCATTCAGAACATTCCATTCCATGACACTGTAAATACATCCTAATCCAGGTGAAAGCAAATATGCGATTAGAAATGACACAGACATAGAAGTGAATGTCGTCAACGACATTCAAGAATGAAGCCAAATTATTACTGAAATGAAGCAAAATCACAGGGTGGAAATAAAAAAATTGAGTAAGGAACCAACCAGGAAAACTCAATGCACATTCATAACGAACCTATCACTGAGGACCTCACAACATCACTGTATGTGAATGGCGTCAACGCCATTCACAAAAATACAAAAAAGAAACCAATTACTTAGCTCCCCAATCCATGAAAATTGAATTTGTCGTTTTTTAATAATACAGACACAGCTGTGAATGTCGTCAACGACATTCACTTTGGATTTCTTAAAACAGAGCTTATGAAGCCTCCATATTCATCGCAAGAGGAAAAAACAATGCAGAACAACTGAATGTCTGCATTGACATTCAGCAAAATGAAGTGATCAACCCTCATTGTATCCTCTATGGACATTACAAAAATTTAAATAACCTTGAGGACCACACAACAACTCCGTATGTGAATGTCGTCAACGCCATTCAAGGACATTATCAATTCTACTCAGGGACAATATAATTGCACCCTTAGATCCTAACCAGGTGAATTCATATACTCGCTTAAGAATGACTCAGACAAAGAAGTGAATGTCGTCAACGACATTCAATCTGGATCTAAGATTGCAATCCATATGAAGCCACATTTTTTCCCAAAAAAACAGTAGAGTTTCAAGTATGACATTTCACCTGTACACAACTCGCATCATGGCCCACTCTCCTCCAACCTGACTGTCAAAGTCGTTGGACCGTAAAATGTTACCATCTTTGGAGAACTCCCGGAAAAAACAGTATCTCCACGTGAGACCTCTCCACTTCCTTATGTATGCCTCCAATGACATTTGGGGAGGGGAAACAATCGCAATGTTCAGGTCCTTCAAAGTCTGATCCAGCACAATGACGGCGCGCTTTTCCAGCTGCAAATAGAATATTTGTCAGAATTGCAAAAAAGAAACACATCACATACTTGAAGATAAGAAACAGCATGTTCGAATACACACCTGACTCCAAAATGTAGCCTTGTGGAGCCAGTTATCAAACACCAAATCACTGATTCCTTCCACCTTTGTGCCAGGCTGTATGGTGCTCTTTGGGAACTGATTCAAGTCCTTTACTGTTTGATCTGAGTTCCATATCTCCAGCCACCTTATTTTTGTTTGTGGGTCGACCATCGATATGGCCAGCCGGTGCAATTTCTCCTGCTGCATCTCCGGATGCACATGCTTGTCATAGTGTGTTTTGATCTGCTGAAGGAACTCAGGACCAAGTCCAGGATCTACTATTCTAAGCTGCTTTCCGAAGGCTGACATCAATTTGGTTCTTCGCATCTCAAACTCCTTCTTTATTGCAGCTTCCACACCCTTTGATGTCCTTAGTTCCTCTGGTGTAGTGCGGTAATATTCGGATTTTCCCTTCTCAGCTGCCTCTGCCAGTTCTTGCTGCATTCATTCAAGTAGTGATTAGCTCCGAAGGGACTCTAAACATGTATTCGAAAAGTAAACAGAGTACAGACTCGGGCTTACCGCATACATGTACTCCAGAAACGCCTCTCGTGTCAAAGAATACCAAGTGCCTGCAGCTCTTCCTGTTTCGCACTTCTTGATGATATTGGGTGGTAGTACTGTCCGAAAATCATCCAGCTTCATCAGACCAATCCTCTGAATTCGGAATAGTGTGTGAACCAAGCTTGTTGTCACATGCGATTTCTCTGTCGATCTGCAAAAACATTGAAAACATTGCATTCCTTACCACTGTTTTTTGAGGATCAACAAGACACTACAGAGGGAATCAAATCTCCTGGATGACTTACTTGTGTTCACGTCGTGCATATGAGTAAGTAGCCTAGCGATGTCGTTTCCTGGATCCAAAACCATTGCCTCCACAAACATGCTTGTCTTTGTCTTTCGAATGGTGTTTCTGAATGTATCCCATCCATGCAGCAATCGGTGGTTGCCGTCCCCAGACGTAGAACATGTGGTTGCAAATTGCTGGTGTTCTTTCCCATCATGAGGCCCAGCTCGAACTCCTCATTGGCATCTTCTCCAGCACTCATCCCAGTTATCACTGATCTCTGGAGAAACTAATGTGCTTTTCCCATTTATATCCGTCAGTGACACATAAAACTTGTGCACCAAGTCTATATCCATGCACAAAATCACTCTCCATTTTGTTATGTCGTGGGAAGAGGTGGTGGACGCACAACAGGCATTGATATCATCCGGCACAGAGGTATGTCCAGACGCCCTCCAGATACGAGCATGTCCCTTATAACCTCCTGAGGTTTACTTCTGGAATGACATGAGTTCTTTCACCTTGTCAAGGTAGTGCACTTCGGATTCATCTGCTTCATCTGTATTCTCTGAGCTTTTTGCGGACTCGTCCCCATCTCCAGATCCTTTTCCCCTCTGATCCTGTAGGCTTCGACCTCACAGTTTTTCTGCACGATGCCCATTCAGTTCTGAGTAAGTCATTTGCAAATAGTGAATGGCGGTAACGACCATCACTCTGTATCAAGGAAACTCACCATGAATGGTGTGAAAGAATTCAGACAATCCCACAGAAAAGCCGAGACTGTCGTATTCAAAACAAAGCGAGAGCAATAGCGAACGGCGTTAACGACAATCACAAAGATAACGACCTGCCGGATCGGTGTTGTGTAATGACATACATGTGCAACTGATTGGCGGCAACGACATTCAGTGTAGTTTAGGGCGGATAGTAAGTGCAGACTCTCTCTTCAAACACATATGTACATAAATGTCATCAAGCAGAATCGAATGGCGTTAACGACGCTCGCGATTCAGTATTCCTGCTAAAGAATGGAAGAGGAAGGACTCCTTGAAAGGCAATCACCTAGACAATAGATAACAACTTCACTGGCACCTTCTTAGGTTGAACTTGATCCCCTTCTTGCAGCTTTCCTCTTCCCTCTCACATCTGCTGGATTTCTGTCTGCGCAAGGGTTGCTTGACCTTCTTCAGGTTCGGCGTTCCGCGTGCTTCCACCTTCTTCAGTGTCCTTCGATTCATCTCTGCCTCCACAGGCTGGCGCACTCTTATCGGCCGCTGTGTCGCAGCCGTGCTAGCTCAGTTTCCGTCTGCTCTTTTTTTGAATCAGTCTCCGCGTTCACCTGCTGCCTTGGCCCTGTGTTCTCCAACAAACGACGCCTCGTCATTTTCTCTCTGCGCTAAGTCTCTCTCTAAGGGAAGTAAAATAAAGAGACTTTCTTCTCTTTCGTATTCTAGAAGGAACCCTCTCCAGCTTGACTACCACTCTCCCTCTAAGCGCGAACTAGAAAAACGCAGTGACTCCCGATTTCTTGCGGGATTGCCTGTGTTCTTGCTTGTCTCTAGAAGCATCGGATTCCCTCCCGCGTGACCGTTACACATAGTCGTTTCGATATTAATGCACATGCCAACAATTGGGTACAGCTGTTCGTATTCAGTTATGGATGTCTGACGTGTGCCGCCCAAAACAAAACGGCGTGTTCTAAATTATAACTGGTTCAATATTTTAAAACGAACAGCGAATCCAGAAATTGATGCGCATTCTTAAACAAATAAATATAAATGAACGAGAGTTTGATGACAATTTTGGAATATCATACAAGGTCATCCTTGTTATCCGGTCCATCCACATTCGTTGCACATTTGGAACTTTCCAGTGCGCATGATCATTGGTAGTAGTATATAGATACATATTACTTATCTGCAATCCTTCTCGATCCTGTGGCATGCTTCCAGGAAGTCGGCTTTGTTATTGGGGTTTATTGTGAGGTCTGATTAAACGGTTTTAAAGTTTCCGACACTGCCCCTATGGATTCTCTGACCACTGGGCCCACAAGAAAATAATTAAATGGACGGCTGCATATCTGGAATGAATAACAGAATAATGCACAGTCGTTATCTGAGCTTCCTCCGCCATATGCTCTGCTCATTCTTCAACTGTGTTCTGGAGACAGCAGTAAACCGATTTACACTAGATCTGCGATAGCAAGGTACACATACTCGAGGAAGGAAGATGGCTTCCTCTGAAGCGGAGTTCTTCTCGATCAGACGCAAACCAGTGCCGTCTCCCAGGAAGTCCTTGACAATGATTGCAATTGTTCTGGAACATGTCTTGGCTACCCGTTTTCAGCTGCAGAATGGCTCCATCTTTTGGAGAAAGAGGTTTACGATCTGAAAGGGAAGTTGGTGAAATATCTTTCCAAAACCGTGATGAGACGGCTCATATCAGCCAGTGGAGAGTGCGTCCTGGTCGATACAGAGTACTTGGAGAGCCTCTTAAAAGTCCCTTGGGTCATATGTGACGACCGGGACTGCTGCTTCGGGCGTTGAAGACAAGATGAGGGGTGGTGAAAAAAGAACAGACTTCCCCACTCCAATCGTTGAGCTTTCGATTCTTTCGATGATGACATAAGTGAAATTCCAAATCCAGTCCTTCCTACTGTGGTTTCAGAAGTCGATGAGAAGAGATTTTGTAGTGTCATTCCAATTGCGGCGATGGGAGGGAATGGCTGGATTCAAAACGAGTTGGCGGGATTGATTGGGAATCTTGAACAGGCCTGTGAAGTTCTTGCCCGGAGACTTTTTGCTGCGATATCATATTCGGCTGCCTCCTCCTCCGCGGTTGGAGTGTAACCATCATGATGCATGTAAGGACAAGAACACGACGGGC